>JAMPIV010001018.1:1122500-1137500 GCA_024509875.1 Oreohelix idahoensis | reverse complement strand
CATAGTTGGCAGACTGTTGACACCATCAAGGGCTGCAGGCGTAACGGTATTGTCTCTAGCGTAAAGCTCAGAGTAGTGCTCGACCCACCTCTCCATCTGCTTACCCTTATCGGTTAGCTTCTCTCCGCTGATGGTTTTTAGCGGTGCCGTCTTACTTTTATGGGGGCCAAGTGCTTTCTTTATACCGTCATACATTTGTCTAATGTTGCCTGTTTGCGCTGCGATCTGGATGCTCTCACTGAGCTGGAGCCAGTAGTCATTTGCACAGCGTCGAGCAGTTTGTTGAACTTTGCTTCTCGTAGCCCTCAGGATCTGTAGGGTTCTGGCACTCGGTGAACGTTTGTATTCATTCATAGCACTGCGCTTAGCTTCAATAATAGGTGCCATCACATCTGATGAAGCGTCAAACCGGTCATTTGACTTTGCTGTTTTCTTACCAAAGGTGGCAAGTGCAGTACTTTGAATGGTGTTCCGTAGATGCTCCCAGTTCTCTGTAATAGTATCACCATGCTGAGGGCTACTGAGCACTTTCTCGAAGGTCGCAGTGAATTGAGCGATCATGAAAGGGTCTGACATCTTGCTGGTATCAATGCGTGGTTTCCCTTCATGTCTGACACGATAGAGTTTTCTTGGTTGTGCTCTGATTTTGCAGCAAACCAAGGAGTGATCTGTGTCACAGTCTGCACTATGGTACGAGCTTTTGATAACTGCTGTTAGATTCTCGTAGAACTCATCTTTAGCTTCTGAGGCAGAGTACAGAGTAGGAGTATACACACTGACAAGGGTGATGGGACCTGTGCTAGTTTGCAGGCGGAGCGTTAACAGGCGTTCTGATCCATTCTCGCCTGGTTCAACCATTTTAGTTAGCGATTTTTTTACCGCAAAACCTACTCCGTGTTCTCTAGCTTTATTAAGATCTTTCCCTTGCCAATAAAATGTGTAGTCCTTCTCGCTCACCGTTCCAGAGCCCGCCAGGCGCGTTTCCTGAAGTGCAGCTATATCCACCTGAAGTCGTTTAAGCTCATCATTAATTATGGCTGTCTTCCTTACATCATTTACATCCTGTAGGTTTTCGGATAGTCCAGTCAACATAGTCCGGACGTTCCAGCATCCCAATCTGAGAGTTTGCTTATTTCTATTTTTTCGATAATTGCTTAGTGCAAAATTTTCTGTCCACAGTTCGGGTTTGACCCTAATCCCCATGCACCCAATGGGGAAAGCAGACAGTGGCGGGACAACACCTTATTGACTGGGGGCTGCCCAGCTTGAAGCGGGCGGTAGCTGTCCAGTGAGATCCTAGAACCTCTCCCACTGTCGGAAGTAGCCCCTGGCGCCATGCCCTACGCCAATTGGGCAAAATGCTTATAACCGGTAACTGCTACTTCCCGTGTTTTGCCGACACCTATAGGGTGAAGCTGGAGTGTCCTCTCCAGGGCGCGAGCTTGGGCACAGTTATATGGAGATCAAGCTGTTGCCCATGCAGCATGTTCCCCCTCTCCACACAGCCGGTAGATCCAAAGGAACGGCAGTAGCCGATACAGTTTGGTACCAGCCATGTCGCAGGAGTTGCCAGAATAATGTCGAATCGACATTAGACTGCCTTAGGGACTCCGACTCCGGATTTATCCTCAGGGTTTACTCCCGAAGCCAATTCCATAAATGGATATTCCCGCAAGGCAGCGGTGGTTTGAATTCAGAGTTCCTTCTCTTAGATAAGCTACCAACCAAGGATCACGAGCCCTATCTGCCCGAAGCTGCTGGTTTTAAGGCGCCAGTCTGTCGCCTTTGCCCCTTCTCCCGTCAGTGGAAACAGTTCCGCCGGGCTCAAATTGAGCCACACGTGAAGGCCGGGAGCTGGACTTGGTTGTCAGAGGCTGTTTGAGGCGCGTGCCATAGAAGTATTTATATATGATATTTATATTGAATATATATATATGATTTTTATGGCTATATTATTTGTCGTTTAGATTTTCAGTTTTGTCACTGTTAATCGTCAATTTCAACTTTTCCATAAGTCGGCCATCTTTTCCCCTCCTTTTCTATCATTTTTTCCATTCAAATAAACCAACTTGTTTGGGGTTACGTCAGAAATACACTACGCGGCGAGAATTGAAAACTGTCTGTGTGTTTATATTCTGGCTTGTCCCACAGCGTGTCTATATGCATGGAACGGCGTGTTGAGCGAAGAGGGATGTTTGCAAGGCGGCGTTAATCTTGCGTTAATTCTTGCCGCAGTTTCGTGCCGCAGATCAGGAAAAATGTTAAAATGTTAATTGTAAGCCTTGCCGCAGTTTCGTGCAGCAGATCGGGAAAAATGTTAAAAGGTTAATTATAAGCCTTGCCGCAGTTTCGTGCAGCAGATCGGGCAAAATGTTAAAATGTTAGTCTCAAGGACTAAACTAGGAAAGCGTGTTAGATTTTACGGCGGGATCATTTTATAAGCATTTCCTCTGCACAAAAGGCAGCGCATTACTGACGTAGAGACGGCGTTCGGCGAACACATACGGGCGGGTTTATTTATTATCATAGGATTACAATCTTACTGAATTTAGCGATTATCTCACAGATTTCGCTACAACGGGTAATGATAATGATGATGATAATGATGATTGATAATGATGATGTGATGTCGGGAAGGGCAGCACCATATTTGTAGACAAACCTTAATAATAAAGCTCACAAAGTTACAGATTACATTTTGTATACTCAATGCATTTCTTTTGTGTGCTGAAGTACCATTTGACCATCATTTGGATTTCCTCTGGAGTATCTATATTCAAAACCTGTTCCATTGCAGTGTTACGTTGCGATTCGTGTAAGTACTTGTTCATGATACAACTCTGTTGGTCGTATTTATTACACATAACAGATTGATTAATGTCATTTTCTGGGCAACTGTTAGCCCAGACTACTAGGTCTACATGTTCCAGTAGGTTTGTTTTATTCATTTCATCGTTTAATTTTATTTGCCGGGGCGTTTTTATTTGGTATAAAATTTACCTACTCTGACATACGGAGATGAGTCACGGACAATAAGTAAACAAGTAAGAAAATCAAAAGAAGCCACGAAGATGTGGGTTTACAGAAGAATGTTGAAAATAACAAAGATTGAATGAAAGCTGGAATATGTGGTAACAACAACAGTCAAGATTGAATGAAAGCTGGAATATGTGGTAACAACAACAGTCAAGATTGAATGAAAGCTGGAATATGTGGTAACAACAACAGTCAAGATTGAATGAAAGCTGGAATATGTGGTAACAACAACAGTCAAGATTGAATGAAAGCTGGAATATGTGGTAACAACAACAGTCAAGATTGAATGAAAGCTGGAATATGTGTGGTAACAACAACAGTCAAGATTGAATGAAAGCTGGAATATGTGGTAACAACAACAGTCAAGATTGAATGAAAGCTGGAATATGTGGTAACAACAACAGTCAAGATTGAATGAAAGCTGGAATATGTGGTAACAACAACAGTCAAGATTGAATGAAAGCTGGAATATGTGGTAACAACAACAGTCAAGATTGAATGAAAGCTGGAATATGTGGTAACAACAACAGTCAAGATTGAATGAAAGCTGGAATATGTGGTAACAACAACAGTCAAGATAGAATGGTCAAGATTGAATGAAAGCTGGAATATGTGGTAACAACAACAGTCAAGATTGAATGAAAGCTGGAATATGTGGTAACAACAACAGTCAAGATTGAATGAAAGCTGGAATATGTGGTAACAACAACAGTCAAGATTGAATGAAAGCTGGAATATGTGGTAACAACAACAGTCAAGATTGAATGAAAGCTGGAATATGTGGTAACAACAACAGTCAAGATTGAATGGAATATGTGGTAACAACAGTAAGATGTGGGAATAACAACAACAGTCAAGATTGAATGAAAGCTGGAATATGTGGTAACAACAACAGTCAAGATTGAATGAAAGCTGGAATATGTGGTAACAACAACAGTCAAGATTGAATGAAAGCTGGAATATGTGGTAACAACAACAGTCAAGATTGAATGAAAGCTGGAATATGTGGTAACAACAACAGTCAAGATTGAATGAAAGCTGTAATATGTGGTAACAACAACAGTCAAGATTGAATGAAAGCTGAAATATGTGGTAACAACAACAGTCAAGATTGAATAAAAGCTGGAATATGTGGTAACAACAACAGTCAAGATTGAATGAAAGCTGGAATATGTGGTAACAACAACAGTCAAGATTGAATGAAAGCTGGAATATGTGGTAACAACAACAGTCAAGATTGAATGAAAGCTGGAATATGTGGTAACAACAACAGTCAAGATTGAATGAAAGCTGGAATATGTGGTAACAACAACAGTCAAGATTGAATGAAAGCTGGAATATGTGGTAACAACAACAGTCAAGATTGAATGAAAGCTGGAATATGTGGTAACAACAGTCAAGATTGAATGAAAGCTGTAATATGTGGTAACAACAACAGTCAAGATTGAATGAAAGCTGGAATATGTGGTAACAACAACAGTCAAGATTGAATGAAAGCTGGAATATGTGGTAACAACAACAGTCAAGATTGAATGAAAGCTGGAATATGTGGTAACAACAGTCAAGATTGAATGAAAGGTTGAATATGTAGTAACAACAACAGTCAAGATTGAATGAAAGCTGGAATATGTGGTAACAACAGTGTTCCTGAGTTATTTGCCGGTTGAAGATCATGTGCTGAGTATAGTTATTTTAGTGATTTCTTGTTCATCGTGCTTGTTTTATCATTACGCGAATTAGGGTGAAGCGTTCATACAACTCAGTAGCATGGTATGAAGAAGTAACATGTAATACTTGAACTCAGCAACATTAATGAAGTAATTAATGCCTTCAGGTTGAGTCCGTAATATTTAATCACATGTACACACAGGATGATCATTTCAAATATGAGCAGAACATAAGTCCGTATAAGTCATTCATAAATTAATCAATAACGTAGACTGCTGGTTTACGTGTCAATGTCCGTTTAAGGATACAATGCAGTATTGTCGTCAGAACATCACAGCTATATGCACGCGCAGATAGACATGGCTACCTGCCGACAGTGAGACTGCGAGTCTGAATATTTCATACGGATTGGACGATTATTCTCCTCCTTCTGAGGATTCTAGTTAAACACTAACCTCCATAAGTTTCCTCTCATATAGAGTTCTAGGACTGACCCTGGTCCATCATAAATGCACATATAAATGGCTATATCATGCCATTGAATTGGAAGGTTAGAAAACGCAGCTATTCAGCTTGGCGGTCAAGTAACAAAGGGTAGCGTCTCCTAGTTACCGACTGTGACCCAAACAACGCTAGACACGTCATAATCGATCGTGTATGGAGCGTTCAATAATTGAAACATCTATCGTAATATATTAAATGTCTTAACCTTTACAATTGCACGTCTGCTAACCTTTAGCAGACGGCGTTAATAACATATACCGTAACAATTCCCTGTACACCGGGGAAAAAAAAATCGATAGATTTTTTTTCTAGATCTATCCGACTTAACAATTTTTCAAAAAAATTTAACACAATTGTGACATATGGCCGACGATGTTCTGAGTAGAACCGTGTCGCGGTCATGTCAACTAACTATTTGTCATAGTCATCTAACATTAATCATATTATATATCAATATTATGCATATTATTATATCAACTAAATAAAATGTCTAATGTCAATAGTGAATGATAGAATTAAATTAAAGTAAGGTCTGTCGTATTAGTATGTCATATAGGAATTAATTTGACTAATTAAAATTAAATTAATTAATTAAACTAAGAGTTAAATTATTAAGATTCTAATGTAACGCGATGTTATGAGAGAAGAAAAGACAAATAAGTGAGAAGAAATAGAAAGAAATTCGAATATAAGTTTAACTTAATTGTGTGTGTTAAGTGTTAGTGAATAATAACTATCTAATTTAACTAACTAAATAACGTATAGGTACATTAAAAAAAAATATTAATCTAATACTTGTGTGAGATTTATTTTCTCTTTTCATAATTTCTTCTTTTCATATTTCGTTCTTTTTTTTTTTTTTTTCATTTCATTTTTTCTCACATTTCATTTTATTGATATTAATTCAATTAAGAAGTTAAGTTAACTAATTAATTAGTATAGGATATGATGATCCATCCGTAGTCCTGATCCTGATGAATTCTTTTAGACAAAGTGTTGAAACATTTACGTCGGACAGAAATGTCAATTATCCTAGGATCCAAAAATTAAGTGCACATAGGATAATAAGTTCGACTTGTCGTCAGATATTGTTCCATGATTGTTCAACGAATATTCATATATTGTGTATGGACGTTAGACGAAGTTTCAATGTCAATATGCATACCTTGATTGTCTTTAGTTCAATTCTGTGATGCATATAGTGTTTATAAATATTAAATTGAAGTCAAGGTTAGTTCCCTTATAGTTGATACTTCGTTCTATCCAATGTAGTGATGATTGACGTATTTTAGGAATGTCAATGTTGATTATTCGTCGTCAATAGGATTACGTGACAAAGCATCCGCCACAATGTTTTCAGTGCCAGGAATATGTTCAATGGAGAATTCAAATGGCTGCAGGATGATCGCGTATCTGGCGAGTTTTGGACTTTTGTGGTTTGATCTACGCAAAGATGCTACAGCACGCTGGTCAGTCTGTATGGTGAATGGAGCACCAAGCAAGAACTTCTCTAG
Source organism: Oreohelix idahoensis (assembly GCA_024509875.1). Lineage (NCBI taxonomy): Eukaryota > Metazoa > Mollusca > Gastropoda > Stylommatophora > Oreohelicidae > Oreohelix > Oreohelix idahoensis. The sequence continues at coordinate 1,130,778 of JAMPIV010001018.1, read as the reverse complement.
TTTCGTGATTGCCCATATAAGTGATAAAAGTTCCTTGTCCACTGTGGAATACTTTGTTTCTGCCGGCTTTAGCTTTCTTGAAATATATAAGGTAGGATGTAGAACGCCATCATGGTTCTGGAGCAGGCATGCACCGATGCCGTAGTTACTAGCATCTGTTCGTAAGAAAAATCTTTTGGAAGCATCGGGAAGTCTTAAAATTGGTTCATGCGAAAACAAATTTATAATTTTGTTGAAAGTTTCATTGCATATACCAGTCCATGTCACCTTCACCGGCATGTCTTTTTTTAACAATGAAGACAATACAGCCGTGATGGATGACAAGTTTGGTATGAATCTACTGTAATATTGAACAAGTCCTAACAAACTCCTGACCTGTTTCTTCGTCTGAGGAACTGCTATGTTTAGAATTTTGGAGACCGTACTAGGTAACGTTCGGATATATCCCGCTCCAATGATATGTCCCAAAAAGGTTATCTCATTACACGCGATCTGCACCTTTGTAGGTTTAGCAGTTAGATGATAATTCCTTAGAGTGTCGAAAACATATCTAAGTCCCGAAACATGTTCCTCAAACGACGAACTAAACAAGCATATGTCGTCAATATATGTAATAACGTCTGGTCTACCTGATAAAATTTGTCGCATCAGGCGAATGAAGGTAGCTGGCGCATTAACAAGCCCAAAAGGCATCACATTCCACTGGTATAGACCTTGTGGAGTGGAAAATGCGGTGTAGTACTTAGCCTTTTCGGTCAGTGGTATCTGCCAATAACCTTTAGTTAAGTCTATCTTACTAAATATAGTTGCGTTGGATAGACGTGGCAGTAAGTCGTCGATAAGTGGATGTGGTTCGCTGTCAACTATAGTCTTAGCATTTAATTTTCTATAATCAACACATAGTCTGATGTTATTGTCCTTCTTCCGGACAATCACTAATGGAGAAGAGAATGGCGAATTACTAGTCTCAATGATTCCCAGAGACAACATCTGTTCAAGTTCCTTAGTAGTTTTAGCAAGGAAATGTAAAGGAACCGAATAGGGATGTACACGAATAGGTGTATCGTCATTGAGAGTAATGTCATGACTGATAGCCGATGTGCGACCCGGGACGTCGGTCAACACATCTGGATAAGATTGTAATAGATTAGCAATCTGTAGATGCTGTTGCGGTGTAACCGTTGAAGAAATGGTTACATCCCGCCAAGATTCAGTAGGTTGAACTACTGGTACCGGTAACGGTAACTGTACCTCAGGAAAAGAAGATTCTTCTTCCTGGATGACGGATAAGTTAGAATAATAACAAGTAGATACTGTGGTGTCATCTAGTTCATGAAAAATTGACTGTAAGTGTTCAGGACGTGTATGAAATTGCTTGAGCATGTTAATATGAAATATCTTTTTGTGTCCCTTGATATCTAAGACGTAATCAACGTCGGAAATTTTATCAATGACTTTGTAAGGACCATTCCAAGATATCAATAATTTATTGTTATTGTGAGGAAGTAACACATAAGCCTCATCGCCTGGGAATAATTGGCGTAATCGTCGAGACCTATTTTGTAGAGATCGAGCCTTAGCTTTTGCAGCCTCAGAAGAAGCTGTTGCCAACTGGCAAGACTCAATAATGTTCTTCCGAAGATTAATCACATACTCGTAAGATGACTGAGTGTCCTGAGTCATCTCCGCGTCAATTAATAAGTCTTTTATTAGTCCCATAGGACCTCTTGGGGGAGCACCAAAAACTAATTCAAAGGGAGAGAAGCCAGTTTGTTCATGCGGTACCTCCCGATAAGCAAATAGAACAGCTGGGAGTGCTCTGTCCCAGTCATGAGGGTGCTTAACAGTAACCTTATGTAGTAGTTGTTTAAGTGTACGGTTAAGTCTTTCAACTGCACCATTACTCATAGGATGATAAATACTACTTAAATTCCTATCAATGTTCCAGGTTTTCATGACTTCCTTCATGGTGTCAGATATGAACTGTGACCCATGGTCTGATAAAAGTTTTCTAGGAAACCCTATTCTAGAAAAGATGAGATGTAGTGCATCAGCTACATCTGTGGTAGTGGTGGTCTTTAATGGGATAGCTTCTGGCCATCGTGTGCACAAATCAATGCACGTAAGGACGAATCTATGTCCTCTGGCCGATGGTAGCAATGGACCAATAATATCTATGGCCATCTTGTCAAACGGTCTTACTGAGATATCGCAAGCCTGAATAGGCGCCGTGTGAAAAGCTCCACGTGCTTTCACTTCTTGGCATGTAGTACAGGAACGTACATACTGCGAAATATCTCTTGACACTCCTGGCCAAAAGAATGAAGACAGTACTCGAGATCGTGTTCGAGTATATCCCATATGTCCAGCACACTGTGAGTCATGCGCATGTTGAAGAATGTACCGTCTAAAAGTATACGGGACCATAACTTGTTGTTTCATTTGTGATTTGTCATTAAAACATCTAATCAATATGTCATTTTTAATAACAAACCAATGTTTGTTATTATTACCTGAGGATAGATTGTCAACTTTATCAACCAGCTTAAAAAAATTTTTTAAAGATTTATCCTCTTTTTGTTTAGTTGCAAATGTTTCCCTGTCAATAGGTGAATTGACTACAAACTCCTCTTGGTTGTCTGCATCCATCTTATTATCACTAACTTTCTCCATGAGTTGAGTCTGCGCTCTAGTCGTCACGGCGTTTCCAGTGCATAGGTTATGTTTCTCCCATTCTATGATCTCATCTGGAGTACAATCTTTACTGCCGTGTATACGACCAACCATCAGATCAGCAATAGGCTTTTTTAGCATACATACTTTTACATTCCCTGTGAAAAAGGGTGTTCTAATATGAACAATAGCTGTGGGGTAGAACTCAATAGTTCCACCAAATGTCATGCAGCGTACATATTCTCCTGTCGCACAGCTAGGATGTACCAGCGACTGACGTACACCAATCGTTGTGGATCCTGAATCTCTCAGCACTGAGACGACGGATCCATTAACGATTCGCCTGTTAAAAATTAGTGAGCCTGTTCCATCGTTGACTGCAAGACCTACCTCTGGTGTAATATGTCCGCAGTTAAGCACTGTTTCTTTCGCCTTCTGAAAAATAAGATTGCATTGTTGGCAACTATTTGCCACATTATAATTAATAGCAAAACATGCAGCAGAAGACTGTGTTGTATTATCGTCAAGTGGGACCTGAGCTATAGGGGTAGTATTATTTGTAACTGCCGCCCCTGTATTATGGTTGTACTGAGATGATCCCCGAGAATGAGATCGATTACGAGTATAATTGTTAGAATTATCTCGTCGTCCTCTATAGTAACTATTATCTCGATGTCTCGAGCCATGATTATTACCATTCCAGTTATTGTTATTATTGGGGGTATGTGATCGATTATAATTAGTGTTATGTTGACTATTGTGGTAGTTTGTTTGAGGTGAATAATTTCTATCTCGTGATCTACCTCTGTTGAACTCATTTTTATTGTTGAAATCATTATTATGTCCCTTCTGAAAGTTAACATTGTGATTTCTTTGGAACCTACTTCTGTCTACACTGTGATGTCTTTGTTTGTTATTATGATTGTAGGCCATATTAGACGCCACAGGTAGAGGTTCTCTTAATGAAGAGTTAGAAATGTTCGCATTCGGATGTGCCGAACAGTAGTTTAAAGAAATTTTTTCCAACTCGTCAATAGTACCTGGTTTACGCTCCTGCAAATATGCAAAGAATGGTTGGCTAACCGAAGATAATACCTTATCCCGTAGTAGTAAATCAACTAATTTGTCGTACGATTTGTTGACTTCTGCCAGTTCAACCCATCTATTAAATGTATTGCGTATGTTCGCAATGAATCCTGCAAAATCTTTTGGAGATTCAGGTAAAATTCCCTTAAATTTCAACCTACAGTGTTCCTCGTCCAGGTGAAACCTTCGTAAAAGCAAGGACTTAATAGCACCGTAGTTATTTGCTATTGATGGGTCAGCATTTTGAGAAAAGCCGTCAATGGTTCTCCAACCAAGAATTCATTTAACTTGAGTACCCATGACTCTTCGGGCAAATGATTTGTTTTGCAAGTCTGTTCAAAACGTGACAGGAATGATGAAAGGTCGTCCACGTTTAAGTTGAAAGTGGGTAATTTAAAGTTGTAGAAATGTTTAGTTTGGCTGGATGACGATCCATTTTGTGCGTTATTATTCTGGTTTGCATCAGCACTTTGTGCTTGTAATCTTGCTGTCTCCAATTTAATACGCGCCAATTCCATTTCTTGTTGTAAAATAATTTCCTCTCGTTTCAATTTATTCTCTTCTTCCTGTCTGGCAATTGCTCTTTGCTCTTCTCTTTCACGTTGAGCAATCTCTCTTAATCTATTTTCCTTGGCAATTTGCTTCATCTCACGTTCTGCTTCCTTTCTTTCACGTTCCTCCTCCTCTTCTTTCTTTAATGCAACCTTTTGTTCCTCTTCCTCTTTCTTTAATGCAGCCTTTTGTTCCTCTTCCTCTTTCTTTAATGCAGCCTTTTTCTCTGCTTCTTTTCTTTCACGTTCCTCCATTTCTGCTTTATGTTTTTCCAGTTCTGCCTCAGCAAACTGACGAAGTTCTTGAGATTTATAACCATATTCTTTACCAATTTTAACGAAATGGTCTATAGTAAGCATTTTGACTTTTATCTGGTAAGTAATTATTGATAATTACTGATTAAAATAGTCAATAGTAGCTTCAGAGTAATTATTATACTTACTCAACTTAGGAATATTCAATATAAATAATCACAATAGTACTGAACTCTTATGTCTAAGTTCAACTAATAGACAATATTTTGTAACAATATTGTATCTAAGTACTAACTATATCATAAATAGTTATGATATCTGTTAACTATAATGTAATTACATCACACAATTAATCTTAATATCCAATAATGTTGGGCATGATTCCTAGTAATTATATTGTTCAATGTACTAAGTCACTCTCTTAGTACCAGAAAAGTATATTAAATAATAATATACAATGGGTCTGTTACCTCAAAGGTAGACTATAAGATTATTTTATTTGGTCAATATATATATTATATTATTATGCCCTAGGCATCTCTTATAAATTGTAGTGCTAATTTCTTGGACTATCACTGCATAATTATGCAATGTCCCATATTAACCTTAAATATCAGAAAAAATTAATTAAATTAAATTACAAGTGTATTATTGAATATAATATCATATTATTAATGTAGTATTTAATATATATCATGAGGACAAACAAAACAATGATGCAACTAAAGGGTACAAACAATGTCAAGACGCAAACAAGACATTTTCACAATTAAAAATGAATTTATGAACTAAATAAAACAAGCGGAAGTGTCACAAGCCAAATGAAGGGTCAAGGACTGACCCGAGGTCAACTTAATATACAAAGTACACAAAAAAAAATGAATGCAAAAAATGATGACATCACAGGACTCATAACGGACAAACATTTAACAATTATAAAATAAATTGATAGTAAGAGTAGACTGGACGAAATAGTTAACGAACATGATACAAAACTGAATAAAAATGTGAACTTAGTACAAATAAAATACGCCAGTTATCTACGGAACGGCACAGCTAACACAAACCGTCGAACGATAGCAGATCTGGACAGGCAGTCCACCGGCAAACCTCAATGGGGCTTCCAAAAGTGCAATCGTTTAACTGCCCTAAGACCGACTGAAATCTAGGTGGTCAGCTGTTCGCGACATTCCCCAGAGATTTCAGTTCCCTCCAACCGGCCCGCTAATTAACAACACATTAAAACAACCAAAAAATACATGAAACACATTCAGAAAAAACATGCCTATGCAGGCAAAAGGCATGGACTCAGTATTACTGTTTGCAATGACGACAGTTAAACAACTAGACTTATCTTTTCCGTTGCTTAGATCAGTGCTAGAGGTCGTCAACAGCTAGGCTAAAGCCCCTGACTGTCTGCTCCTGTAGTCCATATCGTGTGTTTGCTTCAAATGGCTCATGTTTCCCCCGGTTAGACTTAGAAAACGGCTTTGGTTTCTCCGACAGTTCACCTACACGACCTTCGGTGACGTCACGTTGTTAGGCATTATAATGAGTACAACGTCATCTTCGACTGGATCATGTGATCGAAACTTGATCGTAAATATTGTGGTTAACATGTGCGTAAGGAACAGAAGTTTGTTTCTTTTTTTCTGTCGTTCCCAACAATCGGCCGCCACTTTGTTGCTGAGTTATTTGCCGGTTGAAGATCATGTGCTGAGTATAGTTATTTTAGTGATTTCTTGTTCATCGTGCTTGTTTTATCATTACGCGAATTAGGGTGAAGCGTTCATACAACTCAGTAGCATGGTATGAAGAAGTAACATGTAATACTTGAACTCAGCAACATTAATGAAGTAATTAATGCCTTCAGGTTGAGTCCGTAATATTTAATCACATGTACACACAGGATGATCATTTCAAATATGAGCAGAACATAAGTCCGTATAAGTCATGCATAAATTAATCAATAACGTAGACTGCTGGTTTACGTGTCAATGTCCGTTTAAGGATACAATGCAGTATTGTCGTCAGAACATCACAGCTATATGCACGCGCAGATAGACATGGCTACCTGCCGACAGTGAGACTGCGAGTCTGAATATTTCATACGGATTGGACGATTATTCTCCTCCTTCTGAGGATTCTAGTTAAACACTAACCTCCATAAGTTTCCTCTCATATAGAGTTCTAGGACTGACCCTGGTCCATCATAAATGCACATATAAATGGCTATATCATGCCATTGAATTGGAAGGTTAGAAAACGCAGCTATTCAGCTTGGCGGTCAAGTAACAAAGGGTAGCGTCTCCTAGTTACCGACTGTGACCCAAACAACGCTAGACACGTCATAATCGATCGTGTATGGAGCGTTCAATAATTGAAACATCTATCGTAACATATTAAATGTCTTAACCTTTACAATTGCACGTCTGCTAACCTTTAGCAGACGGCGTTAATAACATATACCGTAACAAACAGTCAAGATTGAATGAAAGCTGGAAGATGTGGTAACAACAACAGTCAAGATTGAATGAAAGCTGGAATATGTGGTAACAACAACAGTCAAGATTGAATGAAAGCTGGAATATGTGGTAACAACAGTCAAGATTGAATGAAAGCTGGAATATGTGGTAACAACAACAGTCAAGATTGAATGAAAGCTGGAATATGTGGTAACAACAACAGTCAAGATTGAATGAAAGCTGGAATATGTGGTAACAACAACAGTCAAGATTGAATGAAAGCTGGAATATGTGGTAACAACAACAGTCAAGATTGAATGAAAGCTGGAATATGTGGTAACAACAACAGTCAAGATTGAATGAAAGCTGGAATATGTGGTAACAACAATCAAGATTGAATGAAAGCTGGAATATGTGGTAACAACTACAGTCAAGATTGAATGAAAGCTGGAATATATGGTAACAACAGTCAAGACTGAATGAAAGCTGGAATATGTGGTAACAACAACAGTCAAGATTGAATGAAAGCTGGAATATGTGGTAACAACAACAGTCAAGATTGAATGAAAGCTGGAATATGTGGTAACAACAACAGTCAAGATTGAATGAAAGCTGGAATATGTGGTAACAACAGTCAAGATTGAATGAAAGCTGGAATATGTGGTAACAACAACAGTCAAGATTGAATGAAAGCTGGAATATGTGGTAACAACAACAGTCAAGATTGAATGAAAGCTGGAATATGTGGTAACAACAGTTAAGATTGAATGAAAGCTGGAATATGTGGTAACAACAGTCAAGATTGAATGAAAGCTGGAATATGTGGTAACAACAACAGTCAAGATTGAATGAAAGCTGGAATATGTGGTAACAACAACAGTCAAGATTGAATGAAAGCTGGAATATGTGGTAACAACAACAGTCAAGATTGAATAAAAGCTGGAATATGTGGTAACAACAGTCAAGATTGAATGAAAGCTGGAATATGTGGTAACAACAACAGTCAAGATTGAATGAAAGCTGGAATATGTGGTAACAACAACATTCAAGATTGAATGAAATCTGGAATATGTGGTAACAACAACAGTCAAGATTGAATGAAAGCTGGAATATGTGGTAACAACAACAGTCAAGATTGAATGAAAGCTGGAATATGTGGTAACAACAACAGTCAAGATTAAATGAAAGCTGGAATATGTGGTAACAACAGTCAAGATTGAATGAAAGCTGGAATATGTGGTAACAACA
>JAMPIV010001018.1:752500-1117500 GCA_024509875.1 Oreohelix idahoensis | reverse complement strand
TGTTTGACAAACAGGTAGTGAGATAATTGGCTGGCCAATGCAAAAGGGCTGACACATTATTCTCTGGCTGTTTATCGTTCCGTGTGTTGGCGGCACTCTTAGTTACCTCCGCCCATTGTCGCCAGCATGCTAACATGTCCTCTTTGTGGCGCCGCCTATTGTATTACATGCCGGTTGCTTTAAACAGCATGAGACGTTTTCACGTGGCCAAGCTGGGCATCCGATGTGGTGACCTGGCCGAGCAACAAAGATAACAACAGTTCACAGAAATTGTATAATGCCCAGATGTCTGATTGAGATGACCAGATGTGTTTTCACCAGATATATCACGATGCAATGTGGGCTTCAAACGATAATGTCAGGTATGGGGACTAAATCAAAGGACTTTATTTCCCCCGATGAAAGAACAAATGCGGTTCTCTAGATACCGGTCGCGAGTAATCACAACGATGAAATAGCAAATGTGGGATCGCAAATGTGGGATGAAAGAGCCAATGTCGGAGAAAATACAATACGAGAGATGTAGGAAAAGATAGAGTAATAAGGCTTTTGCGTTCGTTTATCACAATGTGGTAACAACAACAGTCAAGATTGAATGAAAGCTGGAATATGTGGTAACAACAACATTCAAGATTGAATGAAATCTGGAATATGTGGTAACAACAACATTCAAGATTGAATGAAAGCTGGAATATGTGGTAACAACAACAGTCAAGATTGAATGAAAGCTGGAATAGGTGGTAACAACAACATTCAAGATTGAATGAAATCTGGAATATGTGGTAACAACAACATTCAAGATTGAATGAAAGCTGGAATATGTGGTAACAACAACAGTCAAGATTAAATGAAAGCTGGAATATGTGGTAACAACAACAGTCAAGATTGAATGAAATCTGGAATATGTGGTAACAACAACATTCAAGATTGAATGAAAGCTGGAATATGTGGTAACAACAACAGTCAAGATTAAATGAAAGCTGGAATATGTGGTAACAACAACAGTCAAGATTGAATGAAATCTGGAATATGTGGTAACAACAACATTCAAGATTGAATGAAAGCTGGAATATGTGGTAACAACAACAGTCAAGATTGAATGAAAGCTGGAATATGTGGTAACAACAACATTCAAGATTGAATGAAAGCTGGAATATGTGGTAACAACAACATTCAAGATTGAATGAAAGCTGGAATATGTGGTAACAACAACAGTCAAGATTGAATGAAAGCTGGAATAGGTGGTAACAACAACATTCAAGAATGAATGAAATCTGGAATATGTGGTAACAACAACATTCAAGATTGAATGAAAGCTGGAATATGTGGTAACAACAACAGTCAAGATTAAATGAAAGCTGGAATATGTGGTAACAACAGTAAAGATTGAATGAAAAAGATAAAGAGGACGATTAACAAAAGAAACTGGGCATTTTGACATTATGGCATGGACCGAGGAAGCAACATAATTGATAAATAGTACTGGAGACAGGAAGTTATGGAGATGCATGACAGCCTACGTCATCATGTATGGTTCTGAAAGAAGAAGAGATATTTTACAGCAACTTTCTGAAGTTCATTTGCGTTTCTGCGAACATCACTGTTCTGTATCTTCCTGTCCCATCGTTACTAGCTTTGGACAGAAGGCATCCCAATATACATTTATTTAGTTAAAATTTGGTTTGATGATACTTGGTTTTTAATATCTTCTCTCCTGTTGATAAGCTGAACTCACTTAAGCCGAATTTTGGTTAAGTGGAAGTCCTGGCCAGAAGTCTTCTTTGGTAGAAGCTCCCGATAAGCAGAATTTCGCATAAGCCGAAGTATTTTAGATGGCCCGAGCAACTTTCGCTTATCCGGACTGCACTGTAGTTGTCTGATAAATCTATTTTAATGGACAGGTGGTCTGACTTTTTCTCCTGCATCACTTTCTGCGTTGCAGTAGCTAAGTTGGTGGTTACGAAGCTTATACATGTTGCTGAAGGTGTTCGTTTATACTTTACGTTGATCACCATAGTTGTACAATTGTTTAGTATAACTGCGTCATTGTTGTGTATAAAGTCCAGACCAATCAGAATTGGGCGTATTGTACCTTAAACTCAATTTGGATTGGACCACGCGTAAAATTAGACGAGTCGACTTTGAAACAATTGTACGTTTTGTAGAAATCAACATTGGACCAACCGGGACAGAGGTTTAATCGCTCGGGAATGACATTTCGCTAAACTTAATCTGCGATGTAAAGAAAAAATGAATTCTTCTTTATTGTCAGCAGAGTACAGAAATAAGTAGAAATCCAGTGTGGATGTATTATAATTATTCACCCAGCCCAAAAGATGCAAGGAAACATTCAAGAAACACCGCATACATTTACTACTAGGGCAAAAAACTAAGTCGAATGGTATTTATAATGCTTCATCAACCATCAAAGCGTCCATCAACACACGTGACCTGGCATGCTGCTACGACGAATGTTAATTCATTTAACATGCTCTCTGAAGCAGCTTATTGGCGATTGTGTTTCGCTAAGACTGGAATCTATAGGAGTCTTTTCTCCTGGGAAACGTTGGGGGAAAAGACTATTGGTCTTATTCAACCACCATTCTTCTTCTTCAGTACCATGCCTGGTGGCATAGGCGATCATGTATGTCCACAACTTCCTGTTTCCAGTACTGTTGATCAATTCTGTTGTTGACGTCTTTCCATGCCATGATGTCAAACTGTCCAGAATCTTCTATGTTTGCCGCCCTCTGTTTCTTTTTTCCTTCAATCTTTCCTGTTGACACGACAAATTCCAGCTTTCTTCTTCTCATAACATAATCAATGAATGTGGATTACTTCCTTCTAAGATGAGGAATACGCTTCCTTTGTGCATTGGCCTCTCTTTGAGGACATCCTCATGACTCTTGTTAGATGTCTATTGTATTTTTAACGTCCCTCTGGAAACCCTTATCTCTGTGGCCTCTAGTGCTTGACTGTTTGTTTACTAATTGTCCATGATTACAGAACGCTGCTTTTGCCTGCAGCCACCAGTAGATGAGACACCAGGAAACTTGAGACACCACGTCAGGACGGACCTGCCTCTTTTAATTCTGGAAACATTCAACAACCTTAGCTTTGCCTCAAAGATACGAGCAATAAGGATTGCATCTATCTCCCGAATTTTGAAATACAAATCATATCAAAACGGGCCTAGCTTGTTAGAATAATATTTTTTGTTAGAATAATGAATTCCTCCAGCTGGAAGCGGCTTACAACAGTGTTAAGTATATTACGTATATGTACTACGGCTCTAGTTAACCAGCGGGCTAGTATCCTGCGTCAACGGGGATGTATCTTTGTAAATGAATTTTCAAAATGTATTCGCTGAAGCTGTTCCACTGGCTGTGATTCCTCCTTCATGTGACAGTACCTTTATTAGCCACTTTTTCTTGTTTACCTGAGGAAGCAATTGTCTGTCGTCATCTGTCATCAGCTCCTCAAGGAGAATAGGTCGTCAACAAACGTATGCCATGTCTTCCTGTTCCGTGCCATCAGCTCCTCAAGGAGCATAGGTCGTCAACAAACGTATGCCATGTCTTCCTGTTCCGTGCCATCAGCTCCTCAAGGAGCATAGGCCTTTACAAACGTATGCCATGTCTTCCTGTACCGTGCCATCAGCTCCTCAAGGAGCATAGGTCGTCAACAAACGTATGCCATGTCTTCCTGTTCCGTGCCATCAGCTCCTCAAGGAGCATAGGCCGTCAACAAACGTATGCCATGTCTTCCTGTTCCGTGCCATCAGCTCCTCAAGGAGCATAGGCCGTCAACAAACGTATGCCATGTCTTCCTGTTCCGTGCCATCAGCTCCTCAAGGAGCATAGGCCGTCAACAAACGTATGCCATGTCTTCCTGTTCCGTGCCATCAGCTCCTCAAGGAGCATAGGCCGTCAACAAACGTATGCCATGTCTTCCTGTTCCGTGCCATCAGCTCCTCAAGGAGCATAGGTCGTCAACAAACAAACGTATGCCATGTCTTCCTGTTCCGTGCCATCAGCTCCTCAAGGAGCATAGGCCGTCAACAAACGTATGCCATGTCTTCCTGTTCCGTGCCATCAGCTCCTCAAGGAGCATAGGCCGTCAACAAACGTATGCCATGTCCTTCTGTTCTGTGCCATCAGCTCCTCAAGGAGCATAGGCCGTCAACAAACGTATGCCATGTCTTCCTGTTCCGTGCCATCAGCTCCTCAAGGAGCATAGGCCGTCAACAAACGTATGCCATGTCTTCCTGTTCCGTGCCATCAGCTCCTCAAGGAGCATAGGCCGTCAACAAACGTATGCCATGTCTTCCTGTTCCGTGCCATCAGCTCCTCAAGGAGCATAGGCCGTCAACAAACGTATGCCATGTCTTCCTGTTCCGTGCCATCAGCTCAAGGTCTTTTGGTGCCTTCCTCATCCCTTTCATGTCTATCTCCAGTTCTCTTCTCCCTGTACCTCTCTAACCCTGGGAATTCCAGAACAAGTACTGCCTTGCTTTGCTATCCACGGGTTTCCTCAGTGTCTGTTTTATCCATCGTCAGAGTCTTCTTCTCGTCTGAGAAATTGTTGGTTAATATTAATTTTTCTTTTTTTTTGTCAGCCTCTGAGCGGCGTCAATCATTGGCATTCAGAATAGGCCATGAATTAATCGGGAAGGGGTGGGGCGACTCAATGTTTGTCATGAATTAAAGAGGAATAACCCCGTACATGAAATGAATTAATGAGGAAGAACCCATATACATGTCCTGAATTAAAGAGTAAGAACCTATATATGTGTCCTGAATTAAAGAGGAAGCATCCATATATGTGTCCTCAATTAAAGAGGAGGAACCCATATACGTCTCCTGAATTAAAGAGGAAGAACCCATGTATGTTTTGAATTAAAGAGGAAGCATCCACATGTGTCCTGAATTATAGAGGAAGAACCCATGTATGTTTTGAATTAAAGAGGAAGCACCTATATATGTGTCCTGAATAAAAGAGGAAGCATCCATATGTGTCATGAATTAAAGATGAAGCACCCATATATATCATGAATTAAAGAGGAAACACCCATATATGCGTCCTGAATTAAAGAGGAATAACCACATATAATATGTTAAAAATGAACGAAGAAGAATACCATAAGTCATGAATTAAAAAGGAAATACGAGTATCTACCATGAATTAAATGGAACAATTCCGTATTGGCCTGGAATAAAAGAGAAGATTTCCCTATTTTCCAGGAATAACAGAGACAGAACAGTTGGGCATAAGATGGATTTTTAAACACTCTACATTGCCTCTTCACCCCACCGCGACCCTTGTTCCAAAAAAGGTGTTATGTCGTGAAAAAGAAATCGTGTTATGTATTCAGAGGGAGGGAAAAACTAATACAAATGTGCGCTGTGGATGTATTTAAAAAATGTCCCAGTGCCCTAGAGATAAAAAAAAAAAACGTTTCGTAAAAATGTCTTTTCGAGGTTTATTTTCCCGGGCAGGGATGCTCTAAAAACAGATTACATTAGATACAGGGAGATGGTGTGATGAAATTGTGTGGCCATCTCTGTGCTCATACATAACTTGATACGAATTCTAACTTAATAGGATATCCTAGACACGTTATATTTGCTGACAGCGGATGTACAAGGGCTCCCTGGAATTATGTGTTCACTTTTAAATGTCTCAGTTATTGACGTTTTGATCTGATCCGTTTGGCTTTATGGGTTCAGATTCTGTTTTTAAGCATGGTTTTCTCTTTTAATTTTTATTTTAACCAGCAGTTTTGGTGGTGGTGGTGGTGGGGGGGGGGGAGATCTTTCTTACTTACTTACGTAGTCGTTCCTCTTCTACAATGGTGTAGAGGTTTACCAGAGAGAGCGCCATACTATTATCTCGGCTGTGTTTTTCCAATCTAATACTCGGTCCTTGAGGGATTGTCTAATGTTGTCCTCCCAGCGGACTATGGGTCGTCCTGGGGGGTCTGGATCCCTGGCTCTTAGTTTCCCATGCTTGTCGTGGTAGCCGATCTTCTCCCATTCTGCAGACATGGCCAAACCATCTTAGTTGGGACTGTTCTACGTGGGTCTGCAGGGGGTGGGATTTTAGGCCATGACGTATCGTTTGGTTGCGGACCATGACTCTTCTTGTTACTTCAACCACCTTCCTCAGATACCTCATTTCTGAAGTTTGGATCTGGCTTTTGTGGGTTGTAGTCATTGCCCATGACTCGCATCCATATGTCAAGACTGGGACATAGGTGGAGCGGTATACAGCCATCTTCGTTTTCTTACCAACCTCTCTCTTGCTGAGGAATCCTCGATTTATGGCCTGAAAAAGTGTCCCAGCTGCTGCTTTTCGAGTGCCAACTCTTCTTTGATGCCTCCCTTTCGGTCTATAATAGCTCCGAGGTATTTCAAATGGTCGACCTGCTCCAGGACCTGTTCTCCCAACTTAATCTGATGTCTTCTTTCTTCTCGTGATATCACTATGGATTTTGTTTTAGAGCTGCTTATGACCATCCCTCTCTTCTCCAGCTCTTCCTTTCAGACTTGCAGGTTGGATTGGAGATGTGCCTCTGATTTAGCAATCAGGGCAACATCATCAGCAAATGCCAGCTCTGAAATACAGACCTGTCTCATCTTCCAGTACCCCACTGAATACTTTCTTGTTCTGTCCTTACATGCCTTGATGACATCGTCCATGAGGAGTATGAAAAGATAAGGTGACAGGATATCACCTTGTCTTACACCAATGGTCGTCCTGAACTCTTCTGACTTATGGTTTGCTCTCCGCACATAATTTCTGCAAGACTTGTAGAAGCTCTGTATAGCATGAATCAGAGGTGCTGGAATGTTCTTCCTTGCCAAACAGTCCCAAAGTTTGCTCCATGGGACCCCGTCAAACGCCTTTTCCAGATCTATGAAACAAAGATGGATCTCACTCTTATACTCAATGGCCTTTTCACTCAGCTGTCTGAGTGTGAAGATTAGGTCTTGAGTACTTCGGTTTGCTCGGAATCCGCACTGGACCTCATCCAATTGTGGCTCAGCTAGGCGTCGGGGTCTCTGCTCTTGGATTCTATAGTAGATTTTACCAGCACACTGAGAAGGGATATACCTCTATGGTTTCCACATTGTCGGTTGTCACCCTTTATTAAAATCGGTGTTATGATTGCAATCTCCCAATCCTTTGGTATGGTCTTGTTGCACCACGCTGCCTGTAGGACCCTTTAGAGTAATAGGTCGCCTGATGCTCCCATGTACTTAACTATTTCTGGTGTTATACCATCTGCTGCTTTGCCCATCTTGATTTTCTCCAGTGCTGCCTTCAGTTATTCCATCTTTATGTCATCTTCACCATCATTGGTTTTCTCTTCTGTGCTAGTGGTTATCATTTCTGATGCATCACCATGCTCACCATCCAGAAGTTCTGAGAAATATTCTTTCCATCTTTCCATTACTTCCTTCGGGGCAGTAAGCAATTTGCCTTGCTTGTCCTTTATAAATTTGAGAGGGCATTGTTTTTCCTTCCTCGTGTTCTTTAGGGTCTTTTAGAACAATTTCTGGTTTTCTTGCGCATCTTTTTCTAGCTTTTCTCCAAATTCTTCCCATGACTTCTGTTTTGCTGTTAGCACCTTGTTCTTTGCTTCTGTTCCGTTCGGAGTGTCACATATTCTCTATATTTCTCCATTTGTCCTGTTGTGTTTTTAGCTCCTAAGTATTGTTTCCATGCCATTTTCTTCTCTCTTATTTTCTCTTTGACTTCCTCTGTCAACCAAGGTGTCCTCTTTCTCTTGTTCTCAAGTCGGACTTCACCACATGCTTCTGCAGCACTGTATTTTTTATGTCCTTGAATTTAAGCCAGAGGGTTTCCAAGTCATCAGGTCGTTCTTCTGTGTTGCTCACCGCTGCAGCAATAAGCCCCTGATATCTGATCTTAATTTCTGGCTCTCTCGGCTTGTAGGTCTTAATGCTCATGTCTCCCATTCGTTTACTTAGTTTCTTGCGTGATGTTGGGCAGTTCCTAGGCTGAGCAACTCTTTCAGTTGTTCTTTTGATTGTAAGCAGGTAGTGATCACTTCCAATCTCTGGCCCCCTCCAGACTCTCGCATCCCGGACATATTTGAATGAGCTCGTCCTAACAATGGTATAGTCGATCACTGACTTCTCATTCTTTGTTGGTTCACATCTAGTGTATGCATGTATGCGCTTATGGGATAACTTTGTGTTTGTAATGATTAGATTCTGCTCACTGCAGAATCTAAGGTGTCACTTTCCATTGAGAGTATCTTCTCCATATCTTCCGATAACTTCACCCCCATCTAGCATGGTCATTTCCAACTCTGGCATTGAAATCTCCGAGCATGATAATTTCATCTAGGCAGTCATCCACTGTCCTTTGAAGCAGCTCGAAGAATTCCTACTTGACCTCTGCTCTCTCATCCTCATTTGGCCCATACACTATGACCAGGTTGACTATGGTTTCTCCTTTTAGTTTTACAACCATAATGCGCTCCGAGACAAAGTTCCATCTCTTGATATCCCTTATCCTGTTGGCTTTTAATAAACTTTCCCGCACCCCATATGACATATGATAACTTTATTTTCGCTAAATGGTCAAGAAAATATGGGCCTAAACAACCATATTCCCAATTTCCTCAATGGGCGTGTAACGGGAACGAGGGTTCTGTTCTTCAGAAACCTCTTGTACATGAAAATTCGCATAAATGGAGCTTAAGAAGCTGTTGGCTTCAGCCTCGGGTAGACCGTCATTAATGTATGTGTCGACCGTCAAAGCAGTCAGTGGCCATCACGCCTAGTGGCGTCTTGTAGGGCAACAACAAATTGATTCCACTTTGCTCGGTCGATGGCCATCCTTCGTACAGTGCCCCAACTCTGGCTCATTCTTTGCATCTCAGCCTCCACAGTCCTCCGCCAGGTTTTTTTTGGTCGGCCTCTCTCGGTTTTTCTTCAGGGGTCCAAAGCATAGCTGTTCTTGTGATGGCATCGGGGTCTCTACTGAGGACATGACCAACCCAGCTCCAGCGTCTGCCAGCTATGATGGTGTGCATGTCCTCTTGCTTGCTCTGAGTAAGCAGATCTTGGTTGGTGATGGTATTCGGTCAAAAGATTCGGAGAATTTTTCTTAGGCATATTGTGTGAAAAGAGGACAATTTCGACATTTTCTTCTCTGTAACTCTCCAGCATTCCGCACCATAGAGAAGCACAGAGAGCACACAGCTCTGATATAATCTTAATTTTGTGCTTGTGCTGTATTGAGAAGACTTCCAGATGTTATTTAGGCTAAAAAAGGCTGTTCTTGCCTTATTCATTCTGATGTTGATGTCTTTGCCTGCCCCGCCGTCTTTTGTTACTATGCATCCTAGGTATGTGAAGGTTACTGTCTGTACCAGTTGCTGATTCCTTACTGATATAGGCTCAGGGTTGCTCACATTGAGCGTCATGACCTCTGACTTCTTTAAATTGATGTTCAAGCCCACCTGCTGGCTAAACTTATTAAGTCGATCCGTTTTTTCCTGGATGTGTTGATGTGAATGTGCTAGTAGTGCAATGTCATCTGCATATTCCAGATCTTCCAATGTAGAAAATGTAGTCCATCTTATTCCTCTTGGACTGCCCTGTGTTGTCTGGCGCACCACCCAGTCTATGACTGTTAAAAAAAGATAGAGTGGTTGATAAGGGGCATCCCTGTCATACTTCTGTCTTCACCTCAAAGGTTAGGTTGCTCTGCCCAACACTACACGTAAAGTTGGCATAGAGGCTTTTTATGATTGACACTATGCAGCTTGGAATTCCATAAGCCCTCAGTATTTTCCATAAACTGTCCCTATGTATGCTGTCAAAAGCCTTTTCAAAATCAACGAAATTAATGTACAGCTGTCTTTGCCATTCTGAGCACTGCTCTATAATGTTCCTGAGAGTGAACATATGATCTACACATCTTCTGTTCTTTCTAAATCCTGCTTGTTCTTTCCTCAGTTTGTGGTCTACTGCTTTTGAAATTCTCTGTATAATTATCCTGCCTAGTATTTTGCTGGGAACTGAGAGAAGAGTGATTCCTCTCCAATTATTGCAGTCTGCAAGATCTCCCTTCTTGGGCAATTTGACAATTATTCCTTTGTTCCACTCTCATGGTGTTGTCCCCGTTTTCCAGACTTGTGCAAATAGTGGTTCTAATAGGTCTGCTGCTAGCTCAGGGTCTGTCTTAAATAGCTCTGCATTTAAGTTATCATGGCCAGGAGCTTTTCCGTTCTTTAACCCTTTGATTGCTGTGATGATTTCTTCTTTTCGTGGAATGTCTGTATTTACATCTAGATCGTTTTCAGCCTCAGGAACATTCAATTGTGTCTCTGGTGGTTCCTTGTTCAGAGTTTCTCTGAAGTGCTCTGCCCATCTTGTTTCCTGTCCCTCTGCTTTCGTGATGAGATTTCCTTGCTTATCTCTTACTAACGTAATATTGTTTGCACCTCGTTTTCCGCTGATGAATTTAGTTATTATGTATACTGTGCTTTGTTCATTTCTCAGTGCTGCCTTTTCTGCCTGTCTTGCAAGATCGTCTAGGAAATTCCTTTTGTTGGCTCGGGTTTCGCGTTTAACTTCCTTGTCCAGCTGACTGTATTATTCGCTATATTGTTGCTTTAACCTGGGTGTTGCAGGGGGCGGCCGCCAGTTTTTACAGGCGGTTCGGTAAAATTAGCCCAACGGATTGTTGAGAGCTTGATAGTCAATCGTGGAATCTGGGTTTACAGTTCATCTTCTTTAGAGCTTCGTGCCTTTGATGTTAAATACGCGAATGTGGGTTTAAATTACCTTGAGACCATGATAATGATGATTGAATTCCCAAATGTTCATAGACTGGATAAGTCATGGCTAGAGTCCAAACAAACAATTTATTATACATTGTGTAGACATCGTACGTTGATCATGAATTACATCACAAATATAAATTAGAATCCTATGTTGAATTAGCTATCTTGCATATCAGTCCTTTGTCTCGTAATCTGAATTACTGTAGGCAGAACGACATAACTATATGCACGCGTGGTTGGAAAATCCAACGACCGACAGTGAGATTATGCGTCTGGCACTAGTATAACTAAAACGGACTGTTAATTCATCTCGACAAGGTTTAGTCAATTACTAACCTGTAACTTCATCTTTCTTCATCATAACAGTGGACTGACCCATGTCCATGAGAAAATACAATATAACCGTGTGGCTTTCCCTGCCCGACACTATAAGAATATAAAGACACGTCTTCTCCGTTTGACGGTCATTTGAAAAAGGGTCCCGTCTCTTGGTCACCGTGCGTGACTACCAACGCTGAAACGTCACAGCGTTCACTAGGCTAATAATACTTTTTACATTACATTAAACGTTGTAACCCCTAAAATCGCATGCTGCTAACCTCTAGCAGACAATGCCAATTAATCTACCGTAACACTGGGGGACTTCGCTTCTGTTTTCTTTCTTTTCATTTCCCTTCTCAGTGTTATGGTGTTTAATGTTTCTGGTGTTATCCAGTCTTGTCTCTTCCTTTCCTGGAATCCCAAGCAAGATTTGCTGCTTTCTTTATATATTGTTGAAATGGTGTTGAATTTCTGGTCTATATCATCAGTCAATGTCTTTTCCTGACTTTTGGCAAATTGATATCGTTTCTTTATGTCAGCCGCAAAAGCTTTTCTGGTAAGGGGGTCCTTCAATTTGCTGATGTCAAACCTTTCCCGATGCGCACGCGCAAGTTCAGTGACACTATCCTTTTCTCCAAATGGGAAGCGGAATTTTCCGCAGAAGAATTTGGCACATACCACAGAACGCCTCATGAACCAACTCGTGTTTGGGTACAAACATATCGTCTCACTAAAGAAGTTGTCATATTTCCGTGATTACGTCATGAATTAAAGAGGAAGAACCCATATATGTGTTCTGACGTAAAGAGGAAGCACACATATATGTCATAAATTAAAGAGGAAGAACCAATATATGTGTCGTGAATTAAGGAGGAAGCACACATATATCTCATAAATTAAAGAAGCACCCATATATGTCATGAATTAAAGAGGAAGAACCTCATATATGTGTTCTGACGTAAAGAGGAAGCACCCACATATATTTTGAATTAAAGAAGCACCCATATATGTCATGAATTAAAGAGGTAGAACCAATATATGTGTCGTGAATTAAAGAGGAAGCACACATATATCTCATGAATTAAAGAAGCACCCATATATGTTATGAATTAAAGAGGAAGAACCTCATATATGTGTTCTGACGTAAAGAGGAAGCACCCATATATATTTTGAATTAAAGAAGCACCCATATATGTCATGAATTAAAGAGGAAGAACCAATATATGTGTCGTGAATTAAAGAGAAAGCGCACATATATCTCATGAATTAAATAGGAAGAACTTCCTTTATGTGATGAATTAAAGTGGAAGAACCTCATATATGACAAGAGTTAAAAAGAAATAACGACACATATGTCAAGCATTGACGAGGAAGAACCCATATAAGTCATGAATTAAAAGGAGGATCTCAGCACAGTGCACGAGAATCCCAATGTGTGTATACAGGAATCACACATTCTATAAATATTTTTGTTAAACAAATTTTTTAAAAATAAATAAGTGTATTTTTGCTGTTACTACACTTATTTGAAACATTAAAGGTGTACAAATCTTATACAAATTTACAAAAAAAATTACAGACATAATCAGATACAGATTCTGAATCAGTATCTCCCAAAGGGCGTGCTGTTTCTGAAGGTCCATTTTTGAAAGTGTATCTTCTTAGTTGCTCTGAGTAAAATAATACAATTTAATTTGTGTTCTGGTTCTGGCAAAACAGGCAATTGTAGCAAAGTTGATTTTGCTGGGGAGGTTATGATGGTATCCTAAAAGAATGAAAAGGTGTCTGCTTTAACCGTGTGAGGTCAAGCACATGTAGGCCTCTGACTCTATAAATGATGATGATGAATTATGTGCAGAGAACCTAACGCTACCTCCCTAGGTCTCACACGGTCACTATTCTGGCTCTAGTGTATTGTGTATGGTGTACCTAGTGTCTAGGGGAGAAGTGAAATGATGGTACACAACAGTCAAACACTTTAAGTTTCTATAAAGAAGATAATAAAACTAGCAGTTAAGTTTTTCTTTGAACAAATCTTTACAATTTATTTTGCCTGTCCATTCATAGCTTGTGGACAGGTCTTTGAAAATAAGGACAAGATAGTTTACAGAAAAGAACAATTAAAATTTTGGGACAATTTGCCCAATAACTAAAAAGTTATTATGTATCTATATATGTCTTTCCTGTAGGAAATATTTAAAAAGTTCACTTTATTCATCTAAAGGGAGAGTCACTGTATATGAGGGCTGTAGTTCATCCTACCCCCATAAACGTCCTGTGTATTGTTTTGAAACACAAGAAACTGTCAGAGATGCCCAGATGTCTAACTCATCACCTTGGAGTCCTTGTTGTAAGATATTTCAATGTGTAGTTGCAGAAAGTTTCAATTTCACCACTCGCCAAAGCTCCTACTGTTATCTTCGACAGCATATAAGACTGGTTGGAGACTGGTTGGCGTTTATTAGCACTCAGCAGGTTTCCTGTCACCAGCCGGCAACAGGAACATAGACCCTCTGCAACAAAAGGACACCCTGGCCTTTTACCTCTGATCACTTATTCTAACACTTAATTTCCTACGTGGGTATGGGGTCAGCCTCGCGTGCCTTACAAGTGCACTCGCCCCGAATTGTACAGGACTCCCACCTTGCTGTGACCACACCTCAGGTCCCTATAGCAGATACGCCTCTGTACGTTTACATACTCCTCCTCAATAATGTGGAGTAACCACATTTCCCTTGATATGACATTCTCCTCTTTTCTTTTCAAATATATTTGCTTCAGCCATGTAAACAGTGTTCACTGAACACAGAGGCTTACTAATATATTTTAATACAATAATATGACAACATAATCATAACAACATACATCAGTTAGATACCGTTTAATGTGAGGACTCAACAATGTCTGCTCCCGGCATGTCCTTCACTTTTCCCAATAGCAGTATCTAACTTTGTAGTTGGACCAAACATATTAAATTTCATAAAATATCCTTACCACAATCAAGAAATATATAAACAAATGACGCTGACTTTGTGAAGAAATGGCCTCAGCTTCATCCGAACTGCACAGACTGTGAATTTATTCTTTATTTAAGTTTAAAATTAATACAGCTGTTTTTCAGCGTATCTGAATAAAATTTTTAGTTCAACTGGCAATGAATAGTCAAAGCCTTTTGCTAATATTTACTAGCACTGGCCAATCGAAAACGTTCGACTACTTGAATTCAAATGCAGTTTGAATGAAAAACCAAAATAATTTCGAACCATTTCTGCGTCTGGTGGTCGATTGGCCAGTCTGCTTTAGTCATGCCTAATACAAAAGATGTTTCGTTTAGAATTACATTTTTCCTACCGCTCCCCTTTCCCATTTATACTCTGTTTACCCAAGCGAATTTGAATGTACCTCCCTGCCTCTTTTCCAAGCTCGCGTCCCCTAACGTTACAAAAAAACATAAGCAGGAACGCCAGTCTGTCTGGTCGAGTGTCCGTAGATATTAGTATTTCTTCAATAACTTATCTAATACTGGGACTATCATATTATTTAAAGTACATTCTTGTTCAGCGAACTCCACGTCATACTACCATATAATTTGTATGGGGAATTTCATAATGGTTTAACTTTTCAATTTTTTTTTCTAGTCACTCGTCAAATAAAATTTTGCACAAGACCACCATCTTTCTTCTTCTTCATCTCGCTAGCATGTCTTTTTCAAATAACTAACTTGTTTTAGTTACGTCAGAAATGCTACCACTAGGAGGAAAATAAAATTGTCTGCGTGGTTTTGCCTTGGCTGGCTTTTTCGCAATGTGTGTATATGCATTGCAGACTGTGTCAGCGAAGCGGGGTGTAGACGGGGCGGGTTAAGAATAGGCGTTAATAATTAGTATTGTTTCTCGAAAACGAAACTAAAAGCGTGTCAGACTATTATCGTGAAATCGTTCTATAGGCTTAGCACTGTGCAAAAAGCAGCGCTGCTGGCGTCGAAGATGCCAACCGTCAGACACATGCGGGCTAATGTATTTATTATCGTTTTATGCCTAAATCTTACTGAATTGAGCGTTTATTCTCGCAGATTTTGCTACAGCAATAATTATCACAAGTCAAGAAAACACATAGCCAGAAGACAAAAATAAATGTCGATGTTGTGACATGAATCCAGTTGACAGCTAGTTACCAAACTTATGAGTAGTTCAGGGTTGGCAACTAGTCGATCGCGTCTGCCGGTAGATGCCAGGAAATGATTTTGGTAAATCTCTAGGTAGAAAAAAAATGTGTAAGCTATTGAAATTTTGGACTAGTCCTCTCCCTCCGGCATTTAGGAACGCGGTATTCCCAATATTGAAAGTACTTTTCCTGTATTCTCAACGAAAACCCACTAGCTAGTTTTATAATATTCACTCTATTCACAAACTGCGTAAGACAAGAACGCGGTATTCCCAATATTGAAAGTGCTTTTCCCGCGTTCTCAACGAACACCCACGACCTAGTTTTCTAATTTTCACTCTACCCACGAACTGCCGTAAGACAAGAAAGACATCTTGTCCTTGAAGTTAAGTTTCGGGGAACATATCATTCAGTCTGAGACTTCAACCGCTCTGTCGATGGAATTCCAGAAAACAGATCATATGGCAGAGATGAAAGTAACACACAGGCTGCACTTATTCCAAAGAGCTCTGAAACCTGAAAATAGAGGTGATTTTATCGCGGTAGAACTTAGAAAGCTCATGGTTTCTAAAGTAGATACCCACACCTCCTGGGTTACCTGTTGCTGCAGTAGGACATTCTAAATAAAAACACTGAGGTAAAAAAAAACACCAGGTGATGCTCGTTACTAGGACAAATAGAATTACCTACGTTACGATCACAAGGCCTTCGTCAGGTACAAGACAACCAAAAACAGTGGAGGAAAAATATCTCAGAGCGATAAACTTTGTATTACGATCGTGTAAATTCTTATTAATGCTGACGGCGACGTCCTAGTGTCTCTCTTTCTCTCACTTGTTCCTCTTTATCTCACTTTTCTGAAGCTCTGAAATGTTTCGTCCCAGTTTACTCACTCCTACGCCGGAGCTCGTCAAGTGATCGATTTCTGATGCACTTTTTGAAGAGTTTTGAGTACAGCCTCGTGTTCGTCTCATTGGATCAGACGTTGAAATATTTCACGGCAAATTGAAAGATGACAATATCTGGAATTGACAGTTCTTTTTTTTTTTTTTTTTTTTTTTTTTTTTTTTTTTTTTAGTTTGATCAGGTTTAGTTGGGAAAAATAAACTAGAACTGTTGAATGTTTATGATGACTAATATGGTAGAAAGAGACATCTTTGTATAAGAATATTCTTTGGTAATTAAACTAATAGACGCTAACGATGGATACGACACGCATTGAAGAAACTACTTGATAGCATTACAAGGCAGTCCTTCTTCTGCAATCCTCAGAGTTAGAGGGGGACGGACAAACACACGAAGAAGAGAACTGCTGACAGAAGTGACAGAGATAAAAAGTCATAGAAGAAGAAGCTTGAGGAGACGGCACAGGCAATAAGGACTTGGCGTGATTAGTTGAACGGCCATGCTGCGTAAGGAACTTAAGCTTAATGAATGACGAATGAGCGAGTAGGGATCGAAGAGGGAAGGCTAACCCAGTCCCAAAAATGGCATGTTGAAACAGGAAGTGTCGGGCCGAAAGGCGCAAATATCGCAGCTTTACTGTAAACGACGACACAACGTAACAAACGTCCTTTTCAGGACGAACGCAGAAGAAGGACGAATTAATGAATTGAACTAACGAAGATGAAAGCTGAGCTGCCAACTATTGATCAATACAATTTGAGTCGTGAGGTGAACGATCATGAGTTGTTAATGAATTGGGCTGAAAAATTGAATTGTGCACAAATAGACGTGAACATTGGAAGTTGTGGTCTATTCAGTGTGAAAATTTGAGTTGTGAGGTCATGATTTTGAGTTGTTAACAGGTTGTGGTGGGAACTGAGTTGTGATAGCTTTTTCTTTTTTTCTCTTTAAGTATCATCTCGTCTATGAGAGGCACGCCCCGATCAGTTGTTAATAATGTGGCTGGATTTATTCGTTGGCTTCATATAATAAATCAGACCGCAAGGTCTTTTATATTTGCACTTGCGCCTTAATATAACCAACGAACCTTGTGTCTAGGTTGAAACGGGCGCACCTCGTCAAAACGAGACACAACTCCTATTTTAAACAAAAAAATGTGTTGGCTGTGTTTAAACTGACCATGACAGTGTGGTATTATTACATATGTGTTAACTGTTATCTACATTTGTGCAATAGGTTGTGAGAGGAATTCGGGAAAAAATAATTGTGGACGAGGAAAAGGGAAAATATCTCATATGGAAAAATTACGCAACGATGTAGAACCTAAATGACAGAATAAGACAATGGATTAGTTAAAGTAATTAGTTTTTAATGTACGTATATTTTTTTCTGAATTTCTCCGTTCTTTTATTTTGTACAGGTCTCTGCGTGTGTCCGCCTGTTCAGAGTTTAGCTAGTTTGTTTCTGCCTTTGCTAAGTTTGGTCAGCTTATGTCTGTCTCTAATAAGTTTGGTCAGCTTGTGTCTGCCTCTAATACGTTTAGTCAGTTTGTGTCCGCCTCTACTAAGTTTGACCAGCATTTTGTCAACCCCTGCTGAGTTTGGTCCACTCACTGATAGGATAACAATTATGGAAAAATAAGCAGAAACAAATTACACTCTTAAAGACATGTTTCGCGTATCTAACTTTCAGTTTTATAACTGACACAGAACATCGGGGGTCTGAGTGGCTAAGAGGTATGGCGTCCGCCTCGAATTCAAGAGGTACTGGGTTCGATTCCCAGTAGAGAGAATATAATTTATGGACTTTTTTCAGAACCAGTAGTCCTAATGATGTCATACTCCCCCCTGATTTCTGTGACGAAATGGACGACCTCTATCGATCTTTGGTTCTCTCCGGCAGTATCGGTACATTTGTCGTACTGATTTTTATTATGTGCTGTCAATTATCGCACTTTTCTTTCTTTCTTTCCTCGTTGTTTTTCATCTAAGTAGCAGATATTTGATTTTATCAAATCACCCTGTTCATCATAACCCTCCACTCCCAAAGGAGCATAGGCCTTCAACAAACACATGCCAAGTCCTCTTGTCACGTGCCATCATCTCAAGTTCTTTCCACGTTCTCCTTATCATTTTCATCTCTGTTTCCAGCTCTCTTCTCCATGTGCTTCTTGGTCTACCTCTGCTTCTCTTGCCCTGGGGGTTCCAGAACAAGGACTGCCTTGTAATGCTATCAACAGGTTTCCTCAGTGTGTGTCCTATCCATCGCCATCGTCTTCTTCTCATCTCTTGTTCCACTGGCATTTTTGTCTAGTTCTTGTCATCAGTTCCACGTTGGTAACCTTGTCATACCATTTTAATCCCTCTATTCTACGCAAGCACCCATTTATGAAAGTCTGTAGCTTTTTGGTTGTTGTCTTTGTTATTCTCCATGTCTCAGAGCCATACAATAGGACTGACTTCACATTTGAGTTGAAGATTCTTATTTTCGTGTTGGATCCGATTTCTCTTGATCTCCATATATTTCCCAATGCCATGAAAGCTCCTCTTGCTTTTTGTATTCTTATTTTGATATCACAGTCTGTCCCTCCAACTTTGTCTATATTGCTGTCAAGATATGTGTACGAATCTACATCTTGTATTGGTGCTTCTTCAAGTTCAACCCTGTTTTCATTACCTGCATTTATTCTCATTATCTTTGTCTTTTCCCTGTGTATTTTCAGACACAATTGCTGTGACCTTTCATCAAGTGTTTTCAATTTGTCCTGCATCTGATTACGGTTATGGGACAGAACAGCCAAGTCATCAGCAAAATCCAGAACATCCAACTGCTTAGTCAGAGTCCACTGGATTCCATTTCTGTTGTGTGTTGTTGATGTTCTCATAACCCAGTCTATTGCTAATAAGAAAAAAAATGGAGACAAGAGGCAGAAGAAATCACCCTGTAGGGGATAAATATCACATTTGCTTGACGCTACCCAGATTTGTGGTTATAGGCGCGGCAGAATAACACGTACATCGGTCAGCGCTATGGGCTTAAATCTCCAAAAAGACACGGAGTTTGCATATTCATACGACAGATAACGAGATTACTATTTGTGTGACACCTGTGGGCAGACAAGTGTGATATAATCGTTTCCGGTCACTTTGTTAAAAGTAATCGTGGATTTATTACATTTAGGCAATATGAGTTTACAAATGTGTTTGTAAGAGTGTATGCAAGACATCATATTACCATATATGGGAGACGTGACCTTTTGCAAAATTTTTCCATGTAGGAAATATTTTGAAAGTGCCACGCCCGACATGTTTGAAATGATTGGATCTTTCTGATTAGATTCATTACAGCATTGAGGGGGAATATAGGCTGACCATTTCGCAGTTTTATCTGACTGTGAATTTCAAGCTCGCCAAGACACCAGACCTCGCCAGAGTGAAGAATAGATTCAAAATTCCTATTTGTTAACCGGACCTTTTATTGGAGAACCAGATAAGACTTACAAAGCACAGGAAATCTCTTTCAAATTTTAGTAAGGAACACCGGGACTAGGAAACTGAAAAAACACGGAGTCAGAAGGGGCAACCTATTGTAAAATTAAAGACATCCCAGACGCGTGTAAGAGAACAATTCGTCTCTTTTATTCATCTGAGCAAACAAGTCTGTAGCCACGACTGGCGTAAGTTGTGATTTACATTTCATATTTTATTATGCCGAGAATATCATGAGAAACGTAAGAGATGACCAAGAACACACAGAGTTTGACCCATTTAACATCGGCGGGTACCAGATCCCAGAAATCAGATATGCTGACGACACAGTCCTCCTATCGACCAACCCAGAAGGACTTGAACAATTAATTCTGTCCACCAAAAAACACAGCGAGGCCCAGAATCTATACCTAAACACCAAGAAGACCAAAGTATTGACAACAGACAAAGTAAAGACCAAACCAGAAATTGAAATTGATAGGGAAGAACTGGAAAGTGTTAATGAATTCGAATACTTAGGATCAATCATCAACAGCTCTGGCGACTGTGCAGTAGAAATTAAAAGAAGACTTGCAATTGCTTCACATAAACTAATACAGATGAAAAACCTATGGCAAGGCACAAGCAAAGAAACAAAGTTACAACTGATCAGAGCATGTATATTCCCAGTAGCAACATACGGCTGCGAGACTTGGACACTCAATAAAACAGTTGCAAAAAAGATTACATCATTCGAAATGAAATGCTACAGAAGGATGTTGAGAATACCCTGGACAGAAAAAAAGACCAACAGAGAAGTACTGCACTCACTAAACATACAGGAACATTGGCTTTTAAATACCATCGCAATAAGGAAGCTGAAATTTTTCGGTCATATAAAAAGACATAATAGTCTGGAAGAAATAGTGATGGAAGGCATGGTCCCTGGAAAAAGGGGAAGGGGTCGACCTAGACGACGGTGGACCCAGGACATCACAGAGAGTCTGAACTTGTCTTTGGCTGATGCAGGTCGACTTGCCCAGAATCGTGATGCGTTCAGAGCAGCTGTAATGGAGACAACGTTCTGGAAAGAATACGTCACATGATGACGATTTTATTACTAACATGTGAACTAACATATATATGTATATATTACCATGTGAAGTTTAATGTGTGAAACTCGCTATTGGATGTTAAAGTCGTTTGAGGCTGGCAACCTCAGTATCTAGAATGATGATTCATGAACCACCACTACAAGGGCTGGTGATTGCTTTATTGATAGTTTTGTAAAAAGAACTAAAAGCATAAAGTAGTTCCAGGTTCCCTATGGAGCAGGGAGGAAAAGATGAAAGAAATGATGTACATTCTAAGAATAAGACTTACATTTTCAAAGAAGTGTAAATGTCCCTATAAACATATTCACTTTAAAATTAATGTAAGTTTTCAAGCTTTAAACCAGTGTAAATGTCCATGTGAAAATATTTATTTTAAATTAATAGAAGTTTTAATATAAAGTGTATAAATGTAAATATAAAGGAAACATAAATGAATTTATATTGTAAACACTTTTCAAACAGTGGAGATGTAAATGTAAAACATATTATATCTGTAAATTTAACCTTTTCATTTAAATAAAATGTAAAGCTAAGGATATTCAGTTTAAATGTAAATTAAGTTTTATCCCGAAGGATTAAATTTAATTCTCATCGAGGGTAAATTCTGACATGGGGTGGTGGTATGGGAAGATAGGAACCCATAACTATGGGTTGGAAAACGCCATACTCAGAAGAGCGTTTCGTTTCTATTTCTATTACCAGTTACTGGTGGTACCAGCAGAAAGTACTATCTCTGGAACCAAGTGAAGGTAAAGTGTACTGACGTTTTTGCGAGACGCCATCATAAGAGTGTCTTATAGACAGACGCAGAACCAATTTAGCCGTCACTCCTTGACGATCTTGGAACGTGCGGCGCCGGAACTTTGACCAGAGACGAGCGAGAGCAAAGTGAAAGGAACTGACCCAGCGGGAGAAGAAACTACCATTGACAGCTAAGTGAAAATATCCGCTGCCAAAAGTGACCTCCTTTATTCAGTTAAATCCCATCCAAGTGATGAAACCATTTCCATAACTATTCAAATTATTTTCCAACTGTTAAAATTTTAAGTGATTATTAAATTTTGTTATTTGTAATGTTACAAATTTAACTTCGATTTAATCCTTTTAAATGTACTAAATGTTTGTCTCAGTCAAAGTTACTAAACACACACTCTAAACAGAGCTATATATATATATATATATATATATATATATATATATATATATATATATATATATATATATATATATATATATATATATATATATATATATATATATATATATATATATATATATATATATATATATATATATATATATATATATATATATATATATATATATATATATATATATATATATATATATATATAATAATAATAAATGCCACTGATTAACTCAGCGGTGGGGGCTTAACGAGCTAGAATAAACCATTGCTAAATTCTTCATAAAAGTGTCGGCAGATTATAGAATTAACGTGCTTAGCGACAGCCAGCATTGTTTTCGCTTATCTGAATATCTTATGAAGACTCCCATGTGATACACAACGGGCTGATCACCCGTTTGCCAGTCACTTCGATTACGGAAACAACAGCAAATGGGCTGATTTGCCGTTGCCCTAAAGACGCCACTAGGCGTGATGGGAAACAATGGCAAAGAAAACCTATCTGCTGTTGCCCTAAGACGCCACTAGGCGTAATGGCCACTGACTGCTTTGACGGTCGGTGGCTAAGGACAGAAGAAGAAGAAGAGACTCCCATGTGATAGAAGATTTACTACTCTTCTATCGACATTTCTGCCAAGAGTAATCTTGTATAAAGATAGACTCCATTGAAGCCTATAATAGATACTCTTGAGCTTTGGCCACTCTTGGACCACTACTGCAAAGCAGGGGAGGCAATACCGTCACAGTTTCATAGGTAGTGAGATCGGACGCATAGCCTTCTCGGATAAGGGTGAAAAAATAGGAGGTCCCGTGTGCAAGTTGTGCACGTTAAAAATCTCACGACAGATGGAAATCATAAAAAAAGTAGGCCATAAGGCCTCTGCCCTGGCAAAATTAAAAAATTAAAAACCTACCCCCCAAATATATTTATAGAATGCTACGGAGTTCGTGCACTGTGCTGAGATCCTCCTTGTGTGATCTAAGGGAGGAGATCGGAGAACTGATGGAGTTGTCCGTGTGCAATGAAGATAGTCATAAAAACCAAACCAAACCAAACTGATACACTTAAGCTAAAGACACATGACAAGAGAAGTTGAAGTGTACAAAGAAGTGTCAAATAGGTTTTCCTGTTAAATCATTAGGAACATGTCTGGTGAACAGTATTCACAAGATTCCAAAATGTAGTTGAATCATACCTTGAGTACTTGACCACTAATCTTTCTGGAGAACTCATGCAATCTCAGTCACAAACGTAAAAAAAAAAAAAAGGTAAAAGATCCCGTTACACGCCCATTGAGGCATATTGGGAATAATGGTGTTAGGCCCATATTTTCTTGACCATCGGCACACTAGGGGTGATGTGGTCAGCATCACGCCGGCCGCCTTAACCTTCCCAGAGTTGCTCTGGTACCCAATTGGGGCTGGGTCGACCCAGGAGCCGTTTGCGGCCTAAAAAAATCCAACCTAATCAGGGGATCGAACCATAGACCACTGAGCTAGGAAGCCAGTGCACTAACCACTATGCTACCGCGGCACAAACGTGCAATGTATAAAAACACAGAAGAAAAAGAATTTCAGACATTTTGATCTTTATGAATTAATGGTGAAGTATACCCTACAGTGTGCATTTCGAAATTTAGATATTGCTGGACGTATTTTCTAAATCTTGATGATTACTAACTGCTTTGCAGAACGTTCCTTTTCTCAGCTAAAAAGAATGAAAACCTCTCGGGGGGACAACGTATCCTGGCGGACTTAACTCGCTTTCTCTGCTTTGTATTGAATTGGACATGCTTTGTCCAATAACTTTTGATAAGGATTTCGTAATAAGAAAACCTAGAAAGAAGCTTTTTAAATTCAAACATTTAATGACTTTTAATTCAGTTCAGATAATAAAACATATTTTCTATCTTAATGTACTTTTGCGTTCCCATTTGTTTAGGGGAAAGTGGGGAGGGGGGAACACCATAATATTTTCTGTGCTAACAGCCCTGGAAGGCCGTAATCTGGCCTTAACAAACACTAAAGAAAGTGTGAAATGGAGTGCATTGCTCACTAATTGGACTTATATCTCATTTTATGCTGTCTCTTGACGATGTCTTTTATCCTGGCAGGTTAATGTTGGATCTTCTCTTCTTGTATTTTACAATGCTCATGTTTCTGATTCCTATTTGTTATTTATCTTCCGCATCCACAGAAACTTACAGATGTAAGGAAAGCCAGTGTAACGTTAATGAGGCTCCAGTGTGACATTTACACATCTGTGACCATGGGGAGTTAACCGCGTCTGCGTGGGCGAGGTTTTTCGTTTCTGGATGTTTTAACGCCAGCTAAAATATCTTTTCTTTTCTAATTACGTTAAGGTTCCAAGTTGACAGGCCTGGGGCTTAACAATAATCGCAAGTTGCCTCCCTGGTCAGATTAACTGCATAGATTTTTTATCAGATTTGATCGCTGGACGCCACAAGTTCTGCAAAGCTCCAATATTTCTGCTATCACTTTTTCCATTTTTTAAATTCTTATTTTTATTCTCTTAATCTTTCTTTCTTTCTTCTCATCGTCCTTCTTCCTTCAGTTTCTTAACCTCTTTCATATTTCTTTTTCTTCTTCCGCTTATTCTTTAGTCGAACGATAACAATTGTGTTTCTACATCTCCTATAACATTGACACGATGTATTTTCCTCCACTTCTGTTTTATTTGTCTCCTGTTCACATTCTTCCTACTCTCTGTCTATGAAATGCGCGCTCTGAAACAAACAAAAAAGTAAAGATCTGCAAGGAAATGGGGCGCTTGGAAAATCCAGTTGTCTTCGGCTTACAGTGAAACCTGTGACAGTAATCAGACAGATGCGCGTCAAGTCAGAGAAATCATGTCAGCCTCACAGATATTTCTGTAGCGTATTATATTACGGTATGCGAATGTAAAATATTGCGATATAATATATATTAATAAATTCTCATTTTACGCGCAAAATTTGAAATAATGAGAATTCCTACGTTACATTTACATTGCTATTAGAAAATTAGTCTTGAATTACGTGAGTTTTGAAATATGCGGGATCTTCGGAAACGCAGCGTCCCTCGCATAAAACGCGACCGCACTATTTTCATTTACGATGCTAACTACGAAGTTAGTGTAGGTAACTACAAGTTGGCAGTTTATGAGGTGATACAGGTTGGCAGTTAAAGGAGCTGCTACAAGTTGGCAGTTTATAGGGTTGAATACAGTTTGACAGTTTAAGGAGCTACTACAAGTTGGCAGTTTATGGGTTTGAATACAGGTTGGCAATTTAAGGAGCTGCTACAAGTTGACAGTTTATAGGGTTGAATACAGTTTGGCAGTTTAAGGAGCTGCTACAAGTTGGCAGTTTATGGGTTTGAATACAGGTTGGCAGTTTAAGGAGCTGCTACAAGTTCGCAGTTTATGGGGTTGAATACAGGGTTGGCATTTTAAGGAGCTGCTACAAGTTGACAGTTTATGGGGTTGAATACAGGTTGTCAGTTTAAGGAGCTGCTACAAGTTGACACTTTATGGGATTGAATACAGATTGGCAGCTTAAGGAGCTGCTGCAAGTTGATTGTGTTATTCGGCTTATGTAGTTCTCACACACAAACACGTGCATCACATTTTGTGTCGTGGAAATTTTGATATTACAAAACAAATAGAAAAATGCATACAAGAAGACAACTGATCAACTATTTCGAAGTCAGCCATGATGTTTGTCCTGAATGAATGTTATCTTTGATAACATCTCAGTAGATACAAACTCCTCAAATCCTTCAGCAGGAAGAACATGCGCCAAGAAAGTTTCCTCATTATGAATGGTGCTTTTATTCATTATCCTTCAGCTACCTCCGGAGTACAAATCTTCAGCGAACTCAAGCCAAACTTCTTGCCTTGAGCCATCTGCTGTAAGTGCTTCCATGTCAGTCCTCAATCGCCCTCTCTGTGTGTTTCTTGGTCTCCCCCTATGTCCTCTACCCTGGGAAGTCCAGACCTTCTAATGCTATCAGCTGGTTTTCTAATTGTGCATCCTGTCCAACGCCAGTGTCTTCTCTTCTCCACATCTTCCACTGGTTCTTGTCATCAGTTCCACACTAATGACCTTGTCATCAGTTCCACACTAATGATCTTGTCATCAGTTCCACACTAATGATCTTGTCATCAGTTCCACACTAATGATCTTGTCATCAGTTCCACACTAATGATCTTGTCATCAGTTCCACACCAATGATCTTGTCATCAGTTCCACACTAATGATCTTGTCATCAGTTCCACACTAATGATCTTGTCATCAGTTTCGCACTAATGATCTTGTCATCAGTTTCACACTAATGATCTTGTCATCAGTTTCACACTAATGATCTTGTCATCAGTTTCACCCTAATGATCTTGTCATCAGGTCCACACTAATGATCTTGTCATCAGTTTCACACTAATGATCTTGTCATCAGCTACACACTAATGATCTTGTCATCAGTTTCATACTAATGATCTTGTCATCAGTTCCACACCAATGATCTTGTCATCAGTTCCACACTAATGATCTTGTCATCAGTTCCACACTAATGATCTTGTCATCAGTTTCGCACTAATGATCTTGTCATCAGTTTCACACTAATGATCTTGTCATCAGTTTCACACTAATGATCTTGTCATCAGTTTCACCCTAATGATCTTGTCATCAGGTCCACACTAATGATCTTGTCATCAGTTTCACACTAATGATCTTGTCATCAGCTACACACTAATGATCTTGTCATCAGTTTCATACTAATGATCTTGTCATCAGTTCCACACTAATGATCTTGTCATCAGTTCCACACTAATGATCTTGTCATCAGTTCCACACTAATGATCTTGTCATCAGTTCCACACCAATGATCTTGTCATCAGTTCCACACTAATGATCTTGTCATCAGTTCCACACTAATGATCTTGTCATCAGTTTCGCACTAATGATCTTGTCATCAGTTTCACACTAATGATCTTGTCATCAGTTTCACACTAATGATCTTGTCATCAGTTTCACCCTAATGATCTTGTCATCAGGTCCACACTAATGATCTTGTCATCAGTTTCACACTAATGATCTTGTCATCAGCTACACACTAATGATCTTGTCATCAGTTTCATACTAATGATCTTGTCATCAGTTCCACACTAATGATCTTGTCATCAGTTCCACACTAATGATCTTGTCATCAGTTTCACATTAATGATCTTGTCATCAGTTCCACATTAATGATCTTGTCATCAGTTTCACATTAATGATCTTGTCATACTTTCTTCAATCCTTCTATTCTTATTCTGTGCAAGCACCCATGTATGAAAGTCTTAACTTCCCGGTTATTGGTTGTGTTGTTCTCCGTGTTTCAGAACCGTTAATAAGATTCCCTTGACATTTTTAGTTAAAGATTCTGATTTCTGTGTTGGACGATTTCTTGTGATCTCCATTAAACATGACAGTACAATGAGCCGTGTGTTAGCCTTTTGTAATCTATCACAGGGCAAGAGGCGCATCTTTAGTGAACTTCTGTTGTGCTTGCTACATAGAACAATGCACCAGTAGCACATCATCTTCTTACTTACTTACTTAGTCGTTCCCCTTCTACCGTGAGGTGTAGAGGTTTGGAAGAGAGAGCGCCAGACTATCCTATCGGCTGTCTTCCTCCTGGCCTGGTTCCATTCTAGTCCTCGATCCTTCAAAGATTGTCTAATGTTGTCCTCCCAGCGGACTCTGGGTCGTCCTGGGGATCTGGATCCCTGGCTCTTTGTTTCCCATGCTTGTCGTGGTAGCCGATCTTCTCCCATTCTGCAGACATGGCCAAACCATCTTAGTTGGGACTGTGTTCTACTTGGGTCTGCAGGGGGTGGGATTTAAGGTCTGGTTGCGGACCATGTCTCTTCTTGTTACTTCAACCACCTTCCTCAGATACCTCATTTCTAAGGTTTGGATCTGGCTTTTGTGGGTTGACCTCTACACCTCACGGTAGAAGGGGAACGATTAAGTAAGTAAGTTTTGTGGGTTGTAGTCATTGCCCATGACTCGCATCCATATGTCAAGACTGGAACATAGGTGGAGCGGTATACAGCCATCTTCGTTTTCTTACCACCTGTGGCCGGGTAGGGTAGTGGGGGTTGCTGTTCAAATCGAGAGTATTAGATTTTGATGACTAGCTAGCCTGCTAGAGGTGATGATTGCTCTCTACAGTCTTACAGGATTTAACCAGGTTCGGGGATAATCCTCTATGATGTTTTATTTTTAGAGCAGATGGTTATTTTTTTATTTGTGTTGCACCTGTAGCGATTAGCTTTGGTATGATACCTTAATAACGCTGATAAACAACATTTTTCTTTCTTATATAAGAATAAGTGTTCTTAGGTCAGTTTCTTGCGCTGATTTCAAATTTGAAATCCGTTTATCTCTATCACATCGGGTTCTTAAGATATTTGTGAATAAATATATTTTTGGGAAACCGTTATTTGCTCCGTTTCATTTTTACTATATAACTTATTAAAAATTAATAAAATGCAAAATAATTCTACTTTTTATACTGCTAAACGATGCATGACATATGTTACGCTATTTTTCAAATAGTTACTGTATTTTGAAATAATTCTGAGCGAAATATGGCTTCTAGAAGTTGTAGAAATTCGGCTGATCTGTTCTGTTAAGTGTGCGGATATTTTACCGAGCGTGTTCACCAGAACGAAACTTTACACCATTACTAAAGAAAGCATATGAACTTTATTTCGATTCGAAAGTTGATGATGCAAATAAATCTTGGAAGCCAAATGCAGTTTGTTCGACTTGTGCAAATACATTGGCAGGTTGGTTACGAAAATCGCCGAAGCATAAGTCGATGTCTTTTGGAGTGCCAGTAATATGGCGTGAACCTACAAATCACGCTACTGATTGTTACTTCTGCTTGACAAATATCCATGGTTTCACTTTTAAAACTAGAAAGTCTGTGGTTTATCCAAATATTGAATCGGTTTCGAAACCAGTGCCTCATGATCCAATCACGTGTCCGATCCCAGTTCCACCAGAACAATATCCGTTGGACGTGAATGAACCATCAGAAAGTGATAGTTTACCTGCTTTAGAAACTAATTCTCACTCGGATTATATACCGGTGAATGATGGTGTTCACTTAATTAACCATTCAGAACTTTCAGATCTAATACGTGATCTCGCTCTTACCAAAGGACATGCGGAATTACTCGGTTCGCGACTCAAAGAATGGAATCTTTTAGCGCCCAATACTCCGATATCTAAATTTCGTCATAGACACAGAGAACTTGTTCAATACTTTGAGATGGATGACGACATTTGCTATTGCAAAGACGTAAACGGTCTAATGGTGCACCTCGGTCATGAGCACATAGTCAACGAATGGTGACTTTTCATCGACTCTTCCAAGACTAGTCTAAAAGCCGTGTTATTGCATAACGGAAATTTATTTTCATCAATTCCAGTCGCCTACTCTGTTCATATGAAAGAAACTTATGACAATATGGCTATACTTTTGGCAAAAATAAAGTACAATGACTACCAATGGCGGATTTGTGGAGACCTAAAGGTCATTGCAATTCTCACGGGCATGCAGACTGGGTATACTAAATTTTGTTGCTTCCTATGTGAATGGGACAGCCGCAACAGACAGGAACATTATGCAAGAAAGGTGTGGCCTATCAGGGATCGTATGCAGTTCGGGCATAAAAATGTAATACACGAGCCATTAGTTAACAAAGACAGCATCATTTTACCACCGTTACATATAAAGTTGGGGCTCATGAAGAATTTCGTAAAAGCGTTAGATAAAACGAGCAAAGCTTTCACTTATCTTCGAGAAAAGTTTCCGCAAGTTAGCGATGCAAAGATAAAGGAAGGTATCTTTGTATGACCTCAGATTAGGAAAGTTATTGCAGACAAACAATTCGAGAACTTGTTACATGGTAGTGAACTTCGCGCAAGGATGGCATTCAAATCGATCGTCGATAACTTTCTGGGAAATCACAAATCTGTCGACTATGTGCATATTGTTAAGCAGTGCATAGATGCATACAGAATTATGAGCTGTAACATGTCCCTCAAAATCCATTTGCTCGATTCGCATCTTGACTTTTCCCCTGACAACCTTGGCGAATTCAGCGATGAACATGGAGAACGATTCCATCAAGACATCGCCGTAATGGAGTCACGTTATCAAGGACGGTGGAGTGTGACCATGCTTGCCGATTATTGTTGGATGCTTCATCGCGATTTATCACATGCCATTCACCGACGAAAGTCGACTGCAACGAAATTCAAGCCTACATAACTGTTATACTTCTTGTACGAATGATGTTGTAATACTGTATGCGTTGTTAAAAAACTTTAATTGCGTATTTCTAGAGATCCCGACCTGATAGAGAAAAACGGTTTGCAGATTTAAAAACAGCGCATTAAAATTGACAAGAAAAACATAGAAATGTTAGAGAAAGAAAAAAAAATTTTTTTTTTGTTAGCCAGTGTAATTTGTATGATGGCCAATTGCAAGCATATGATTCGTCAACAGCATTTGTGTTCAATGAAACAAATGTTTATTCAATTCTCAACAAGAACTGGGTTAAGTCAAATGGTAACAAAACCAAATTTGCATAATAGCATGTTGACATTAATAAGCAAGTATAAAAGGTCAATGTATTATTTCCAGGATGCAACATTCCTTTTTATGTCCTTAAGTCTTTTCAACTTGTTAACTTGCAAAAACATGGCGTGGTTCCTCTATCCTTCAAGTGTTCCTTCGTTTTATTAATTTTCTAGGCTTATCGACCTTATTCATTATCTTCAAATTTGTCATATATTGAGCCACTCAGCCTTCGTAGGTATTCCAAAATGTTCTCTCAACTTCAGGACCTTCCTCGGTAAGCATATCCGTCAATTATATACCTAGTTTTTTCATTGTTGCACAATCTTCGAACATAGCCCTGCTTGGGTTATGACCGTCAGCTCTACTTGTTTAAGGATCTTGTTTGTCTGTACTTACTGAACTTTGGAATTCACAAACACTTCCAACAATTAATTGAATATACACAACTATGTCTGAAGTTGATGTCCTCAACTGGAATTTACACTGAGCAGGAAAAACAATGTCTTCACTATAGCGCTCTCAATTCAATACTGCTAAAAAATGGCTTCGTCTCTAGTTCATTCCGAGGAAAGGAAGGACTGAGCCTAACCATTGGTTGGAAATCACGTGACTAACGCAACTCTACAAGCGAAGCTTAGCCTAATTAATGCGTGGCGTTTCGAAGCTAAACTGGCCTAATTAAACATCTGCGTCAAGATTTTTTAATCTTCTGTTTCTATAAAAATTTATTTTATATGTTAATATAGTCTGTATCTGAAGACTCACGGTATACGCGGTTACACAACCTCTCTCTCTCTTGCTGAGGAATCCTCGATTTATGGCCAGAAAAAGTAGCACGTTATCTTCATGGGGTTTTAAAGTGAAGAATACACTCTATTAGGGTTGTGGCGTCGGAGTCATGGAGTCGGTCCTTTTTTAGTGGAGTCATAATCGATAACAAATGTCCGGACTCCCGACTCCGAATGTTATGCCATATGACTAGTACAACACTGTAATCGGTCAGAGTCGTGACTTCTAAAATTTCAGGAGTCGGAAAATCTTTTGGCCGGCTCCACGACCCTGCACTTTATATTATAATCATTCTCCCCCTTTCGTTCCCTATGGAGTATATAGCCACCGCTGCAGCTGTCCGTCTTGCAGAAATCGTGCACAAAAGCATTCACAGACTGTTACAGTGGTGGTTCTGTAGCAATCTGTTGTTCATGATGAGTTAGCCAGGCTTATGCACAACCTCATTTTTATCGCCTTGTACGAGATGCCTGAGAGAGCAGTCCTAATCCTTCTTTATCTCAAGAGAGGGCCCTGGGAACAACACGGTGCACATTCTGTATAACACCAGATTTATTTTCTTGTTGCAGAGACGAAACAAAGTGAGTGGTCAGTTCATACCGACTTGTCTATGTACAGCTGACAAGATATATGTTCGAGTGCACATCTTGTAGGTCTGGTTGTCATTTACGGCATTACTTGTCATAATCTCTGACTTTTCTCTAAGTATTTGGAACACCAGAGCGACCGACTGACAGAGTGGTTAGAGCGCTGGTGCAAAGGTGCAGAGTTCGATTCTCGGTATCGACACGCGCTAGTCTACCCAGCTGTAAATGGGTACCTGACTTTGCTCTTGAGTTAGGGAAAGAAAAGGCAGCGATGCTGGACCTAGTTTAATGAAGTCTCTAACACTTCACTCCCCTAAGGTAGTATCTGCTATAGGACTACCTTTACCTTCTGTTTGAAGACCCAGTTGTTGTGACCTCGAGTATTGTTATTTTGCTCTGCTTTTGGTTGACATTAATATTAAAATTAAGAAGTGTTGCTTGGATTTCTTTTTGCTCTATTCAAGAAACAGCAAAATTGCATCATCCAGTGTTTTAGTGTAGCTAATATGATCTAATCATCTTCTTCCTGTGCGCCGTCTTGTTCTGAAATGAAATCTTCTGCTCATGAACTATTGTGGCGACGTCTTGCTGTGAAATCGCATCTTCTACTGATGGAGTATTATGGGCGCCACCTTGCTTTGAAATCCGACCTTCTGCTGATGAAGGCATCATCTTGCCCCGTAGTCAAATCGTCCGCATGTGTGCCGTCACGTATTCCTCTTGAGCATCAACATGCCCTGAAATCAGACCTGCTGGGGAAGGATTGTGACCTGAGCAACTTGAACTGCATTCTAACCAGGCGTCCATACCACTATATTTATAGCATGTGCAGTTCATGCTTAGTGTTGTCCCTGATTGCTTCATGTTTCTGTCTTTCTTTTGTCGTGGACACATACAACTTGTCTCATGCATCTTATCTCACATATTATGATCTTCCTGTCTTGTTTCTTTTGAACAGTTCTTTTTGTGTTTCTTCTTTTGTACAATGTTCAAATTTGAGCTCCGGGTGGGCCTAAAGTGTTGATAATGCACGAAACTAGAAAAACACAGACTAAAGCAAAAATCGAAAAAAATAACGAAACAAAAAATTGAAAACTACCAAAACAAAAATGGAAAAATACCGACAGGTAATAAAATGGTTGGCCATCTTGTTAGCAGACGATGATACCTCTAGACCACCACACCAGCGGTCAAATGCATTCCCGCAATTCAGACCAACCGGACAAACTGATCGGACACCCAGCGGGGTTACGTTTGGTCTGTATGAATTCGAGATTGTATGCGATATCGGGTTTGGTGTTCTTTTGGCTTAATGATGTGTCACGGATGAGTTAAGGGGGATTTTTTGGGTTCGATCTTTGGTTCGATCCTTGTCATATCATTGTTCTCTTTTGCCCTACTTTTTTTTACTGTAATGATGCTGGAACCAAATGTTGGATGAGCTAAAATCGAACATGAAAGCTGTTAAAAATAGTCTTCCACAAATTTTTTAAACTTCGTTACACCTCTTCATAACGTAGTTTTCATTCTGGAATTTTCTGTTTGTTTCGTTATCCCTCTCTCTGTCTTTAATGTTCTTGGCATTGCTTCTAGCAAACTGTTTTTAATTTACAAGAATGTCGTTCATTTTGCTGGCGTGATCATTCAACAAAAGATCCATTAGAGCTGAGCATGAGTGTAGCATGGGCTCATGAACTAGCCCTAGTGCTAAGTGGTTATTGCTCAGGAGCTTTCTTGCAGACTGCTTCCATTATCGCCATGCGTCCGGTTTTTTAGATAAATATGGAAATTCTCCCGTTCCACTCAAAACCGAATGAAAATA
Source organism: Oreohelix idahoensis (assembly GCA_024509875.1). Classification (NCBI taxonomy): domain Eukaryota; kingdom Metazoa; phylum Mollusca; class Gastropoda; order Stylommatophora; family Oreohelicidae; genus Oreohelix; species Oreohelix idahoensis. Next base: position 1,083,714 of record JAMPIV010001018.1, on the reverse strand, counting down.
TTCTATTCTGAGACAAATTTTTGCATTGAAAAAGTCGATTTCAAGAACGTAAGAGTGTAAATCCTTGACTGAAGTCGCTGATTGGCTGTCTTGTGTTTACCCTATGGGGTTAAGCACGCAGTCATTTCAAGGGTTTTTACCATTAGTAAAAATATTGTTGTATGATAGCATTATCTTTTTCTGCAGTAACATGTCTTTTTTTCTGCGCGCAGCAGAACTGTTGAGCACGTTAACTATTAACAGTAACATTTCATGTTATCTGGTAGATTATGCAGTAACATTTTTGTACATTCATGTTCTTTCTGCCAATAACAGTTTTTGTAAAACAGAGGCGCGTCCGATTGACAGAATGGTTAGAAGGTTGGTTTCTTTTGGCAAAAGTACCGGGTTCGAAAAATGATGGCGTCATGCTCCAGTCTACCCGGCAGTAAATGGGTACCTGACTATCTCGTGAGTTAGGGAAGCAAAAAGAAACAACGAAGGCAACTGGTCTCCCTGCCTGCCGAAGTTGAACCTAGTATAGTAAAGTCTCTAACACTTCGTTCTCCCACGGCAGTATCTGCAATTGGACTACGTCTACCTTTTAGTACAGAAACACTGTTTGTGCACATACTATTTTTAAACTATAATAATATTTATTGTTAGAAATTTAAGGTCGGGGGTCGCAGTGGCTAAGAGGTTAGGGGTCAGGGTTGCTAAGTGGTAAGACGTCCGCCTCGAATTCGAGGTATGGGTTCGATTCCCAGTTGAGGGAATATAATTTATGGAAATTTTTTTTCAGATGTCATGACCTAATGATGTCATACTCCCCCCTGATCTCCTGAGTAGTGAGATCGGATGCCTAGCCTTCTCGGATAAGGGCGAAAAAAACAGGAGGTCCGGTGTGCAAGTTGCGCACGTTAAAAATCCCACGGCAGTTTGAAATCGTAAAGCGTAGGCAACAAGGTCGCTGCCCTGGCACAATTTACAAATTAGAAACCTACTCACCATAAAAATATTTATACAATGTGTGATTCCTATATACACACATTGGGATTCTCACCGGTGCTACGGAGTTCGTGCACTGTGCTGAGATCCTCCTTGTGTGATCTAAGGGAGGAGATCTGAGCCCTGATGGAGTTGTTCGTGTGCAATGAAGATAGTCCTTATAACCAAACCAAACCAATATTTATTAGTATTGCTTACAGTTAAAAGAAAGCTAATAGCAGCTTGTTCTCCCGTTAATTTTAACAGCTTTATTTCAGTCCTTCCACTAATCCCTGTTTTCTTAACTATCGTGTCTTACCTTTCAAAACCATTCCATTGTTTGTTTGTGTTTTATTTTTTTAACCGAAACTTTTCCCGTGGTCGCCAGGTTTTCAGGTCATCCTAAGTGTTATGTTGTGCTGAATTAGTTATATAGTAAATACAGCCGTGTGTTAACAGTGAACCAACCGTTAATTATACACATTTACCATAATATTCCAACAACTAAATTAAAATACTTATAACTGTCTTCCTAGTCAAGAAATTCGTCATGCTTTCCCAGTAACACTGTTTCGCAATATCGAACATTTGACTGATTTCCAAGTAGCAGTAATTTCTTAAATAACCACCTTCTTGTATTACAACTTATTATAATTTTGTTGTTATTATTATTATTTGCTTGGCGTCCTTGTTAATCCGCATTCTGGTTATTGCGATCCCGGATAATTGAAAGACTAATTTATGCATTATGTATATGTTAGGTATGTGTGTGTATGTATGTATGTATGTATTATGTATGTATTTATTTATTTATTTTTACCATGCATAGTTCCCTGGGATTCTGAGGTATATAGTTCCCTGGGATTCTGAGGTATATAGTTCCCTGAGATTCTGATGTATATAGTTCCCTGAGATTCTGAGGTATATAGTTCCCTTGGATTCTGAGGTATATAGTTCCCTGGGATTCTGATGTATATAGTTCCCTTGGATTCTGAGGTATATAGTTCCCTGGAATTCTGAGGTATATAGTTCCCTTGGATTCTGATGTATATAGTTCCCTGGGATTCTGATGTATATAGTTCCCTGGGATTCTGAGGTATATAGTTCCCTTAGATTCTGAGGTATATAGTTCCCTGGGATTCTGAGGTATATAGTTCCCTTGGATTCTGAGGTATATAGTTCCCTGGGATTCTGAGGTATATAGTTCCCTTGGATTCTGTTGTATATAGTTCCCTTGGATTCTGATGTATATAGTTCCCTTGGATTCTGAGGTATATAGTTCCCTGGGATTCTGATGTATATAGTTCCCTGGGATTCTGAGGTATATAGTTCCCTTGGATTCTGAGGTATATAGTTCCCTGGGATTCTGACGGTGATGATGATGATGATGATGATGACGACATTAATGATGATGATGATGACGTTAATGGTGACGTTAATGATGTAATGATGATGACGGTGATGATGATGATGATGATGACGTTAATGATGATGACGTTAATGATGATGATGATGGCAGTGGTGGTGGTGGTGGCGGCGGTGGTGGTGGCAGCGGCGGCGGTGACGACGATGACGATGACGACGACGATGGTGATGATGATGGCGATGTAATAATGAAGCAGTCGGTTGTTTCTATATGCGTCCTGCTTGTCCTGTCTGTCAACTAGTATACTTATGTTTTTATTTTTACTTTCTGTCACGTTCACAGAATTGTGGCGATGTGTCACCTACCACCCTGTCTCCGGAAGCCTCGCCCAGCAATTCTTGTGATGAAGGTGAAGGTGCTAGGTAAGCATTTGTGATGTTGTCAATAGTTATTACTTTGGCCATGCCGATCATCTGTCAGTGATTGGGCGGGGGGAAGGGGAGAGAGAGAGAGAGAGAGAGAGAGAGAGAGAGAGAGAGAGAGAGAGAGAGAGAGAGAGAGAGAGAGAGAGAGAGACCGACCAATCACGGTTAGTATTTTCCTCTAATTGTTGATTTTCATTTTCCATAATTTATTATATGGTTGCAATAGATAGTAGAAATATCCGGTCATCCTGGTAGAGCAGCCGTACCAGTGAAGAGGCAAGGGATGTCCCTTAGGAAGTCCATCTGCCTGGTTCCACCCCGCACGCCCCCCAGACAGCCAATGTTCACGACTGCATACCCATCAGCCATCCAATTTCTCGGCACATTGGTCCACCTTAGACTTGGAGTCATTTACTAATTACTTAGCTGTTATTTAAACCATGATGTGGGATGGTTCTGTACACTGCTTCGTTGGAGTTTTCCGTGACTGAAGGTGCCTTGACTTTAGTCTTACCGGTGCGTGGCAATGAGCGAGCTGAGCTGACAGGCTAGCTTCGAGAGCATCCATAGTGGGGACATTGGATATGGATTATGGAGAAATACTTAAGACAATTAATGATCACCTGTTAGAGAATGACACTGCAATTGATGAATCATAAAGGCTTAGATTGCTGAATTTAACATCAAACGTAAGACTAGCAGAGACGGAAGGATGCATCCGTCGCATATACAACTAGCGCTCTACAGTTACAGTTAGCATAATGCTCTTCGATATTTGCTGAGGGATACTGAGCACCTATGGGTTTCCCCGGAGTGCAATGATGTCGTTTCTGATCAAAAATCACAATTTTCCATAACTTATGTAGCATTGAATAAACAACATCAAATCATGATAGAATATTTGACAGTTTTATGATACGACGGGGATGGTGGAATGAATAACCCCTCATTGGACAATCAAAGGGGTCCATAGCCTTCATTGCACAATCAAAGGGGTCCATAGCCTTTCGTTGGACAATCAGAGGGGTCCATAGCCTTTCATTGGACCATAAAACGAGCCCAAGCCTTCAATGGACAATCCAATGGGTCCATAGCCTTTCATTGGACTATAAAAAGAGTCCATTCCTTCATTTGACAATCAGAGGGGTCCTTAGTCTTCATTGGACAATAATAGGGTCCATAGCCTACATTGGGCAATCAAAGAGGCCAATGGCATTCATTGGACAATCAAAGGGGTCGGTGGCACAGACAAAAAAACTTGCACTGTGTGTCACGGGATTTAATCTCCTTGCTCTGCAGTGATGGTCCAACAGTGGCCAAAATTCAGAGTATCTCCTGAGGGTCTTCAAAGGTGTCTACTTTTCGCTCAAGATTACTCTTGGCAGAGATGTGAATTGAACAATGGTGCTTTAATTCTAGGAACCCTCAAAGGAATTTAAAGAAATCAAGTACTAACGGCTGATAGGATCCAGGCCGTGTAAAGTTTGTATCTTTCCTGACCTTCTATGAGTAAGGATTTGGCTCGTTCTGATGAGTCCCCACCTGATTTAACTCGGTCAAATATTACGTAATTAGCTCTGTTATAAGTATTTAAAATAGCTGAGACATACGGGTGCAGTTCACTCAAAACGACTAAATCAACTATAAATGTATATATTTACAGATAACAAATTTAATAATCCATTATCGTTAACAAATGTAAAATTTTTAAAAAAAAAGGGGGGGGGGTGAATTTAGATAGTCTTTAAAATTTCCTCACAGGTGATGGTCTGATTTGAAAAGTTCTTTATTATAGAGTTCACTTGGCAGCTTTGAATAGGTACTTAGCTGCCAGTAAGATGTCGGTTGGTTTCTGCTCCAGCCGATGCTTGTTCTTTGCAGGTTATGGGCTGGTTCACTCTCGTCACTGGTCAAGTCTGGTGGCCGCAACACGTCCTCGTAGTATTGTGGAGTAATTGAGAAGATGGTTCAGCGTCTGTTAAGACCCGTCTGCAGTGGGTGTCTAGATTTGACTGCAGGCCACTTACACAGCTCACTTGCTCCACATATAGCACCACCAAGTGGTACCACCGACTAGTATCATGAAATAAGAGATAAATAAATATCCTCCCGAGTATTGGGTTTCCTGACACGAAAATCAGGTGTGTGTGTGTGTGTTTCCCCCCCCATTTTTATTCCACCATCCCATCTACCCCATTTTCATTCCACCATCCCATCTACCTCAGAACTTTACCCTTTCTGAGCATTTATGTTAATCCCAGTGAGCGAAAACATTCATTGCATTTATATTGAACATGTTTACATTTACATGTGCACTGGTAGAAAAGGTTAATATAATAAGTATGTACATCAGTTCTGTCATCATCCACTCCCTGTTCCATCTGGAACTTGGAACTACCTCTGCTTTTGGTTCTCTATGAGAAACCCGCATAAAGCAGTCACCAGCTCTTGCAGTGGTGGTTCATGAAACATCATTCTATATGCTGAGGTTGCCAGCCTCATTTGACGTGGACATCGACTAGCAATTTCACATGTTAATAAATGCAAAATATAGAATTATAAAATGTACAACTCGCCCCAAATATCTTTTAGGAGTACCAACTTCTGGCTCAGAGAAATAGTTTCAGCAACTTCATTAAGATGCCTCTTACATGTGGTCTGGAGTGTTACTTTACAATAGACTTTCGGTATGACCGTGTTCAGGTTCCTAGGATTCCGGGCTTTCTGTATTTATAACGGTAGAGTTGTCGTTGTGTAAATTCACAAGATGCACGTTGTCCGGTCCTTAACAATGGAATCCTGATCCTATTCCTTATTCTGGCTTGTCTGGCTGTCTTCTTGACAAGTCGAATTTAACAGTGCGGTAAAATCACAGGGCGCTAAATTATTAGGCAAAGTTCAGCCCACCCATCAGACTGCTACTATATGACAAGGCTCCAATCAGAAATGTTGTATTTTTACATCTCAAATACCAGACCAATCACATGCAAGGTGCGTTTATTTCCCCTTCCCTCACGAAAAAGTCCTGCGTAACAAACGCAAAAATAAATGTGTTGTTTACAAGTCACCATATATGGTACGCCAGCTTCCGTTATTATCGATCATGTTTACACTCACGACTACATAATCTATCACAGGTAATCTCTTTCAAGATGGATAATTATTCTCCGACCCGTCTTCTCCAGAAATGGTTATCTCATTTACCCGGTCTTTCCTACACACAGTCTGCTCGTAAATGTGTTACAACATTTCACTCCATAGATTCTGGTGTCAATATGGGTTCAAACGACAGGGATTGATTACCCAAATCAGCAAAAGATGGTCGCTGAAGTCCTGACATGACAAGAATTGAACGAGGGGAGTGTAAACAATAGTTAAGTACAGAAAATGAGACGTAGCAAAATAGTGCCGGCGATAAACATGAATGCTAGGAAAAGAGAACGGACAGTTCTGTCACACTGTGTAATATCATTGTTTCGTATTTCGTCGCTCCGGATGACCGATTGTGTACGTTAATTAGTATCACCAATACGCGATATTTATTGAAAGTGGGAAAGAAACGACATCAACGGTTGTGGGTAATAACGAATCCTTTAGTATGCTGACCACAACGTTTTTGGTGGTCTTATGGGAATGAACTCAAAAGTGCGTTTAGAAGACTCATGGAAACAGGAAAAAAAATTAAGTCTGTACATCAACCAGGAAATATAGAATTCCTGACGTATAGATTATTATAGGAAAATTATGACAGACCCACAAGGTCTTATACATTTGGACATATGCCATAATATAACCGTATCTACTTTGAACGAGGCACGCATCGTCAAAATGAGGCAAAACTTTGTTTTTTTAAATAAAGGAAAGGAATTGTCTAGATAGATTATATGATTTTATTACACGAATTTATGGGACCAAGATTCTTCTTTGTCATTTTCATATAAAACGCAAGCGGGCGTAGGTGATCATGCCTCTCCACAACTTCAGGTCTCCAGTGGTGTTTTTCAGTTTTATTCCAGGCTTCTTCCCAACTAACGATGTCAAACTGTCCAGTTTAGTCTCTATTTGTCGTCTTCAATCTCTTATTCCTTCAGTCTTTCCAGTTGTCACAATATATTATGGCTGTATAATAACATCCCCATAACATTTCCACATAACACTGCTACAGAGGCGTACTAATGGGGTGCGGGGGGTGCGGTCCGCCCCGGGTGACAGGCAGGAGGGGGTGCCATCGAGAGAGTGCCAATATAAATGTTGAAACTAGATAAAAAATTCCCGAAATAATTTCCTCAATGTCGACAAAATTACTTTCTTTCCTTTCCCGACGAAGGCCTTGTGGCTGCAACGTTGGCTATTTTCTTTGTCTCTGTCTTAATAAGACGAATCACCTTGTTCTTTGATTTTTTTTTCGTACTCTTTCAATTGACAAAATTGGGAACAGCCATGTTTCGTTTATCCTTGGCAAGACATCATCCCCAGCACAAAGGCTAGTTTGTTGTAACTCGATCAGACACAGACGTGCTATCATTTCTCATTCTTTCTCTCCTAGTAACATTAATGGCTTGTCACCTCACCTCACAGGACATGATTTTCCTCTTGTGTGATTTGGTTAGGGACCAAGTATGACACTGATAATTACACTAGTCAACAAATTTTCAAAAGTTTTTTTGTACCAGAAATTAAATATACCATTTCTTATTGATTTTCTTCTTCTTCGTTCGCCCTGAAAAGGACGGTGGTTGCGTTGTGTCTGTTTACAACGTAGCTGTGATATCTGCACCTTTCGGTCGACACATCCGACTTCTGCACGGCATTTTTTAGGACCGGGTTTGCCTTCCCATTTCGATCCACACTCGCTCAGCCAGCCTGCACAGCTGCAGACTGTTTCCAGGACCACCACGTGGAGGTGGAGTGCGGTCTTGACCAGCTCTGGTTCGCTGGTCCTGACGCAGGCAGTCAAGCTATGAGTCGCTGACTGCGGTCTCTATTGCTGCGTCTTCTTATTGATTTTGACATGCTGATTTCAAATATCGTAATGAAATTCACCAATTGGCTCTGGGGTTTTTTTTTAATGATGAATTTACATTACAGTAATACAAATAATGTATGCTTGTTTAATTCTCTGGGGTGAACAGCTAGTCTTTCTACTTTAGCATTATAAAAATTGTGGTTACATACTCAATTAATTGATATTTCAACATAAAATGATAGAAAAAAATAAAAACATTATTTAAAGTTCACATATCATGTTTTAAAAAGGCACATTTGAACCCATTCCGTCATTATTCAGTCGCTGTTCGAGCTCTCTTTGCTTGCTTCTTGTAGTCAATCGATGAGGTGTCTCTTGTCACAGTCCATCAGTAATCAGCAAGCATTGAAGGGCTCCAATTGCCTTGATACCATGTCTCAATAGCAGCAATGTCCTGATGAAATCGATCACCATGCTCATCACTGACCGCTCCACAGTTTGACGTAAAGAAATCCAGATGAGAATCCAGAAAATGAATTTTCAAAGACATGTTGCAGCCAAGACTCTTATACGTCAGAAGGAGATTTTCTACAATTTCATTGTAATTAACAGATCTGTTGTTTCCAAGAAAATTGTCCACCACTGACTTAAATGCTAGCCATGCTGCTTTTTCCTTGCCATGCAACACACAAAGAAACTCGTCATCATGAAGAAGTTTTCGAATTTGCGGACCAACAAATACACCCTCTCTTATTTTAGCTTCACTCAGTCTTGGAAATTTTCTTATGAGGTATTTGAAAGCCTCATCTGTTTTCTCCATTGCCTTGACAAAGTTTTTCATGAGACCCAGCTTAATGTGCAAGGGTGGCAACAAAATCTTGCTGGTGTCGACAAGTGCTGGGTTCTCAACGTTCTTACTGCCAGGCTGCAATGACTGCCTGATTGGCCAATGTCTTCTGATGTAATGGTCACTTCGTTCACGGCTATCCCACTCACCGAGAAAGCAACAGTACTTGGTGTATCCACCCTGTAGTCCAAGCGTGGGCTCTCTCCAAATCATTGGGACTGCAAAAGGCATAGCTTGCCTTTTGCCAGTCAACCACAGTTTAAGATGTGCTGTACATGTATTGCAGCATATGTGTGGCGCCCAGCTCTTATCTTGATCTCCTATTCTGCAGCCAAAATACAAACTGTACGCCTTCTTAATCACTTTAGTTATATTTCGTTTTTGTGATAGAAATGTCACCTCACCATATATATAACAGAAATTATTAGCACTGTTCACACATGTCCTAGGCATTTCTAACTACGATACTTTTGATAAGGACAAATGCACTAACTAATGGCAAAATTTTATCAGAGATAAGATATTTATACACAAAGGTGATGTAATCATAGGTAGGATTGCATCATCAACTTCTAGTTACATTTTTATTGGTCATTAGAAAAAATTTTGCAATCGCCCACAACAGTTGCGTCATATATATAAACTGACCGTAATTAAATAAACTAGTAGCATATATCTTGAAAACTAGAGCCAATCTACATTTTTTAATGTCATTTTCGTTTTCAGCACAACAAAATTAGTTAAGATCAGCTATTTTCATTTCTGGTACATTTTGGTTGTTGACTAGTGTAATCAATGAAAATCTACTTGGCACGAAGTCATTTTGTACAAAATTATTCCTGTTCAACGAGTAATAGGAACGTTTGGCAAAGGTATAAATGTTGCCCCTTTTGTGTACACATTCAACTGATCGTCCTTCCCCCCGCCCCCCATACAGACACTAAAAACAGGTGACCGCATTTGCTATAAAATTTATTACCTTCGGATCAGCCGATAAGAAACAGAGCGACCGTGGCGACGTTACAAAGGGACAAACAGCGGTGTACGCCTTATGGTTATAACTAAGAATAGTGATACCGGCCTTATGCTATTAAGAAAGTGGACACGGGTGTACTCAATGACCGGAAACCATTACTTGATTCCGGAACACCTTGGACCCATTGTAAAATCTACACTCTGCAGCGTCTACCTTGACACACGACAAAGTAAAGAGCAAACTGTTTAGATTATTCATACAAGCATCTCTGGTCGCATGCGAATAATTAGTCTAGAATTTTCCTCAGTTAGCCCCACAGCTAACTTCCTTAATTATTTCACCAGGTTTGGCTTTAGCTATTTTATACGTAAGATAATATTTGTGTTGTAATATCGCAACGTGGCAAAGTATTGAAACAACATCCTGACGGTCCAGGGCCGGATTTAGTCATAAGCAAAATAAGCTACAGCTTAGGGCCTCACAGTCTGTCAGGACCTCTTTTGCTAAGTTCAGTTGTTACACGGCCTTATTATCTGTTACAAATTAGGGCTTCTACAACTCCCTATAGCTTAGGTCAGGGGTCGACAAACCATAAGCTTTTGCGATCTACTTTGGTAACACTGAGCCCTCTAAAGATCTACTTTGGTAGCACTGAGCCATCTAAAGATCTACTTTGGTAACATTGCAACCTCTGAAGATCTATATATATATATATATATATATATATATATATATATATATATATATATATATATATATATATATATATATATATATATAATATATATATATATATATATATATATATATATATATATATATATATATATATATATATATATATATATATATATATATATATATATATATATATATATATATATATATATATATATATATATATATATATATATATATATATATATATATATATATATATATATATATATATATATATATATATTTATATATATATATATATATATATATATATATATATATATATATATATATAATATATATATATATATATATATATATATATATATATATATATATATATATATATATATATATACAGTAGAACTCCATTTATCCGAACCCCAATTATCCGAACATCCAATTATATCCGAACACTTTTTCCAGAAAAAAAAAATCAGTCTCCACCAGTCACGTTAGACTACAGTTCTGAATCTTTTGATGCGGCAAGCTTCAAATGTGTGCGAACAATTTGTTGACAATGAGATGGGCTAATGGACGGTCGCTTACGTACATGAAGTCAGTTAGATCATAAAGTCCGTTAATATCTGGTTTACCAATCCAGTGTACGTGTGAGTTCTAGGCAGAACACTGGCTAAACAGACAGTTCAACTTAAAATAATTGTGTCTGCTACTACAGCAGAATAATTTTGGTGTACACGTATTTCTCTGTGCGACCTGGCATCTTCCAGTAGGCCTAAAGCATATAAAAGGAACCGCAATGTTTTGTCAATTGAAACGAAAACAGAAATTATCAAGAGACTAGGAAAAGGTGAAACTGTGTCTTCATTTGCGAGGATTTTCAATGTTGAGAAAGCTACTGTCTCTGACATCAAAAGTAACAAGGATAAAATTATGAGTTTTGCATCGAAATTGGATAGTGAAAATGGGTCGAAGAAACATAAAACCATGAGAAATGCGAAAGATTTGAAATTGGAAGAGGCTTTGTATATATGGTTTGTGCAAAGAAGAAGCAAAGGGGAACCTATCTCTGGCTCTCTATTGTGTGAAAAGGCACTTCAGTTCAACAATCAACTTGACGGTCCTCCTGACTTTAAGGCTAGCCAGGGGATGGTTAAGAAGAAACTTTAAATCTCGTCATGGCATACGAGAATTGGAGATTCAATGTGAATCTTTATCTAGCGATGCAACTGCCGCTGAAAATTTTAAAGAAACATTCTTGGCTTTTTTGGAAGAAGAAGGTTATTTACTCGATGATGTGTATACTGCCGATGAGACTGGCTTATACTGGAAATCATTGCCTCAAAAAATCACTTGCATCTCAGCGCGAAGCAGCTGCCCCTGGGTTTAAAAAGTGCAAAGAGAGAGTAACAATTTTGGTAGCCGCGAATGCCAGTGGAAGTCATCGTTTACCGGTGCTAATGATCGGCAAAGCCAAAAAAAACACGTTGTTTAAAGAATGTGACATGTCTCCCATTGTGCTACAAAGCACAGAAGAGTGCTTGGATGAATAGTGAAATATTTTCTTGATTGGTATACAAATCAGTTCATCCCAAATGTGAAGAGGTTGAAAGAACAAGAAAAGAAAACTGGAAAAGTAATTCTTCTACTGGACAATGCACCATCTCATCCAGAGACGGATACATTGAATGCAGTTGATGCAAATTTTAAAGTAATTTTTCTGCTTCCCAATGTAACAGCACTGATTCAACCAATGGATCAGGGTGTTATAGCAAAGCTTAAAAAGATGTACAAGAAGGAAGTCCTGCGTCGTTTATAGTTGGCTGAAGATGAAGAAAGTGTGGTGGCGTTTTCAAAAAAAGCTTAATCTCAAAGACTGCTGCTATATGTAAGCTGATGCTTGGACCACCCTGTCACAAGATAATCTCAACAAGGCTTGGAATAGATTGCTTGGGAAAAAAGGAGGAAATGAAACTACTGCAGTGGACACAAATGATGATTGTATAAATGAAGTTGTGGAACTGTTTCAAGCAATGCCCGGATTTTCGGACTGTGACAAAGATGATGCACACATGTGGCTAGAAGATGATAATGATTCTGGTTTTCAGTTTTTGAATGACGAAGAAATTTTGTCTTTTGTGCAAGAAGAAAACCAAATACATGTAGTGACCGATGATGAAGACTCCTCAGAAGTACATGATGTACTTGTAGATTATGAAGAAAACCCAAAACGTCGACCAAGTCCTGAAGAGGCCTTTATAGCACTAGAAACAGCGATGGCTTGGTACGAGCAAGAAGATGACAGCTGTCCTACACAGCTTCTGCTGTTGAAGAGAATGCGGGACTTAGCAGCCAAAAGCAGACTATCCAGTTTGGCGCAAAAGAGGATTCCTCATTATTTTAAATAGTGGGCTACATCTGTGCAAGTACATATATACGTAAGTTGCGCCTGGTTTTGAATTGTTTGTAATGTTATTTTGAAAACATTTCTCTTTCTTAACAAAAATAATTAATACAAGTAGTACATGCACTGCAGTGTAATGAAAGATTTTGGTGATACAGTGATCTAATACAGTGTGGGTATTATTATTACAGTACAAGTAAATATGTTTTATAGTGTATTTTCCTTGTGATTGTTAATTATTTTTTAGAAATATGTGTACATGTACTCGATACATCATGTAATCCAATTATCCGAACATTTGATTATCCGAACGATGCTCGGTCCCATGGGGTTCGGATAAATGGAGTTCTACTGTATATATATATATATATATATATAATATATATATATATATATATATTATATATATATATATATATATATATATATATATATATATATATGTATGTATATATATATGTATATATATGTATATATATATATATATATATATATATATGCAGACTGTTCATTCTTGACGACAAAGGAATTGAAACATCCGCCTTTGTCAATGGGTTTCAAACTTGGTGGAAGCTAAACCCAAAGGTATCTGACCATGAGGCGTCTGAGCAACATCTCCCATGCTTGGAGAAATGGAAGACCTTGAGAGCAGGTTAAAGCTTCAGAAAACCGTTGACCAAGTCCATCAAGCAGAAGCAGACAAGGAGAAAAATAAATGGAGGAGTATTTTACATCGCCTTTTAAATTTAACGTTGTTTCTGGCTCACCAGAATCTTCCTTTTCGTGGTCACAAAGAGAACATCAACAAACAAATGAAACTTCCTGGAGCTGGTGAAGTTACTCTCAAACTGTGACCCAGTTTTGAAAGAACATTTTGTAAGAATTAAGCATTTTGTTCCATCTGGGAGGCGAGTGGCTTCTTACTTGTCTCCAAAGATTCAGAATGAATTCATTTGTCTTTTGGGGAAATTACGTCAAAGAAAAAGTAGTGGCAGACATCAAGAAAGCAAAGTATTTTGGAATTCTCTTTGACAGCACTCCTGATGTGTCGCACACAGATTAATTGTGTGAGGTGATCAGATACGTTCATATTGAAGGTGACAAAGTTGAAGGAAAGGAATCATTCTTAGTTTCTTCCCAATTGCCGGAAAAACTGCTGCTGCTGAGCTCACAGGGGATATCCTGAAACATGTGGAGAAAGATGGATTGGATTTAAATCTATGCCGTGGTCAAGGATATGACAACGTTGTAGCTATGGCTGGGGTTCATGGTGGGGTTCAGTCGAAGTTAAGAGAGATTAACCCCATGGCGCTGTTTGTGCTTTGCGCAAAGCATTCACTGAACCTTTGCGGTGTGTACTCATTTGGCAGCACATGTGTGATCTTTTTGGAACCTTAGAGAGAGTTTACTCCTTCTTTTCGGTCTCACCTCATCGATGGGAAATGCTGATGAAAAATGTAGGCATAGCAGTCAAAAGGCTTTCCATGGAGTTCTCACTGTAATGCCGTAAGTCCAGTAAAGCCAAATCTTGAACAGCTGGCATCCACCCTTGAAGAATCCTAAAGAAAATGTGGACACAAGAGGATCAGCTCAGATTTTGCTGTCTGCTGTGTGTGATTTTTCTTTTCTGTGCTACCTTTCTTTCTGGTGTGAAGTTCTGGAAGAAATTTATCTCACTCCAAAGTACGTACAAACTGCTAGCATTAGCTTGGAAAAATGCAGTGTGAAGCTTCAAGTTCTAAAACTGTTTATTGAAAATCAGCGCAATGAAATTGTGGACAAAGCCATTCATTATGCAAGCACAAAGTGGGAGGGGAACTGGACATTTCTATGGGGAGAAGAGGATGAATAAAACTCAGAAAAGAGATGCCAGGAGAGATGTCACGTGATGCTGGTTTAAGTTTTGCAGAAGGACATGACAAGGGCAATGTTTGAATGTCTTGATCGCTTTTATCAAGAACTGGAGATTCGTTCTAAGGGAATGGATCGAATCCTATCAATCTTCGGGGTTTTTCATCCAGACAGTTTGATTGTTGCAACGGAAGAAGAAATTGGAAAGCTTGTTTCAGATTTGACTCAAATTTTCGATGAATTCTCCAACGAAGATATCAGTGTGGAAATTGGAGGACTTCGAAGGCATTTGGAAGCTGCCAAAATCAGTGCTGAATAGGCTAAGAAATGGACAACATTGCAATTTCTGGAGTTTATTGTGAAATGGGATTTTTGTGAATCTCTATCAAGCGTGTTACTGTATTTCAGATTCTTTTTAACTGTCTGATGCTTCGTGTGAGAGAAGTTTTTCAAAAAATGAAATTGATTAAAAACAATTTTCGCTCGACAATGAGTCAAACGCGATTGCCAAATCTGGCTTTAGTTTCTATTGAGCATGAATATGCAAAGAAAACGAATTTTGGTGAGGTCATTAATCAGTTTGTAGGGGGATGGGGGGATATGCCAAAAGAAAGCTTCCCCTGGGTGCCAAATGCTTCAGGTCCGCCGCTGCTCTGGAACGTTATAATAACATTCTCATAACATTCAAACAGAAAGTGAATTGCTTGCTTCTAATATACATGATAGGTTTTAGTGTTACTATTCTTTACTTCTCTCTCTGTCTCCGGTAACACACGGGTGATATAAAAAAACTACACCACTTATTTTTCACCTTGACGGTTGAAGGGGAAAGACAAAATTTGACTACTTTTACGTACCGAAGAATAATAATGGTTACAATAGATGTATTTATTCAAGCTTTCAAGAGTACAAACAAACACAACACTACATTTTTTAAAAGATATTTTATACAAAGGAAACTGAGTATCACCAAAAGAAAAGTTAAATAAAATTATATCACCAAAAGAACAGTTATAAAACAATTAAGTCCCATTTCAGTCAAGTTTCGCGACTTTGAAGTGCTACATCTGTACTCTTTCAGCATTAAAAGTTATTTAACGCGTGATGACATGTACATTGAGATATTTTTGGTGATCTTCTTAACTGTAAAATCAAACTTGTTTATTTGTAGAACATTCTTTCCTGTCCTACTAACATCACATTTCGAAATATGAACGATTATTCCCATGTTTCTGGGGTGGAGAAATAGCAAACGATGAATGTCTTCTTAGGGGATCGGAGTGGCTTCTTCATACCATTCAGGTATGGCATCCGCCTCGAATTCTGAAGATACCTGATTCAATTTTGTTAGGAATGGCCAAAGCTACATTCAAGAACATGAAACATATACTGACATCTAAACAGTTCTCACAAATTAAAACTGAGAATCATAAAGTGTTATATATATTCTGCATTTCTGTATGGTGCAGAAACATGGACGATGAATAAGCATTTGGAAGAAAGAATTGAGGCTCTTGAAATGTGGATATATAGAAGAATGGGGCGTATCTCATGAAAAGAGAAGAAAACAAATAAGGAGGTCCTAGAAAATCTAGGTATGAAAAGAGAACTAATGAGGGAGATCAAAGTTCGGCAGCTAAAATACTTTGGCCACATAAAAAGGCATAACACCTTGCAGAAGACCATAATAGAAGGGAGAGGTGAAGGCAAACGTGCAAGGGGAAGACAGCGCTATTAGTGGGAAGATAACATCAAGAGATGGACAGGAAAGAGTCTATCAGAGTGCACCACCAAGACAAGAGACAGAAGACGTTGGAGATCCATTACAGTCAACCTTCGTTGTGGAGATGGCAGCTGATGATGATGATTCAATTTTCAGTAGAGGGAATATAATTAATGGAAACTTTGTTTGTCACAACCAGTGGTCCTAATAATGTCATACTTCCCCCTGGTCTCCTGGGTAGTGAGATCGGATGCCTAGCCTTCTCGGATTAAGGCGAAAAAATAGGAGTGTGGAGTCACAAATAGACACGTAACATTGTATGCGTGCATTTATTGAGCTCATTTTCGTCTAGGGTTAATATAGAAGTTTGTCCCAGTAATAACGTTTATGAACGTTAATCATAAAGGCTCTTCAACCAGCCAACATTAATCATTGCGACGACGCATGTCCAACATTTAATTATATTTATTCCACAGTTTTCAAAAGACAACAGCACGGCATTCTATGTAAGGCATTTTCCAAGATACGCATTCTAGCACTCCAATGATAGTATCACATGATCCGCTTTCCTCCATATACTTAAAATCTGAACACATCGAGTTATTATAAAACATTTCCCATTGAACATGTTCGCAAGAACTATCAGCTTGGTAGTATACACATATCTGACCCTCACAGGGTGAACATCAACTCTGTTATGTTTCTATCCCAAACATGTTCACGTCATATGCGAAGTACACATAGTGACAATTCATAATCGTGCCGCGCTTACCAGCACCATACTCTTGGTCATTCTCTGACATGTGGCATGCAATAGCCAACGCCACAAGGAGGTCCCATGTGCAAGTTGCGCAGGTTAAAAATCCCACGGCAGTTGGAAATTTTAAAGAGTAGGCCACAAGGCCAATGCCCAGGCAGAATTTAACAATTAGAAACCTATCCGCCATAAAACAGTTATAGAATGTGTGATTCGTATATACACAAATTGGGATTATCCCCGGTGCTACGGAGTTTGTGCACTGTGCTCAGATCCTCCTTGTGTGATCTAAGGGAGGAGATCGGAGCACTGATGGAGTTGTCCGTGTGCACTGAAGATAGTCCTTAAAACTAGCTCGTTCGCCAACAGACTTCCACGTTAATGACTTTAATAATGGCAGTAGTCAGCTCAAGGTTCTTGACATCTCCAAACAGTTTGTCGTGGAGAGAAGTAGGCTAGTGCCATAGGCTACTCCGTTCGCTGCAGTGTATGGGCAGGACTGCATCAGATGTTCGATGAATATGAATGAGACACATCTGACAGCTATTATAACTCTCGTATCACGTAATGGCAAACCTGTCGATTGGTATTCAACCACACAGTCTATTCTATCTCGCCCGTGGGAATACCTGAGCGTGTCTTCAGTCTAAATCACAGTGCAGAAAGCTAAAACGGCTGTAGAATACTTGGAATACACTGTGAAGCAAAATAACATTTGTTCGATGTTATTCATAGGCTGGAATTTGACAGTGAAAAGTGTGCTTCTCCAAATAAAGAAAATGAGTCCAGGGTCAGATGAATAAAGCATGGCAACGAATATGACGATCATAACAACAGATGGTTCTAGAATGCCGAGAGAATCCGTGCCAGGTAAACCAGTTGGTAACTTTGGTAACATCCACGAGACGCAGTCTTTGTCCTTGGGGTAAAAATAGAAACACGTTATAAATTTATTTATATACTAGCAATAAACCGTCAACATTGACAGGTTATTAATTATAGTGTGTTGTTTCTGTTACATGTATTGCAGACGGTACTATCACTACTGTGGTCATTTCATTGCAAGCGACCGTCATTAGATATTTGTAGTGAAAATTATATGGAGGTATTAAATATGAAAACATGGAGTAACCTTACCTAAACGACATGTGGAGCAGTGATAATGATCTAATGGACGGTAAATTGACTAAATAACTAACATTTCTTGTATGACAACATGTCTCGTAATTGTTCGTGCATCTTTTAAAATCTTGCCCTGGTCGACTTCAGCATCTACTGGTCGACTGTTGTTCGATCATATGAATGAGACACATCTGACAGCTTTATAACTCTCGTATCACGTAATGGCAAACCTGTCGATTGGTATTCAACCACACAGTCTATTCTATCTCGCCCGTGGGAATACCTGAGCGTGTCTTCAGTCTAAATCTGAGAACAACGTTTTAAGTTTGACGAAACTCCAGTTCATGTACTGTTTATCAAGCGTGTTGTTGGCTTCTTTCCATAATCAAACTGTTCATGCACACCTTCATTTGCGGGCTGTAACCTTTGCCTTTTTCTATTGTCGGGGATCTGAGTTCCGTGCCCTAAAGACTTGCCAATGGTCGACTTTACTGCCTCTGATTTTAAGGGGTTCAAATCAAGCAAATCAAACTGTACAATTATTTTTCTATTGTCGGGGGAGTACATATAAGGGGAAACAATACAATTATTGTCTAACTTTCAACCACAGTTGCACCCCCTTAGCTGTGGTTGAAAGTTAATGTACTCTCTCGAAAATAGAAAAAGTGCGCAAATGACGGTGTGCAAAATTTGACTGACCGACCGACGTACTTACGGCGGGAATTATGGTATTGAAAATTTGTGTTAACGTTGTGATCTTTGATCTACAAAGCATGGTAAAGGCACACTCATATAAGTACTGTGCGGTCGCACTTTAAGCGAATTGAAATTATGCGAATTTGAAATAGAGCGATATTTTAAAAATTGTTAATAAATTCTTATTTTATGCGCAAAGTTTGAAATAGCGCAAATCGATACTTTACATTTACTTCTATTGTCTTGAATTATGCGAGTTTTGAAAAACATTTCCCTCGCATAAAATATTATTGGTGTGGATAATAACACGACGGCACTGCGGAGTGCCTAATTTCTGGGCTATCTGTCTATAATACGTTTAATGGATAGTTAAGAGGACGAGAGAATACTATTGTATTCGGAACAGTCATTTTATGTATAAAATTGTAGCTTTCATAGACACCTTTGGTTGATAGAATAGATTAAAAACAAAACAAAAGGTAACAGCCAGTTTGGAAGTAAACAGCTCCTCGTACTTTGACACATGAGATGAACATTCTTATCTTTGACACATGAGATGAACATTCTTATCTTTGACACATGAGATGAACATTCTTATCTTTGTCTTGGATTTCTAATTTATCAAATATTTCCCTGTACATTGAAGGTTCCTCTTGCTTTTTGCATTCTTTTTTGGATATCGTTGTCTGTTCTACCAACTTTGTCACACTACTGCTGTTAACATGTGTATTATGAGTTCTCATTTTGCAGGGACGTTCATTTAATCGCCACTTGCCTATCTTTGACCACATTTATTCTTATCCTTTGTGTCTGTGTATTGTCGACCCAGTTTCTGTGAACTATCATCGGCAAAATTTAGATCGTCAAGCTGTTTTATCAGAGTCCTGTTTTGTCAGAGTCATGTTTTGTCAGAGTCCTGTTTTGTCAGAATTATGTTTCTCTTGATTTATGTTGTTTATTATTGTCACGGGATTGGCTCCCATTGCTTTGCAGTAGTGGTCCACTATTGGTCACAACGCAAGCGTATCTAAAAGTAGGTCGTCCAAGGTATCTATCTTCGCGCAAGATTACTCTTGGCAAAGATGTAGACAGAAGATGAATGGCGCTTCTACCGTAAGGGAGCCTTCACAAGATATTCCCAGAAGTCAAGAACAAACACTGCTTAAGGACTGAGCAAATTTGTTAACTTATTATCTGGTCCGTCGCCTTTTGTGAAGGGTTTATGCAATGATTCTGGCCCGGCAAGCCCCTAGTTGGAGTAATCCAACGAATGCCCTCTTATAAGTAATGACTCTATATTTATATATATATATATATATGTATTTATCAAGAAAAACTGGCTCATACGTTTGCTTTCGTACATATAAACTGAATCAACTATTATTGTTTAGTTTAAAATAACATACAACAAATTTAATAGTCAATTAGTTCAACAAGTTAAAATAAGGATTAAATGGGGTGAAAGTATATTAAATTTTCCTCATTGAGGTTTTGGTAGGGCATTAATAATGTCCGTATTTTTGCTGTAGCCTGTTATATAATACTTAGCTCCAGATGAGTCCTGCAGCTGTGGTTTCCGTCACTTCTTTTTGGTGATGAGTACACTTCTCCACATAATTCGTCCACTGTAGGCGGTTGGTTGTGATACTCTTCTCTCACACTAGTGGTGTAGGAACTTCAGTACTTAAGTCTGATGTCTTGTAACCACGAACTGTGACAAATTAGAAAGAAACAAATGCCTCAGTACATTTGTTCTCCGTAAACTTGCCTAGTTCTTGTCATCTCTAATTCCACTGATACTTGCCTAGTTCTTGTCATCTCTAATTCCACTGATACTTGCCTAGTTCTTGTCATCTCTAATTCCACTGATACTTGCATAGTTCTTCTCATCTCTAATTCCACTGATACGTGCCTAGTTCTTCTCATCTCTAATTCCACTGATACTTGCCTAGTTCTTGTCATCTCTAATTCCACTGATACTTGCCTAGTTCTTCTCATCTCTAATTCCAATGATACTTGCCTAGTTCTTCTCATCTCTAATTCCACTGATACTTGGCTAGTTCTTATCATCTCTAATTCCACTGATACTTGCATAGTTCTTCTCATCTCTAATTCCACTGATACTTGCCTAGTTCTTATCATCTCTAATTCCACTGATACTTGCCTAGTTCTTCTCATCTCTAATTCCACTGATACTTGCCTAGTTCTTGTCATCGGTTCACTATTGGCGATCTTATCGTACCATTTCAATTCTTCTAATGCAAACACCCATTGATAAAAGTCTGTAACTTCCTGGTTGTTGTTTTGTTGTTCTTCATATTTTAGAGCCATTCATTATGACTAATTTGACACTTGATTCTTATTTTTGTGTTGGACTTTATTACTTTTGATTTTCATATTTCTCAATACAATGAAAGCTCCTTTCGCCTTTTGTATCATTATTTTGATATCACTGTCTGTCCCTCCAACTGCTGCCACGAGATGTGTATGATTCTACATCTTATAGGGATGTTTCTTCAAGTGCAATCATGTTATTGTTTCCTGCATCTGTTTTCATTATCTTTGTCTTTTCGCTGTGTATTTTCAGACCCAGTTGCTATGACCTCTCGTTAAGTGTTTTCATTTTGTCTTGCGTCTAATTACGGTTATGGAACAGAAGAGTAAGGTCGTTGGCAAAATCTAGTTTATCAATTTGTTTAGTCAGAGTCCACTGAATTCCATTTCTGTTGGCCGATGTCGATGTTTTCTTTAACTAGTCTATAGCAAGTACAAAGAGAAATGGTTACAAGTGGCATCCCCGTTGCACTCCAGTTCTTATCTCAAACGGGTCTATAAGTTATGAAGAATTCTGCATGTCATGTCTTCATGCTTTCTTTTTTTAAGATAATGATCTTCAAGAATACCCATTAGCCTTCAGTTTCTAAAAGAATTCCCTGTCAACATTATCAAATGCCGTGTCATAGGCTACAAATCCAATGTAAAGAGGTCAGTTCCAAACTTTGTTCATTCTTAGTGTGGTTATTAAGTCAGTACGGGATCTGTTTTGTCGAAAACCTCTTTGTTCGTCCCTCAGTTGTCTATCTGTGGACTCTATGAATCTCTCAAGAATGATCCTGTTTAATTTTTTTCCCCTGTCACCGATAGTACCACTGTTCTTGTGGAATTTTTCCTCTCTCGTAAATTCTCCGTCTGAGGCAGTTTGATCAGATATCCTTCCTTACACTCTGCTAATATGTCTTCTCTCTCCCAGATTTTACCAAATGTTTATATGTGGCCACTTTTAATCTCGCCATTAAGTACCTGCTTAATATCTTCATTAGCAGTGAGAGCAACATTATACCTCATAATCTGTTCACTCCTGTTTATGTCGTATCTTGACCAGATTTACTTCCTTTAGGTCTGCTAGCATTCTTTCTGACTCCCATACGTTACCTTATCTAATCTACATTTTTTAAATGTCTGTAGGTTTGTCCCCTACAAAACTTAGAATTTTCATTTTAAACCAATTTAAAAGCAAGTTTATCTTATATCAATGGATTCATCTCAATGGCGGAAAGAGTTTAGAGAAGTTATTGTTGACCAGATTCTTTTGGTTTTGACGAAAAAAAATTAAAACATTATTTTAATACATTATTCTCAATGTTTTCATGAACACGTAAGGGTCGTAATCTAGGAAATTATGGCTAGTGAAATTCAAAGAAAATAATTCAAATGATAAAATCTTTAAATTATTTTTGTAATTTATAGTACAACTTTCTTATATTCTACAAAGCGATATAAAATTATTAATTGTACACTTACCCTATAATTTAAAGTAAAACAAAGGTTTAGTTTCCTGTAGCATGTTTGTTTATTTTATTTTATTATATTAATTTAATTTAATTAATTTTACAACTTCGATTCTCATAAAACTATTAGAAAGTCAATTTATGCTCGTTAAATATAGTCGACACAACGCGACATCCAGCAAGGTCTTTTATATTTTGGCCATGCACCTTAATATAACCAACTGCCCGTGTGTCTTGGTTGAGCTCGGAAAAAATACATAGGCTTACACTTAAATAACAGGTAGTATATCAAGCTTATCTTATATCAATGGATTTGTCTCAATGGTGGGAAGATTTTAGAGTGGTACACTGAAGCCAGTATTATGTTTTCAGGCTTCACAAACCCACCAAATTGAGAGGTGTAGTGGAGAACATGATTGGCGTAGATATGCTGGAGGTGAGATGTATAGTTGCCACAGGGTTAATCCGAGGGTTGGTCCTAGTTGCTCAGATAATAACAGTGCCTCAGAAATACCGAAAACCAGATGAGATATTAAAAGTTCAGTTTCTTTTTTGAAAGGGACAACGCCGGGTCTATCTGCTAGTAACTTATATATCTCTGTAGAGGTGTTAGTATCTGTTTGGATGGTCTCTGACAGATTGCCATGAGAGTCTGCAGATATTTCGTGTGTTCTTTATCTCATTACACATCCAAAGTAAGTGGATAGCTTTCCATGCAATGTGAGTAGTAAGGTTCCTTTTTGCACTGGCATCTTTCACGACATCATCATCACTCTTTTCAACTGTCCGTGGTATTCTTAACTTTCGTATGTAAAACTACATCTCAGGGGTTTTCCTACTGTAGGTTAAGCAGGTAGCATAAATCAGGTAAGATGAAAGAGAACTAGTTACAAACAAAGGTCTATGTTGAACATAGAACAGTAGACAAGAAATACATACATGAACACGGAACTGAAGACAAGAAGTACATACATGAACACGGAACAGAAGACAAGAAGTACATACATGAACACAGAACTGAAGACAAGAAGTACATACATGAAATCGGAACTGAAGACAAGAAATACATACATGAACATGGAACTGAAGACAAGAAGTACATACATGAACACGGAACTGAAGACAAGAAGTACATACATGAACACAGAACTGAAGACAAGAAGTACATACATGAACACGGAGCTGAAGACAAGAAGAACATACATGAACACGGAACTGAAGAAAAGAAGTACATACATGAACATGGAACTGACGACAAGAAGTACATACATGAACACGGAGCTGAAGACAAGAAGAACATACATGAACACGGAACTGAAGAAAAGAAGTACATACATGAACACGGAACTGACGACAAGAAGTACATACATGAACACGGAACTGAAGACAAGAAGTACATACATGAACACGGAACTAAATACAATAGTACATATATGAACACGAAACAGAAGACAAGAAATACATACATGAAATGCACTGAATACAAGAAGTACATACATGAACACGGAACTGAATACAAAAAGTGCATCCATGAACACGGAACTAAAGACAAGAAGTACAAACATGAACACGGAACTGAATACAAGAAGTACATATATGAACACGGAACTGAAGACTGTGACGGTATTGCCACCCCTGCTTTGCAGTAGTGGTCCAACAGTGACTAAGAGTATCTTATATAGGCTTCAATGGAGTCTATTTGTACGCAAGATTACTCTTGGCAGAAATGTAGATAGAAGAGTAGTAAAGCCTCTATCACATGGGAGTCTTCACAAGAAATTCAGGTAGGCGAAAACAATGCTGGCTGTCACTAAGCACGTTAATTCTGTAACCTGCCGACCACTTTTGTGAAGAATTTAAGCACTTATGTATCAGCTCGTTAAGCCCCCACCCCTAATTTACTCAGTAGAATTCTCTTATTCAAGTATAGCTCTGTTTAGAATGTGTGTAATAATTGACTGAGACAAACATGCAGTAACTTTAAAATGATCAAATCGAAGTAATTTTTTTAACATTACAAATAACAAAATTTAATAACCACTTTAGTTTTAACAGTTTGAAAATAATTTGAATAGTTATGGATAAAGAAAAGCTATCATCCTCGTATTTGGGGATTGCAAAAAGGGTAAGAAAGTTCAGATGGCAGAATATATTTGAACTTAGCTGCCAATGACGGTTCTGTCTTTTCACACTGATCACTCGTCTCTGGTCAAGGTTGTCGGGTGTAGCTCGTCTCCCATAATCTTAAAGGAAAGTCTACACAGTGTGTCCTGTGTCTTAAAGCGTAGGCCACTGATCCCGTCTTGTTCCAGAAATAGTACGTTCTGCTGGTACCACCAATAACTGTGATAGAAGAATAGGAAAGAACGCTCTTCTGAGTATGGCGTTCTCCGACGCAGTTATGTGTCCCCCCTCTTCTATTTCACCATCCCAATTAACTCAGAGTTTACCCTCGATGAGAATTAAATTAATCCCTCGGGATAAAACTTCCTTTACATTTAAACTGAATAGCTTTAGCTTTACATTACATTTAAATTAAAAGGCTAGGCGTACAGATATAATATGTTTTACTTTTACATCTTCACTGATTGAAAAGTGTTCACAATATAAATTCATTCATGTTTCATTTACATTTACACTTGTGAAAAGTTTGAAACTTCTATTAATTAAAATGAATATTTTCCCATGGACATTTACACTGGTTTAAAGCGTGAAACCTTACATTAATTTTAAAGTGAATATGTTTATAGGGACATTTACACTGCTTTGAAAATGTAAGTCATATGCTTAGAATGGACATCATTTCTTTCATCTTTCCCTTCCTGCTCCATAGGGAACCTGGAACTACTTTATGCTTTTAGTTCTCTTTACGAAACTATCAATAAAGCAGTCACCATCCCGTGGAGTGGTGGTTCATGAATCATCATTCTATACGCTGAGGTTGCCAGCCTCAAATGACTTTGACATCCAATAGCGAGTTTCACACAATAAACTTCACATGGTAATATATACATATATATGTTAGTTCACATGTTAGTAATAAAATATGAAATGTAAATCCAACTTACGCCAATCCTGGCTACAGACTTGTTGCACAGATGAATAAAACAGACGAATCTTCTCTTACACGTATCTGGGATTTCTTTTAATTTTACAATAGATTGCCCCTTCTGAATCCGTGTTTCTTCAATTTCCTAGTCCCGGTTGTTCCTTATTAAAATTTAAAAGAGATTTCCTGTGCTTTATAAGTCTTATCTGGTTCTCCAATAAAAGGTCCGGATAACAATTAGGAATTAGGAATCTAGTTCTTCACTCTGGCAAAGGCCTGGTGTCTTGGCGAGCGTGCAAATCACAGAGAAATAAAACTGTGAAATTTTCAGCCTATATTCCCTCTAGTGATGTTATGAATCTAATCAGAAAGATCCAATCATTTCAAATCATGCAGGATAGGCTGTGATATTTCAAAATAGTCCCACGTGAAATAAGGTGCGTGCCTGCAAAGGTCACGTATTACCATATATGGACATCTGATGCCTTGTATACACTCTCACACACACATTTGTAGACTCATATTGTCTAAAATGTAATAAATCCGTCATTACTTTTTAACCAAGGACCGGAAGCAATTACATCACATTTGTCTGCCTACCCTTGTCACACAGACGGTAATGTCGTCTTATCAGTGGTTCAATCTAAACGCGCCGGCGACTGTCTTATCTCAGCTCTTCGTAGGCTGGGATGACCAGGTAACAAATCGGTGACATATCTGCAAGGAGTGTCACAATTGTGATAGTTATCATCTAACGGGTGATTTGATAAAATCACATATCTGCTACTTTGCAGACAAATAAAGAAAGAAACAAAAGTGCGATAATTGACAGCACCTAATAAAAATCAGTACCACAAATGTACCGATCCTGCCAGAGAGAACCAAAGATCGATAGAGGTCGCCCCGTTTCGTCACAAAGACAAAGAAATAAATACATGAATACAAGAAGTTCATACATAAACATGGAAGTGAAGACAAGAAGAACATACATGAACACGGAACAGAAGACAAGAAGTACATACATGAACACGGAACTGAAGACAAGAAAGTACATACTTGAACACGGAACTGAAGGCAAGAAGTACATACATGAACACGGAACTGAATACAAGAAGTACATACTTGAACACGGAACTGAATACAAGAAGTACATACATGAACACGGAACTGAAGACAAGAAAGTACATACTTGAACACGGAACTGAATACAAGAAGTACATACATGAACACGGAACTGAATACAAGAAGTACATACATGAACACGGAACTGAAGACAAGAAGTACATACATGAATACGGAACTGAAGGCAAGAAGTACATTCATGAACACGGAACTAAATACAATAGTACATATGTAACCACAGGAACAGAAGTCAAAGAAATAAATACATGAAATGCACTGAATACAAGAAGTACATCCATGAACACGGAACTGAATACAAAAAGTACATCCATGAACACGGAACTAAAGACAAGAAGTACAAACATGAACACGGAACTGAATACAAGAAGTACATATATGAACACGTAACAGAAGACTGTGACGGTATTGCCTCCCCTGCTTTGCAGTAGTGGTCCAACAGTGACTAAGAGTATCTAATATAGGATTCAATGGAGTCTATTTTTACTCAAGATTACTCTTGGCAGAAATGTAGATAGAAGAGTAGTAAAGCTTCTATCACATGGGAGTCTTCACAAGAAATTTTTCTTCCTTCTTCTTCTTCCATCCTTAGCCATCAACCGGCAAAGCAGTATGTGGCCAGTACGCCTAGTGGCGTCTTAGGGCAACAACAAATTGATCAATCTGTCGCTGTTTCCACCACGCCTAGTGGCGTCTTTGTGGAACAAAAACAGACCAAACAATCTATCAATGTTTCCGTAATCAGATTGGTTGGCAAGCAGGTGATCAGCCCACTGTGCGAAGTTTTTACGGGATGGGGTAAGCAGCCCCATGCCCATACCCTCCTTAGTCGCCTTTTACGACATGCGTGGTAGGGTGCAGTGTTACTATTCTTTGCTCCCCTTTCGGGCCCCGGTAACACACGGGTGACAAGAAATTCAGGTAGGCGAAAACAATGCTGGCTGTCGCTAAGCACGTTAATTCTGTAACCTGCCGACCACTTTTGTGAAGAATTTAAGCACTTATTTATCAGCTCGTTAAGCACCTACCCCTGATTTACTCAGTAGAATTCTCTTATTCAAGTATAGCTCTGTTTAGAATATGTGTAGTAATTGACTTGGACAAACATGCAGTAACTTTAAATTGATCAAATCGAAGTAAATTTTTTAACATTACAAATAACAAAATTTAATAATCAGTTTAGTTTTAACAGTTTGAAAATAATTTGAATAGTTATGGATAAAAAAAAAGCTATCATCCTCGTATTTGGGGATTGCAAAAAGAGTAAGAAAGTTCAGATGGCAGAATATATTTGAACTTAGCTGCCAATGACGGTTCTGTCTTTTCATACTGATCACTCGTCTCTGGTCAAGGTTGTCGGGTGTAGCTCGTCTCCCATAATCTTAAAGGAAAGTCTACACAGTGTGTCCTGTGTCTTAAAGCGTAGGCCACTGA
This sequence comes from Oreohelix idahoensis, assembly GCA_024509875.1. Taxonomy (NCBI): domain Eukaryota; kingdom Metazoa; phylum Mollusca; class Gastropoda; order Stylommatophora; family Oreohelicidae; genus Oreohelix; species Oreohelix idahoensis. The sequence goes on along the minus strand of JAMPIV010001018.1, from coordinate 1,055,523 downwards.
TCCCATCTTGTTCCAGAAATAGTACGTTCTGCTGGTACCACCAATAACTGTGATAGAAGAATAGGAAAGAACGCTCTTCTGAGTATGGTGTTCTCCGACGCAGTTATGTGTCTTCCCCCCTGTAGTTCCGTTCAGCTTTATTTAATTTCCGACTGCCATAGGCAACTGGAAATAGCATGTTTGGGTCACTGTCATCGGCTTGAAGCAGTGTTGACCCGATGCCCTGACCTGACGCGTCGACCCGTAATGCAAAAAGTTTGTTGAGGTCAGGCAACCTCAAAATGGGGTATGCAGACAACTGTCCTTTCAAAGTGCTGTATGCGTGTTCGCACTTTTGATCCCATATGACCTTATCAGGACAACCTTTCTTTGTGAGGTCAGTCAGAGGTGCTGTCAGTCCGTTGAAGTTCTGGATGTATTTCTGATAATATGCACATAATGATAGGAAGGAACGTACGTCTTTCTTCGTTCGGGGTCTTTTGGCTGCAGCTATTTTCTCCACGTTCTTCTTAATAGGCCAACTGCATCCGTGAGAAATAGTATGCCCCAGGAAGTCTAACTGTTCAAACCCGATGAGACATTTGCTAGGTCTGGCTGTGAGACCCGTTTCCTGTAGTCTCCTGAGGAGCATATCAACCGTAGCAATATGTTCTTTATAGGTTTCCGATGCAATTAATATGTCATCCATAAAATTATGGATATGGGGACTTTGCAAAGGTTCTAGAAGTTTCCTCATCATCCTGGTGAACCCTCCTGGTGCGTTATGCAATCCGAACGGCATCACATTAAACGTGTAATGTCCTTCACTAGTGCTGAAAGCTAACAAAGGTTTAATTTCCTCCTTGACTGGTATCTGATAATAACCTTTACTGAGGTCAATCTTGGAGAAAATCTTTGCTTTGCTGAGCTTGGTGAACACTTTGCTGAGCTTGGTGAACAACTCAGAAACAGTTTGGAGAGGTTCGGGCTGGAATTCCGTTACAGCGTTTAGCAGCCGGTAATCTATACACAGCCGAACTTCCTTATTGGGCTTCTGCAACAGCACTACACTGGAACTGTAAGGAGATGTAGACTCACTGATAATTCCTGCTTGACGCAGCTTGTCTATTTCTCCGCGAAGTGCATCAGCTTTAGCGTACGGTATGGGGTAAACTCTGGTTCGAACAGGAGTCTCGTTTGTTAATTTCATATCAAATTCGATGAGATTTGTTCGACCAGGTACATCCGTTAAGACTGCACTGTACTGTTTTAGTAGAGCCCTGGTTTCTGTTTGTTGTTCTGGTGAGAGATTATCGCCGAACTTGACATCTTTAAAGGATTCTGTGGGTTGCAATGGGTACTCCATGCAACCATCACCATCTTCCTCGTCTTCCGTTGCTATGGCGACGGCCAGGAGATGCTCGGAGGATGGCACCGGTCTTTCCAAATATTTCTTAAGCAGATTTACGTGGAAGACCTTCTCCTTTCCTTTGATGGAGATCTTGTAATTGGTACGTGAGATCTTTTGAAGGACGGTAAACGGCCCTTGCCATCCGATGCGAAGTTTATTGCTTCCGGTTGGAAGTAGCAACAAAACTTTCTCCCCTGGTTGTAGTTCTCTCTCTTTTGCAGCTTTGTTGTATCTTTTAGCATGTTTAGCGCGGGCTTTTGTAAGGTTGGTAGTAGCTAGATCCCATCTTAGCTTTAGCCTTTCCTTGAGCTCAGATACATACTTGCTTGCAGAGACGACTGTCTCGTCAGCCTTTTGGTCTGTCAGGGACCGAAGTAAGGCTTCTAGTGGCCCCTTAATAGGTCTGCCAAATAAAAGTGTAGCTGGCGCGAATCCCGTAGACGCTTGGGGTACCTCTCGGTAGGCGAATAAGGCAGCCGATATATATAGGTCCCAGTCTTCCGGTTTCTCCTGACCCAGCTTACGTAACATGGTGGTGAGGGTACCATTAAAACGTTCCACGAGCCCATTTCCGACCGGATGGTAGGGACTTGTGTGGATATGTTTGGCCCTCAAGATCTTAAAGATCTCCTCCATTAACAGGCTACGGAATTGGGATCCATTGTCCGTCAAAACTTGTTGAGGGAATCCCAACCGTGTAAAGATTTGCACGAGGGCTTCTGCGACATGCTTGGAATCTGTGCATGTTAGCGGTATAGCTTCGGCCCACATTGTGCAAGTGTCGACTAAAGTCAGGATGAACCTGTGCTTTCTTTTGGTCCTTTCCAGGGGTCCAATGATGTCGACAGCAACCCGTTCAAATGGAGTACCCACTATTGGCATTTGCCCCATAGGTACTGGGGGTGTCAAGTGCTTTGGTGCTACCCGTTGGCACTGGGCGCAGGATTTCACGTACCTGATAATGTCAGTGTTCATTCCTGGCCACCAATAGTGGTTTTTTATTCGCTGAATAGTGGCGTTTTGTCCCATATGTCCGCTAAAGGGAAGAGAGTGCCCCATTTCTAAGATCTGGCTTCTGTACTGCGTCGGTACTAGGAGCTGGTTATTCCCCGTGTCCGGGTTGCCCGTTCTACGATACAATACGCCATCCTTAGAAAAGATGTCTCCGTTGTGTCTGGGGTCCTTAGCCATGGGCAGTTTTTTTAAAGCAGAGCTCCAGAGTAGGGTCCTTTTGTTGCGCCTCCTTCAGTTCGTTCGGCAACAAATTTGGTGCAGGCTCCCTCTCCTTCTTGGCTTGCCCTCTTGTGGTTACCGCTGCCACAATCGGCTCCTTTGGTCTCCCAATAAACACATATCTACATCCCAGGATAACTGGGTAGATAGGATCATCCATAATGGCCGCTTTAATAACTCCTCTGACAAAGTCAGAGTGTATTTCTACCAGTGCGATAGGCAGCGTCCTGGGTGCATCACTCGTGAAAACTCCACTGAGTTTGACGGTTTCCTCTGTCTCCTGACCTGGTTTGACTAGGTGTCTAGCAACAATACAACTAAAGCTTAATCCAGTGTCAAAGAGACAAGTAGTTGAGGTACCATTCAAAATTACAGTTCCTCGAGTTGAGGGTCGGTCCCCCTCAGGTTGAGAATCACTGACATTGACTCTACCTTTCGAGGCTGTATGCAAACATCCGACGCGGTTTCCACCGGTTTGTTTGCCCTGATCAGACGTTCCTGGTGTAGGGGGTCTTCCCTTTTCCTTGGCCTTGGTGGCCGCGCTGCCACGTAGGCTTGGTGGGTTGATCAGAATTGTTGTTAGGGGGGTATCGGGTTTTGTAGAATTTCGATTTTTCCTGGGGAGGTCTCTGGGTATTATTTTCTCGTTGGTTATAATTCTGAGAGGAATTAGAGGAATAGGATGACTGCTCTAGATTTTGTTTACGAGATGGCTCATCTGTGGGTTTACGTTTTGTGCTGGGAAGTTCGGCCATTGCATTGGTATAGCGTTCTGCCTTATTGAGTATGTCCTCAAGCCTGACTGCGCCCTGTTCAGCCAAAAATCTACGGGTTTCGTTTGACAAAGTTGACTTTATCTGTTCCACAAGAACAAGTTCAAGTAGTCCCTCATATGTAAGAGGTAGGTCAGATAATTCAATGCACTTTGTCAAATAGCCCGTGAGACGTGAAGAGAACTGCGGGAATGTTTCCGTGCTCTCTTTCCGGCTGTTTCTGAACATTTGCAGAAATTTTCGGGCGGTCATCTCAAACCGTTCTAGCAAGGCCTATTTCAGCATGTCGTAATCATGTTGGTTGGTTCCCAGCTTTGTATATACGTCATAAGCAGTACTTTTCAGTGACGTTGAGAGTTTAAGTGCCCAGCGGGAACTCTCCAACCCATACAGATTTGCGAGCCTCTCGAATTTTTCTAGATAGCTGTCAATTTTCTCATTGGGACTAGGAAAAGACTCTAAAGCAAAAGACATCGCAGTTAATTGGGCAGACTGAGTGCTGGAGAGATCCATTGACTGAGACTGGGGCGAAGACGGCTCTCCGTTATTCAAAGTAGAGGCGCCCCGACTCTCTAAAGCCGTAAGCGCCAGTTCATGTTGTCTTTCTCGCTCTCTCTCTCTCTTTCCCTGCGGGCGTCCATCTCTGCCTCAATTTTCTCTGCTCCAATTGACGATCGTCCGCTTCTTTCTTCCTAGCTTCTGCCCGCTCTTCCGCTTCCTTTTTCTTTTTTTCTTCTCTCTGTTGGTCCGCGTCATATCTTTCAAGTTCTTTGTTGACAAACAGGTTCGCGGCTTCTCCTTCTAATCCTGAGTCCTTCGCCTCCTGTCTCAAAATGGATCGTATCCTAATTCTCTCTGCCATACCAAAGAACTGGATGCTTCTAAGACTAGAGAATAGTACGGTTTAACAAGAAGGGGAAGAAACTCGGAACCGCTACGAGAAAAACCAAAGTAAAAATTTACTTGAGTTACCTCCTACCTTAAATGCGTTAACTTATCGCTGCTATTATTGTCACTTAATACTCTTAACGCAAGCGACTATGCCACTAAACTGGTAAGTTACACTAGAAAAGAATCTACTCTTACTAACAGTAGAGAAAAATTTATATTAAAACAATTTAAAGGAAAAAAAAAATTTCCCTGAAATTTTAATTCTCCACTACAAAAAACTCCCCCTGAAGTCAATTATATGAGAAGAGACGATGTTAACTAGACTTAAAAAGTCAGAACAAGGCGTCTTTAGCTAAGCTCAACTCTTTTAACTTCAAAAACCCTTTAGTGACTGTAAAACAATCACGCAATCCCAGCAAATCTTATAAAGAAAAATGTAATGTTTCTCTGCCAGAGAATAATTTAAATAACAACTATTTTTTTTAATCCGTACTTTCTACTGCTGTGGAAAGAAAACAACCTGTAAATATGCTGTGTGGACGACCCAAATACTAAAAAGCGTTGTCTAGGGGTGTAATTACTTATTTATTTATTTCCCTAAATCACAAAGACAGATCACTCACACTCTATCTAGTTAGACCCAGACATAGATCAGACTCAAAATATCTTTATCCCAGCTATGCGAATGCCTCAAATGTAGCTCAAGATGCAGAACCAGTCCACAAATATGTGTGCATCAAATGTATCTCAAAATTATCCCGGCGAGCCAGCCAAATATTGTCGTAAATTTATTTTGAGAGAAAGAGTCTAGAAATAGTAGTCCGGTTTAGAGTGTAGAATGATGATGAAAACTCATTGATAGAAATGTATAGATTAAATATGATGCTCCACAGAGTGCTGGAGGAGAGTAAAGACAGACTTATTTACGACAAATCGCTTCTCTCAATCTTCTCTTCCACTCTCCTGGTCAAACAATTATTTGCCAGTTTTCCAGACACACGTCTGCGCTCACACCGATTTGTTGCTTCCAACACTCAGACGACGTGGATACAGCTATATTTAACAAATAGGGAATGTTTGGGCTTTTGGGTATTCCAACACAGTCCGATATAAGTTTATGATGTTTATTTACCGTAAAGATCAAATCACAAAAAAACAATATCAATTGTTACATAAAATTATCATAAGTACAGAAAAATGCAAATATCAAGGTAGGGAGGGGGTGAAGAAGATTGGTATCGACTAAGCCCTTCCCGCTTGTATTAGACAAAGATAAACCCAGTCTCAAGATAGATAGTTATCAGGAGCATAGGAAATGTAACCCAACAGTGAATTTAATTACTCTGGAAGAGGTGTTACAATATTAGTTATGGTGGTAGACAAAAAAATACTGTTATCCCAATGGTGTCTTCCCTTTACTAAGCAAAGAAAAAAAAGGGGGGGGGGATGAAACAGAGTTAACAAATTATCCCACTAAAGGAACAATGCCGGGTATACAGAAAACGTATTATCCGGTAGGCAAGTTAACAAATGGTTTGTTGCTAAAAAATTAAATCTCCTGTCATTCATGCACACTGTGCGGATCCACACTCATATATACTCACACACTTATCGAGTTGCAGCATCAGACAATCCCTAGAATGATAAACACAGTGATTAAACTCTTGACAAAATGAGGTGATGGCAATATTCCTTCACTGCATGATGACAGCAACTGACCGGTAAAGTTTTTTTTAAATCCAGTGAGGAAAAAACTAGGCTCAGTCACAGTCAGGTAAATCGGTAATCTCTCACAATAGAGCAGTATATAAACTATCGCTACTGGCACTGTTCATCTTCCAGTTTATCTTACAGATTGTAAGTTAATTTGATGATAATAATCAAATGATCTTGGGTAGGCTTTCTTTCATGTAATTATGTTAGCTAGGCCGCACCGGACCACCACAAGATTTACTTTAAAAAATGTCTCATCAAACTGTCTGGAAGTTTAAGAACCGAGTATAGAAACTCTGAAAGATTTCGTTATTGCTGGGATTGCAAAAGGTGATCAATCTAGAGAAAAAGATAGAAAACCCATAACAACATAATCATACTTTAAAAAATCAAATAATCTTCTAAGCGCGCGATAAATTTCCCGTTAAGACTATTATATATATATATATACGCTCCCGTATTTAATAAACACTGCGCGAGTTCTAGTGGTTAAATCACACATCTATAAATATAGGACTTAACTAAATTTATTTATTATAAATTCCTTCGCGACTTTAAAAGTTAATTTAAGCATTGACATCTATTATCTTTTTGGAAATAGTATAGCAGGTATATCATTACATTTACAACTGGAACTATTGAGACGGTTTAATTTAATAGGTTTAAATTAACACAAAATCCAATGAAATATAATGAATGAACTAGACCACTGATCACTTTACACAATATATATTTTACAGTTTTGCACAGAAATAGAATTCACTGCAAATAAAATGAAAATCCATGGGATAATCTAGCAAGATTTCAAATATCGCTAGTGCTTCTATCAAGTTCTGGTCAGCGAATGATGAAGTGTATTTCTACGTGATCTGTATATCTACAACTGGAATGCAAGATGAGTGGGACATGAGAACTTTGACAGCTTTTTTTTATCTCATGAACTTTGGGGGATCTGACCGCCAAATCCAAAGAGAGAAGCCGCCCCTGGCCTCTCGTATCTTCGCTCGCTGATTGCGTCAGCTTTCAACGTTCGCTCTGGCTGCGATCGGTTTCGTGCTTAACACCGAGATGCGAAATCGTTTCAGGGACCACTACTGTCTTTGATAGCATGCCGCCCGTCCTTCCTGAGATCTCCACCAGTGTCTTTCTTCTAATCGCTCTGGTCCATCTTGCGAGCGGTTGAGTTCGCGCGGAGATGATAAATACCAGCGAGAAACTAGCTTCTCTGCTCGGGGATCGTCTCAGTGTCTTTGATCTCGTGCCGCATACTAAGTGAGTCCCGGTGGAAACGGTTCGCTCTGGCGAAACGAAAAGTTACAACAAATGTTCAGGGGTTCTAATGTTATGAAAAGCTAAAAGTCCCTTTAAATCATCCATCATATCAGGGAAAATTCACTTGTCGAACTAGACGTACGTCACATGAATCTAATCAGAAAGATCCAATCATTTCAAATCATGCAGGATAGGCTGTGATATTTCAAAATAATCCCACGTGAAATAAGGTGCGTGCCTGCAAAGGTCACGTATTACCATATATGGACATCTGATGCCTTGTATACACTCTCACACACACATTTGTAGACTCATATTGTCTAAAATGTAATAAATCCATCATTACTTTTTAACCAAGGACCGGAAGCAATTACATCACATTTGTCTGCCTACCCGTGTCACACAGACGGTAATGTCGTCTTACCAGTGGTTCAATCTAAACGCGCCGGCGACTATCTTATCTCAGCTCTTCGTAGGCTGGGATGACCAGGTAACAAACCGGTGACATTTCTGCAAAGAGTGTCACAATTGTGTTAGTTATCACCTACCGGGTGATTTGATAAAATCCCATATCTGCTACTTTGCAGACAAATAAAGAAAGTAAGAAAGAAAGAAAAGTGCGATAATTGACAGCACCAAATAAAAATCAGTACCACAAGTGTACCGATCCTGCCAGAGAGAACCAAAGATCGATAGAGGTCGCCCCGTTTAGTCACAAAAACAAAGAAATAAATACATGAATACAAGAAGTTCATACATAAACACGGAAGTGAAGACAAGAAGTACATACATGAACACGGAACAGAAGACAAGAAGTACATACATGAACACGGAACTGAAGAAAGAAGTACATACTTGAACACGGAACTGAAGACAAGAAGTACATACATGAACACGGAACTGAATACAAGAAGTACATACATGAACACGGAACTGAAGACAAGAAGTACATACTTGAACACGGAACTGAAGACAAGAAGTACATACTTGAACACGGAACTGAAGACAAGAAGTACATACATGAACACGGAACTGAATACAAGAAGTACATACATGAACACGGAACTGAAGAAAGAAGTACATACTTGAACACGGAACTGAAGACAAGAAGTACATACATGAACACGGAACTGAATACAAGAAGTACATACATGAACACGGAACTGAAGAAAGAAGTACATACTTGAACACGGAACTGAAGACAAGAAGTACATACATGAACACGGAACTGAATACAAGAAGTACATACATGAACACGGAACTGAATACAAGAAGTACATACATGAACACGGAACTGAAGAAAGAAGTACATACTTGAACACGGAACTGAAGACAAGAAGTACATACATGAACACGGAACTGAATACAAGAAGTACATACATGAACACGGAACTGAAGACAAGAAGTACATACTTGAACACGGAACTGAAGAAAGAAGTACATACTTGAACACGGAAGTGAAGACAAGAAGTACATACTTGAACACGGAACTGAAGACAAGAAGTACATACATGAACACGGAACTGAATACAAGAAGTACATACATGAACACGGAACTGAAGAAAGAAGTACATACTTGAACACGGAACTGAAGACAAGAAGTACATACATGAACACGGAACTGAATACAAGAAGTACATACATGAACACGGAACTGAAGACAAGAAGTACATACTTGAACACGGAACTGAAGACAAGAAGTACATACTTGAACACGGAACTGAAGACAAGAAGTACATACATGAACACGGAACTGAAGACAAGAAGTACATGCATGGACATGGAACTGAAGACAAGAAGTACATGAATGAACACGGAACAGAAGACAAGAAGTACATACATGAACACGGAACTGAAGACAAGAAGTACATACATGAACATGGCACTGAATACAAGAATAACTTACAAGAACACGGCAGTTAAGACAAGGTGAACATTCATGAATTCAGAACTGAAGACAAGAAGAACATGCATGACCCAAAAAATATATATAATAGAGAAAAAAAAAATAGATGTTAAAACAGAGTATTTTCCAGTGTTTACTAACATTTCTATATTTCTGCCCAAAGTCTGGTGTTTTGTAACTCGCAGCTGCTGTCGTGTCCTGGCGTCAAAACAATCTCCGCGCTATCCTTTATTCCGCTGTGCACGCCGACATTTATTAAACAATTACTCATTAAAGGAATGGGCACTGAAATAACATAAACATTATCAGCTTACAAGAGACTTTAGGCATAGTTTATGACCTACTTTCTTTTAATTTATTCATTCAAAATTCCCTTGCTCACGAAAGTAAATACTACGTACAAAGTAATCGTGTGACAAAAACTGATATTAGCAAACAGTATAACTTTATGGGGAAAATGGAACAAAAGTAAAAAGTAATGTGTCACTAACAAATTTAAATATTACGAATGCGCAATTCGAACAATGTTGTTTAACAAATCTGGTATGTTCAAGTGCCTGAAGGTGGCATCATAATAAGGTGTAATTTCCTGCTGGAGAAAACAGCCTGTGATATTTAGGTAATTATATTTCCCTTAGAGATCGTGAGCAATGCATTTTTTTAGCTTACACTAATTTTATAAGTATACATATTTGCAAATATCTGAACTTTTTGTAGTGTCTTTTTTATCTTGACACATGTAATTTCCTAAAACATTAGACAAAAGACATTGTTATCATATCATCAGTTCAGTGTCTTAAAATATTGATGAGAATTACGAAGCAGTTATATTAAACTGGTAGTTAGTTCCCAAAATCTACACAGCTCAATAACTCTTCCAGAGCAACACAAAAACAATTGGTATAATAATGTAACTTCTGAAAACATAACAAGACCGCGTTTCCTCAATTACATTGCCCGCTCGGTTGAAGAACAACTGGTGGGATGTAGCCGAGATAACAGCACAAATGGAGGAGCTGAATAATTTATTGAATGCTTCAGCAACTCTGAATGTTGCAGGGAAGATGAGGGCCACTGGTGTTGTCAGCGACAGACAACGACAGATATTTGCAATTATTAATAACGTATTTTTAAGCAGTATTATTGGTCTGTTTGGAATGATGGCTAACGTAATAAACATGGTTGTATTTTATAAACAAGGTCTGAATACAACCATCAATATTAGTTTCTTCGCCTTGGCTTTCTCAGATCTCGCAGGACTGATAGTTCAGCAGTGGTACATCATCTGCGTTATACCTTTCTTTGAAAATTCCGGAATTCCTATGGTAATCATAGATATCCAATATATCACTGGCGCAGTAGCTCGCGAAGCGTTCGCTGGAATTACCTGTCTGATAACTGTCTATATCACGGCGGAAAGATGCCTCTGCATAGCTTTCCCATTACATGTCAAGCAGATGCTAACACCTAGAAGAACAACAGTAGCAGTATTGTTAATGTACCTCTTGACGTGGTTATACGCACTTCCTTTGTACTGCACATTGTCACGGTATATGTTATTAACGCCGTCTGCTAAAGGTTAGCAGACGTGCAATTGTAAAGGTTAAGACATTTAATATATTACGATAGATGTTTCAATTATTGAACGCTCCGTACACGATCGATTATGACATGTCTAGCGTTGTTTGGGTCACAGTCGGTAACTAGGAGACGCTACCCTTTGTTACTTTGACCGTCAAGCTGAATAGCTGCGTTTTTCTAGCCTTCCAAATTAATGGCATGATATAGCCATTTATATGTGTATTTATGCAGGACCAGGGTCAGTCCTAGAACTCTACGAGAGAGGAAACTTATGGAGGTTAGTGATTAACTAACAGGCATTACGACAAACCGAAGGTGAGGTTCACCCCATTCGCGTAAGAACATTAGCACGATCAGAATTCAGGCAACACAACCAGTAACCACACACGAAAGTCCTTCAACACACATCCTACATTGATTGGAAGTTCTATCCACACAGGAACAAAAGCCTTCTTGGTTTAGTGGTGACACGTGATAATGGCACAGCGGAAGCTGCCTGCTACATCATACACGCTATTTTCGTAGTGTCATCGCTGCTGCTCGTTATCGTATTGACTTCGATCTTAATTCGAAAATTAAGACAGAAAAGCGCCTGGCGGAAGACAGCAAACGTGCAACACGGGAAATCAGAGTCATTGTCCAACAAAGACACCAAAACCATGGCTATTGTTGCTTTAATATCTACTATTTTAATCATATGCTATGCTCCTGCTATCGTGTTGTCTGTAACTACCTTCTGTGTGCCTGAATTCAGTATCATGGGTAGATATTCCAGCATGTTTTATATAATGTGGTCATACGCGCTTTTGTTTGAGACCATCAACTCTAGCGTTAATATTTTCTTGTATTTGAAAATGAGTACAAGATATAGACTTATATTTAGAACCCTTTTCCTAGATTGCGGAAAACACCAAAAAATAGTTAAAGGTAAATTATAAGTACCTACATATTCATAGCCTGGAAAAAAACATTGTCTTTAAAATACAGTTTGGAAGTACCAGTAAAAACAGATTGATTCTGAATACTGTCAAACTGTGATGTATTGTATATGAAGTCGTCAAGATAAGAGGCTTTGTCTGCTGGAGATGACCAGTGAATAATGATTGGGTTGTATCTGATCATCTAAATTTATTCTCGTTGAATTCTCTGGGTTAAATTCTATCAACATCAGGCAGAAAAATCGGTGTGACATATAATAACCTCTTTATCTATTAAGACGGTAGCAGACTTTTTCATATGAAGAAACATAACCTGATATTAATACCGTAGATTCGTTAGTGATGACAGTGAGTTTAGCTGTATTTGCTTTTGTATCGTTATGTTTCGTGAGGTCACAGGGCAGTTGTTTAGCTGTAAATCCTATTTTAGTGTTGTCATTCTTTTTTCTTGGTTGATAAATTTTTCTTGTTTATTTAACTTTTTGAAACAAGAGTTTTCTTGCGCAAGTCTTTGGATGTTTTTTTTTTTTTGTCTTTACACTATCTTCTTTTCTTTGTTATTCCTTGACAAAGTTTCTACTTTTCCATGTTATTACTCGACAAAGTTTCAGCTTTTCTTTGTTATTCCTCGATATAGTTTCTGCTTTTCTTGGTTATTCTTCAACAACGTTTCTTCTTTTCTTCATTATTTCTAAACAGCGTTTCTTCTTTTCTTTGTTATTCCTCAACAATTTTTTTTCTTTTCTTTTTATTCCTCAAGAAAGTTTCTACTTTCCTTTGATATTCTTCAACAAAGTTTATACTTTTCTGTGTTATTCCTCAACAAAATGTTTTCTTTTCTTTGTTATTCCTCAAGATAGTTTCTACTTTCCTTTGATATTCCTCAACAAAGTTTATTCTTTTCTGTGTTATTCCTCAACATCGTTTCTACTTTCCTTTGATATTCCTCAACAAAGTTTAGTTTATACTTTTCTGTGTTATTCCTCAACAAAATGTTTTCTTTTCTTTGTTATTCCTCAAGAAAGTTTCTACTTTCCTTTGATATTCCTCAACAAAGTTTCTACTTTTTTTGTTATTCCTCAGTAACGTTTCTCCTTTTCTTTGTTATTCTTCAGCAATCTTTATAAGTTTCTTTGTTATTCGCTGATGTGGCGACCATGAGATTTGAACAGAATAAGCAGAAACCTCTTACCAAGATTGTACTTCTTTTGTTCAAGTACTCCTGTTCGATTAATTATTGTTTCGATTAATTGTTATTTCGATTAATTGTTGTTTCGATTAATTGTTGTTTCGATTAATTGTTGTTTCGATTAATTGTTGTTTCGATTAATTGTTGTTTGTTTCGATTAATTGTTGTTTCGAGTAATGGTTGTTTCGACTGATAGTTGTTTAGATTGATGGTTGTTTAGATTGATGGTTGTTTCAATTTATGGTTGTTTAGATTCATGGTTGTTTAGATACATGGTTGTTTAGATTCGTGGTTGTTTCAATTGATGGTTGTTTAGATCCAGGGTTGTTTCGACTGGTGCTTGTTTCGACTGGTGCTTGTTTAGATTCATAGTTGTTTCGACTGATGGTTGTTTAGATTCATGGTTGTTTTGACTGATGGTTGTTTAGATTCATGGTTGTTTAGATTCATGGTTGTTTTGATTCACGGTTGTTTAGATTCATGGTGGTTTCAGTTAATGGTTGTTTAGATTTATTGTTGTTTATACTCATGGTTGTTTATATTCATGGTTGTTTAGGTTCAGGTTGTTTAGATTCATGGTTGTTTAGATTCATGGTTGTTTCAGTTGATGGTTGTTTAGATTCATGGTTGTTTAGATTCATGATTGTTTCACTTGATGGTTGTTTAGATACATGGTTGTTTCAATTGATGGCTGTTTAGATTCATTGTTGTTTAGATTCATGGTTGTTTCAATTGATGGTTGTTTAGATTTACGGATGTTTCAATTCATGGTTGTTTAGAAGTCATGGTTGTTTAGATTCATAGTTGTTTAGATTATTGGTTGTTTCAATTTATGGTTGTATAGATTCATAGTTGTTTCAATTGATGGTTGTTTAGATTCATGGTTGTTTCAATTTATGGTTGTTTAGATTCATGGTTGTTTAGATTCATTGTTGTTTCAATTGATGATTGTTTAGATTCATGGTTGTTTATATTCATTGTTGTTTAGATTCATGGTTGTTTAGGTTTATGGTTAATTCAATCATGGTTGTTTCAATTGATGGTTGTTTAGATTAATGGTTGTTTAGATTCATAGTTGTTTAAATTCATGGTTGTTTAGATTCATGGTTGTTTTAATTGATGGTTGTTTAGATTCATGGTTGATTAGACTCATGGTTGTTTATATTCATGGTTGTTTAGATTTATGGCTGTTCAGATTCATGGTTGTGTAGATACATGGTTGTTTAGATTCATGGTTGTTTAGATTCATGGTTGTTTAGATTCATGGTTGTTTGAATTGATGGTTGTGTAGATTCATGGTTGTGTATATTCTTGGTTGTTTAGAAGTCATGGTTGTTTAGATTAATGGCTGTTTAGATTCATGGTTGTTTCGACTCATGACTGTTCAAGCAGCCTCATGATTACAGTTGTAAAGGTAAAAAAAAAGCTTCCACATTGTTTTGTTAAGTCTGAAAAACACTATAAACATAATCAATCCATAAAGGTGTAGACTGCTGAAGTCTACCAGTGTCCCGCCCCCAGTGTCCCGCCCTGGTGTAGTTCCCTTGGCGACTCTCAGAGGACAAAGAAAGAATAGAACTACTTCTTCATCGGACTACTTCTTCATCGGACTACTTCTTCATCGGACTACTTCTTAAGAGACAATTAATATGAGGTTGCGCATGAAGCTAGCATTTTCATCATGTCAAACAAATAGCTACAGAAACCGTGGCTTTAAGAGTACACGAATGTTCTGATGATGCCGGCTGTCTGCGAGGCTGCCTGCTGCATTAGTGGCTGCATACTCCATAAGGAGCCAGAAGGGAGAAATGATGATTGGGAGAACTAAGAAAAATAATTTGGCACGTGATGAAAGTCGCATCACCCTAATATTACAGCAGGGAGAATCACTAATAATTTGTCGATGCTTTACTTGCGCTAAGCTCTAATTTGAAATAGGTATCTGAAGCAATAATTCCATGATTAGGCCTTTGTAAATATTCTCAAGCAAATGTCCATGTACTTGTGCTAGTCTTTATGGGTATTCTCAAGTAAATGTTTCATGAACGTCTGCTTGAAAAGAATTATTCCATGATTATGGCCTTTGTAAATATTCTCAAGCAAATGTCTATGAACATCCGATCTCACTACCCAGTAGACCGGGGGGGGGGGAGTAGGACATCTTTAGGACCACTGGTTCTGAAAAACATTTCAATAAATTATATTCCCTCAACTGGGAATCGAACCTAGTACCTCTAGAACTCGAGGCGGACGCCATACCTCTTAGTCACTCCGACCCCCCTAAGTGTCTATGAACTTGTGTTAGCTGGCATTGACATTCTCAAATAAATGTAAATGAACATGTGTTAGATTGTATGGACATTCTCAAATAATCATATATGAACTTGTGTCAGAATGTATGGACATTCTCAAATAATCATCTATGAACTTGTGTCAGAATGTATGGACGTTCTCAAATAATCATCTATCTATGAACGTGTGTTAAACTGTCATTGACATTCTCAAATAAACGTCTATGAACGTGTGTTAGCTGGCATTGACATTCTGAAATAAATGTCTATGAACTTGTGTTATAATGTATGAGTATTCTCAAATAAAAGTTCATGAACTTGTGCCAGACTAGTGGGCATTCTGAAGTAAACGTTTATGAACTTGTACGAAACAGTACGGTTATTCTCCGATAAAAGGCCATGAACTTGTGCGCGACTGCGTGGGTTTTGTCAAGTAAAAGTCAGTCCAGGAACGTAAAATTTGAAACATAATTCAGCAACGGGATGAGCTTCTTGTCAAGCTGAGTTTTGTAGTGGCGTGCAGAGATACAGTGGTTTCATATGAGCTTTGTAGAAATATTCAAAATGACAGCCTGATAAAACATCCATGCGGTAACGCTGACAAGATGATCTCCACTTAACTATTCTATCCTCCACCCGGCCACCCCCCCCCCCCTCCCAAATAAAACGCCTTATCTTCGACACGCATTGTGTACTGTCTAATGTCACTATGACGCAGCTGATGCCTCATCATGTACATATATATGTGTGTGTGTGTGTGTGTCTGTGCATGTGTGCTGTGCTTTTCTTTAATCGAATGTTTTCGTTTTTTATTTCCTCTTGTTCTTCTTCTTGTTCCTCGTCTTGTTCGTCTTCTTCTTATTCGTCTTCTTCTTATTCGTCTTATTCGTCCTCTACTTGTTCGTCTTGTTCCTCGTCTTGTTCGTCTTCTTCTTATTCGTCTTCTACTTGTTCGTCTTCTTCTTATTCGTCTTCTTCTTGTTCGTCTTCTTCTTATTCGTCTTCTACTTGTTCGTCTTCTACTTGTTCGTCTTCTTCTTATTCGTCTTCTTCTTGTTCATCTTCCTCTTATTCGTCTTCTTCTTGTTCGTCTTCTTCTTGTTCGTCTTCTTCTTATTCGTCTTATTCGTCCTCTACTTGTTCATCTTTTCCTCGTCTTGTTCGTCTTCTTCTTATTCGTCTTCTACGTGTTCGTCTTCTTCTTATTCGTCTTCTTCTTGTTCGTCTTCTACTTATTCGTCTTCTTCTTATTCGTCTTCTTCTTGTTCATCTTCCTCTTATTCGTCTTCTTCTTGTTCGTCTTCTTCTTGTTCGTCTTCTTCTTATTTGTCTTCTTCTTGTTCGTCTTCTTCTTATTCGTCTTCTTCTTATTCGTCTTCTTCTTGTTCATCTTCTTCTTATTCATCTTCTACTTATTCGTCTTCTTCTTATTCGTCTTCTTCTTGTTCATCTTCCTCTTATTCGTCTTCTTGTTCGTCTTCTTCTTATTCGTCTTCTTCTTGTTCGTCTTCTTCTTGTTCGTCTTCTTCTTATTCGTCTTCTTCTTGTTCGTCTTCTTCTTGTTCGTCTTCTTCTTATTCGTCTTCTTCTTGTTCATCTTCTACTTGTTCGTCTTCTTCTTATTCGTCTTCTTCTTGTTCATCTTCTTCTTATTCATCTTCTACTTGTTCGTCTTCTTCTTATTCGTCTTCTTCTTGTTCATCTTCTACTTATTCATCTTCTACTTGTTCGTCTTCTTCTTATTCGTCTTCTTTTTATTCGTCTTATTCGTCTTCTACTTGTTCGTCTTCTTCTTGTTCGTCTTCTTCTTATTCGTCTTCTTCTTGTTCATCTTCTTCTTATTCATCTTCTACTTGTTCATCTTCTTCTTATTCATCTTCTTCTTGTTCGTCTTCTTCTTGTTCGTCTTCTTCTTATTCGTCTTCTTTTTATTCGTCTTATTCGTCTTCTACTTATTCGTCTTCTTCTTATTCGTCTTATTCGTCTTCTACTTATTCGTCTTCTTTTTATTCGTCTTATTCGTCTTCTACTTATTCGTCTTCTTATTCGTCCTATTCGTCTTCTTCTACTGCTTTTGCTTCTTCTTTTTCTTCTTCATCATCTTCCTCTTCTTTGTCTTCTTCTTCTTCTGTTTTATCACCTCTTGCAGTATTTGTTGTTTTCACTTCATAGTTCAGGGTTTTCTTGTCATATCTTGTCCTAATTAACAATCCCTTACTATTATCTTGATCGCTCACTGCAGAGACGAAAACACGACAGTCCCACGTGTTTTTATTGTTTTTTGTTTTTTTGCAAATCTAAGACGGAAACACTTTGGCGACATTGAAGCAAGCGTGATGGACCAATGACTAACTTGGCCCAGGAGATTTATCAGCAACATTGATAAAGAAAACCAGAGTCGGCAGTAGGCAGGGGCATGGTCGCCAACCACCATACCGCACAGCTCTTGATGATGATAGTCCTGCGTTTTTGATTGTGTTTTTGGTATCACTAGTCTGTGAATACTGGTAGAAAGGTCACCGAGATAGTTTTTTTTTTTTTTTTTAAATAAAGCTTTGGCGAGGCGCGTCCCGTTCAACCTAGTCGGTTATATTAGGGCGCATGTCCAAATATAACAGACCCTTAGGTCTGGTATGATAAGTTACCGAGATAGTAATAATTTTTTTGGCCAAGAGTTTTGATGAGGCGCACAGAATATGACTACCTCTACCTCGACCATGTCATACAAGGCCACTAATATGATGCTGTGTATGTGGCTTGCAACTGCTATATGTAAAACTAATGGCTACATAAACCTTCGCTACAAGCGCAATGTGAATAATTGGTGCAGGCTTCCTGGACCAGCTATAGGGGTAGAGATAAAGCTCGATAAGGTGTGAAAAGGAAAATGATGGTGCTGATGTTGATGATGATGATGGTGGTGGTGGTAGTGATGATGATGTTGATGGGGCTGATGATGATGTTGATTGGAGCTGATGATGATTAATATGGTGCTGATCATGATGATGATGGGGTAGTGTTGATGATGGTGCTGTTGATGATGTTGATGGGGGTGATGGTGGGGCTGATGATGATGATGGGGTGATGCTGATGATGATGGAGGATGTGCTGATGATAATAATGTTGATAGTGGTGATGCTGCTGATGATGGAGGTGGTGCCGATGATTATGTTGGGTGGGGTGGGGCTGATGAAGGGGTTGGTAGTGCTGATGATGATGATCGGGCTGGTGGTGCTGATGATGATGGTGGTGCTGATGATGATGATGGGGGTGATGGTGCTGATGATGATGGTGGCGCTGATGATGATGAGGTGATGGTGGTGGGGATGATGATGATGAGGAGATGGTGGGGATGATGGGGTTGCTGCTGATGATGATGGGGTGGTGATGATGATGATGGTGGTGGTGGTGCTGATAATGATGATGGGGTGTTGGTGCTGATGATGGTGGTGGTGCTGGTGATATATGGTGATGATGATTGGGGTGGTGCTGATAATTATGATGATTGTGGTGGGTGTGGTGATGATGATGATGATTGGGGTGGTGCTGATAGTGATGATAATGGATGATTGTTGTGGTAGTGGTTCTGTTGATGATGATGAGAGTTGTGCTGACGATTATGTTGCTTATGGTGCTAATGATGAGGATGGTGGGGGTGGTGCTGATGAAATGGGAGTGTTGCTGATGATGATGGTGGTTTTGGGGGGTTGTGCTTATGATGGATGATGGTGGTCGTGGGGTGGTGCTGTTGATGACGATATTGATCGTGATGATGGTGGTGGTGGTGCTGATGATGATGATATAATGTGGTGGTGCTGATGATGATTGTGGTGTGGATGGTGATGATGATGGGGTGATGATGTTGGGTTGATGCTGATGATGGTCGTTAATGATGATTGTGGTGGGGTGGTGCTGATGATGATATTGATGGTGGTAGAGGTGGTGCTGATGATGATGCTGACGGTGGGAGGGGGCGGTGCCGATACATGATGCTGAAGGGGGTGGTGCTGATGATGATGATGATGGTGGATATGGTGCTCATGATGACGGATAATGATGGTGACGGTGGAGGTGCTGATAATAATGGGGGTATGATGCTGATGATGATGCATGATGATATTGGTTGGGTGGTGCTGATGGTGGTGGGGGTAGTGCTGATGATACTGGTGGTGCGTGGTGAGGTGGTGCTAATGATGATGATGGTGGTAGGGTGGTGCTGATAATGATGATGGTGGTGGGATGGTGCTGATGATGATGGTGGTGGGTTTGTGCTGATGATGATGGTGGCGGGGGTGGTGCTGATGATGATGGTGGATGGATGAGGATGATTATTCTACAACTATTGGCATGTGTTGGCCCTGAAATAGTTTAATATGGGGGGGGGGGGGGGGGTTATGTTTCTAAAGTCTGGGAACCATTTGTCTGCCATTTGAATATAAATGAACTGTCGTCCTGAAATTAACTTTAGAAATCACAAGAGAGAAGAAAATACATTGGAAGTCGGACTTTCGTCACAAACTGTCGAGACATCTCTTGAAACTATGAGATCTTATGTCCTGTAGAAGTAGCAATGAGAAAAGACAGCTCGGTCGTTACGTAAAGAACTTCTACATCGTTTTACACTTTAGTCATGTGACAGCTCGTGCGTTAAAATATGTAAATGTGACAGGTCAGTGAGAGCAGTGTTAGCTAGCCAGACTAAAATGCCCATTTTGATTAGTGCATGACAAGAAGGGTTAGCTTTGACTGCGAGTGTATGAAATTACTTTTATTTTTTTTCTTCGAATGCATGAACTTAATTTTACTTTTCACAGTGATTCCCCCCTGTGGTAAAACAGAGAATCGATCCAGCATTGCACACTAAGCTTGGAGGAGTCACTTGAGTCCCAAACGTAACTCTGGCTTGTACCTGGTTGGCTGCATGCAGGAGGAGTTTACTCTGGACTCATGATAGGCAGGGAGAGATAAGAGGCGTCTCTGTGTAGGACGTAACAATTCCTTGGGAGATCCCAGAACCAGAGCCCAGTATTCTAGCTCTGCACACTTGGAGGATACATTTTAATGGCGGGGAATGCACATCAGGCCACACCCTTCTATCTTGGGACCAAAGTGATGATCCTTTCAATGCAAGTCAAGCTGGGATAAAATACCCAGGAAAGAAACTGGAGATCATGACTTCAACTAAACACGTTTCGGAATGACAGAAGCCACAGGGCAAGCCTAGATCTAAAAGTGTAGATAATATCAAGGAGTCTTTAACTTGCTGTTGGCTGCAAAAGAACGAGAAAAACGCACAATATACCCCAATTATAACCAATTTTCAGGTTGAACAGGGTGTAACAGCAACATAGTAGACAAACAAACGAACGAACGAGAAGCTCTGCAGCCCTAGTTAAACAACAACTTTTAATTTCTTTTTTTTTCTTCAATTTATATCATTAATCCTTTCTAACCCAGGGACTGGTTAGGTTTTAACCTGGCACCAACGTGGATGCTAGTTTCTTTTTCCACAGATAATGCTTAAAACGAGCGGTAAAGTGCATATTTTTGTGGTAAAATATCTCGTAATATCCCCAAATTGCCGGTAATAACTACCGGTAATTATCTACGTGAAATGTCATCAGCTTTTGGGAAAATACGGAGAAAGGCGCGCTTTGCATCGTGAAAGCCAAATTGAACATCCACTCTTTTTTTAAAAAGTTCACAAACATTTACTTGAGAATCTTTTGCCTGTTGCTAGAGATTTGTTTGTCAGTGTCGCATAGAGATTATGATCAATAAATTTTCTATATTTCCTTTCTTTTTCTACCCGTGTCTTCCACTTTATTATCGCTCTTTTATCCTTTTCCTTGTGTTTTTCGCATTCGTACGTTTGCGACTATAAACATTACTATTATCCCATTCATACTTTCGCCTGTTTCTTTTCTCATTTAGAAACGCACCCGCATGTTATTATATAACGTGTCAGTCGCTGCACTCAGACGAGATGTGTGATTATGTTTCATACTCAGACATAGGAGCAGACTTTTGGTCTAGCATTTTCACCTGACACGAACGTTTCTCCGGCGTGAGATGTGATAACCGACATCTGCACGGCGCGTGAATGCAGACATTTGTCAGGTAGTTTCCTCTGTCACAGCACTCTCAGACAGTTTCGTTAGCAGTGAGGTGTCTAAGACGCGTTTGGCATGTTATGTCCAGCGTCTAAGGTACGTAGGTGTTAGGAAAGGGGAGAGATCGGGTTTTTGGAAATAGTGGGACCCTTTGTCTGGTTTAAGATATTAACCAGAGTTTGAAACTAGATTTTCATTCGTACTCCTAAATCTGCAGTAGACAGATCGCCAGGCTAGAAGAAATATCTTGTGTATTGAAAAGTCTTTAGTTTCTGGGCAACATTTTGCCGAGTTCTAGACTACTATTATATTGAATGATTCTAGTTCGTGGTATTAATCTGTAGTTCTGTGCGGAGGTAAATATTATATATTAGATATCTAGTATTTTGTGAAGTGTTTAAAGTGTTAAATCGCTTATTTCATATTTCACTAGTTAGATTTTTGTGCAGAGTGCTTAATTTATAAGTCTGTTATATTCTCTAGCTGATGTGTTTCAGTGGAAAGCAGAATAAATTATAATTTCTAGCTTAAAACCAGGTAGCTATAAGGAATTAAATTTAACTGCTAAATAATCAGACGAGAATTTTTTTTAAAATTTAACTTATAACTGAAATGCTACATCAGTGAGTATTGACGGGATACGTATGTATTCCAAATTCATGATGATCGGTTTTTTAAATATAACTACTTCACGGGAATTTAAACGATAAGTCAAGCGCTACGCTTGCAGTTTAAAACAAGTTATAACAAGTACATAGTATGTATAATTATTTTATATGTGTTTTTTCCTCTATTTAGTGAAGACAACTGGGGTTAACCTAAACTTTGCCAGCGTTAAGTACTGATGAGTAATATCTGAGAAGAACTAAAACATTTTCCTTAAAAGACTTGGTGTAAAATCTTTACAAGAACTTTAAAGGTGAAATGACATAACGGGCCTCTTGCGCCAGATTTTATTTTTCCTGAGAAAACTTAAGTACGGTTCAACCCTTGTGGCAAGTAAACTATTACAAACAGTAACGTTCCGCAAATTATGTCAATTTGTGGTGTGACCAAGAATTTTTTTACCTTTTGATCGAAGTTACAAACCTGACATTGTTCCTAAGTAGTGGAAACCTCGTGATTCTGATCCTGTGAGCCCGCTTGAAAACTAATTCTTACCTGAACTGATAAAGTGACACTAACTTAAAATCTGAACAAAATTATCGCCTGAAGAGGACGCTCCCCGGACAAATTGGATGAAACCAAGATCTGCAGAGCTGGGTATCCGCTTCATCAAACGATAAAACAGATTGTGTCATAACGTGCGCCAGACGGCGAACAGCAGCACGATTGTAGGTAAGGTTGTGTGAGACAGGGCCCTGATGAATGAACCGAGAGAAAGCAGGAACGAGTGACTCTTTTATGGTATACCAAATTTCACCCACTTTGTAATTTCTTTATGCAAGTTTTTTGTTGCAACAAGATACTTTTCCTTAGGATAGATCGTACTAATATCTAAGTCTGTTCATACCTTTAAAAGGGGAAAATCATTAGATTACCGCTAATGTATCCTTGATTCCTTGGGGCTATACTTTCTTCTAACAGGACTGTGGGCATACCTTGAGGGATAAGATCATACTGTGGGTCTATCATTCTTGTAGCATTTTTATTGACTTTTTTTTACTATTTGTATATGCTTTGATGTAATATTATGTGTTGTGATGGAATTTTCTGATAATTAAAAATTCCCTTGAACTTAATCAGCGCGTTGGTCAGCTCGTTCCAAATAATCGGTATAATCATTTGTTATGGTTTTCCCACGTGTGTGCGTCTACATGTCGTCAAATTGTGTGTGTGCACGTGAGTTGTGATATATATATTAATATATATAGTTTATAGACTGTCTGACTCCTCTGGATCTGTTGTAGAAGATAGGCGGAGAGAGAGAATATTCTCACTTTCCGGGACAGCCTCTATTAATTTCTACCATCTCACTCGTGGAAATCTATTTCTACTATCATCTCCCACTGTGGCTATCACTCATTCTAATCTATTCAGAAGGGACCAACCCAAGTCTTAATTCCCCTATCAGAAATCTACGACAGAATTGATGAGGAAATGGAAATTCGCAGGATACAGCATGAGGAAAGAGAGAAGGAGAGACAGCATGAGGAAAGAGAGAAGGAGAGACAGCATGAGGAAAGAGAGAAGGAGAGACAACATGAGCTGGCTCTTAAAGCTCTAGAAGTCCAAAGTCGTGGTGCTGCCTCTACCTCCAGCAATGGAGAGTCTTCTCCTCATTCTTCTTTAACTGATCCTTCTAACACTCAATCTCTTTACCTCACCGCTATGTCTTTCTCCCTAGAATCTTTCCCTTGTCCTAATGAGAAGATTGACACGTATCTAGAAAAATTTGAGAAAATTGCAACTCTGTACGGTTTAGAGAGGTCGCGTTGGAATATGAAGCTTTCTCAGGCTTTGAAAAGCAGTGCGTAAGATGTTTACGCTAAACTTGAAAGCAGCCAACAAGACAACTATGATGTGTTGAAGAAAGCGTTACTGGAGCGCTTTGAAATGAATGCTCGAAAATTTTTGCAACTGTTTCGCAACAGCAGGAAGGAGATCTGTGAAAATTTTCAGCAGTTCTCGTCTCGTTTGAAGGGATACTTGACAAAGGGCCTTGAGCTTTCACAGCTCCCCTCTACCTATGAAGGTCTTGAGGAATTTTTTATAACAGAAAAAATAAAGAACACTTTGTCTGCTGACACCCGGAGATTTCTAGCTGAGCAGGGTGCAGAAAAGCTTGAGGACATCTTAGAAACGTCTGAGCAATATCACAATGCGCTGGCTGAACTACCGGCCACAACACGGAAACCGACAGAAGAGCATTTTTGAAAGAATAATCTAGACCAATCTTCTCATGCTTCTAATCAGAATAACCACAGAGAAACTGGACCTCAAAACCCCCCTCCTGAAAAATCCAAGTTCTACAAAAACAAGTACCCCAACCACAGTAAACAGTCTGATCAACCCGACCGCCCTACATGGCAGCGCAGCCAGAAAGGACAAGGTAGCAAAGGGAGAACCCCTGAGCACTGGACTAATTATCAGACCGAGCACACCGAGCCTAAACGCATCGGATGCTTATTGACAGTCTCGCGAGGCGGAATTATTGACAGTGATTCCCAACCTGTAGAGGGAGACAGATCCTCTACGCGAGGTACTGTTATTCTGAACGGTTCTTCAACTTGTTGTTTATTTGACACGGGGCTTTCTTATGATTGCATTGTTGCCAGACACCTGGTTAAACCCGGTCAAGAGACAGGAGAGACCGTCAAACTTTGTGGAGTTCTTAAGAGTGAGGCACCTACAGCGCTTCCCATCGCACTGGTGGAGATACACTCTGATTTTGTCAGAGGTGTGATCAAAGCGGCTGTTATGGATGACCCAATCTACCCAGTCATACTTGGCGGTAGATACGTGTCTATTGAGAAACCGGAAGAGCCGATTGTGGCAGCAGTAACTACAAGAGGGCAAACCAAGAAGGAACGGGAGCCTGCGCCTAATTTGTTACCTATGGAACTTAAAGAAGCGCAACAAAAGGACCCTACTTTGGCACCCTGCTTTAGGAAACTGCCCATGGCTAAGGACCCTAGACAGCACGGGGACATTTTTTCTAAGGATGGCTTACTTTATCGCAGAACGGGCAAGCCTGACCAAGGTTACAACCAGCTCCTAGTACCGAAACAGTACAGAAGCCAAATCCTAGAAATGGGGCACTCTCTTCCCTTCAGCGGACATATGGGACAGAACGCCACAAACCAACGGATAACCACTCATTATTGGTGGCCAGTAGTAAATACTGATATTATCAGGTATGTCAAATCCTGTGCCCAGTGCCAACGTGTACCACCCAAGCAACGGACACCCCCAGTCTCGTTGGGTGAAATGTCAATAGTGGGAACACCATTCGAACGGGTTGTGATCGACATTTTAGGACCTTTTGAAAGGACTAAAAGAAGGAACAGGTATATCCTCACCTTAGTCGACACATGCACTTTATGGGCAGAAGCTATCCCGCTAACATGCGCAGATGCCAAGCATGTCGCAGAAGCCCTCGTGCAGATTTTCACTCGGTTGGGATTCCCTCAGCAAGTGTTGACGGATAACGGATCTCCATACCGAAACCTGTTGATGGATGAGATCGTTAAGATCTTGAGGAACCAACACATCTACATAAAGCCTTATACTCCGGACGGAAATTGGCTTGTGGAACGTGTTAACGGAAACCTCAACATGATGCTAAGTAAACTGGCACAAGTGAAACCTGAAGATTGGGATCTTTGTATTCCTGCAGCTTTATTTAGCTACAGAGAATCTCCTCTTACTTCCACAGGATTTCCGTCAGCTACGCTTTTATACGGCAGACCTATTAAGGGGCCACATGAAGCCTTACTTCAGTCTCTGACAGACGAGAAGGCTGATGAGACAGTTGTCTCAGCAAGTAAATATGTGTCGGTTTTAAAGGAAAGTTTGAAACTAGGATGGGACCTAGAAACGACTAACTTTAAGCGAGCACGCACAAAGCACGCTAACCGATACAGGAAAGTCGCGAAAGAGAGAGAACTGGAAGCAGGAGAGAAAGTTTTGGTGTTACTTCCTACCGGGAACAACAAACTGAGGATCGGATGGCAAGGGCCGTTTACCGTCCTGAAAAAGATTTCTAACGCTAACTACCAGATCTCTATTCAAGGATAGGAGAAGGTTTTCCATTTAAATCTGTTAAAGAAATTCTTCGAAAAACCGGTGCCGACCTCCGAACATCTCCTGACGATCGCCAAAATTGACGAAGATGACGTTAGTGGCAGGGAAATTCCACTGCAATCACACGGAATCTTTCAAAAATGTCAAAAGCGGCGACGCTCTTTCAAGCGCGCATGGGAGACATTCCAGAGAAAGGAAACTTTGAGAGTAGACTTGAGTAGGAATTGGACAGAGACGGAGGGGGGAGATGAGAGGGAAGAGGACAGACACCCTTAAGCTACGGATATAGGAAATTTATTTCCATAACGTAGACATGGAGTGCTTCCATATCTTAAAGGGGGGACGTTCTGTCGCATAGAGATTATGATCAATAAATTTTCTATATTTCCTTTCTTTTTCTACCCGTGTCTTCCACTTTATTATCGCTCTTTTATCCTTTTCCTGAGTTTTTCGCATTCGTACGTTTGCGACTATAAACATTACTATTATCCCATTCATACTTTCGCCTGTTTCTTTTCTCATTTAGAAACGCATCCGCATGTTATTATATAACGTGTCAGTCGCTGCAGTCAGACGAGATGTGTGATTATGTTTCATACTCAGACATAGGAGCAGACTTTTGGTCTAGCATTTTCACCTGACACGAACGTTTCTCCGGCGTGAGGTGTGATAACCGACATCTGCACGGCGCGTGAATGCAGACATTTGTCAGGTAGTTTCCTCTGTCACAGCACTCTCAGACAGTTTCGTTAGCAGTGAGGTGTCTAAGACGCGTTTGGCATGTTATGTCCAGCGTCTAAGGTACGTAGGTGTTAGGAAAGGGGAGAGATCGGGTTTTTGGAAATAGTGGGACCCTTTGTCTGGTTTAAGATATTAAACTTCCTTGTGAATTCTGTGAATAGAGACTACCGCTTTCTTCCACGGATTCTTTGCATCGAGCTAAGCTAACTTTAACTAGTTCCACAGTTTTGTTTATTCTTCTTTTTTTCGTTTCGTTGGATTATTTACTTTCTTGTTTCAGTATTTCTTTTAGATTTTACGGTTTTCTTGGATTGTTATTGTTTACTTTTTCCATCTGCTTGTATTGCCCATTTGTTGTATGTTTCTCATCATCGTATAGTTTTGTAGTACCTATATGTAATTTTTGTCTTTGTCACCTGTTTGTGGCTGACGAAGGGTAAAACCCGAAACGTCCCTTGTCTCATACTCTGTAGTTCTGTGCGGAGGTAAATATTATATATTAGATATCTAGTATTTTGTGAAGTGTTTAAAGTGTTAAATCGCTTATTTCATATTTCACTAGTTAGATTTTTGTGCAGAGTGCTTAATTTATAAGCCTGTTATATTCTCTAGCTGACGTGTTTCAGTGGAAAGCAGAATAAATTATAATTTCTAGCTTAAAACCAGGTAGCTATAAGGAATTAAATTTAACTGCTAAATAATCAGACGAGAATATTTTTTAAAAATTTAACTTATAACTGAAATGCTACATCAGTGAGTATTGACGGGATACGTATGTATTCCTAATTCATGATGATTGATTTTTTAAATATAACTACAGTAGAACTCCATTTATCCGAACCCCATGGGACCGAGCATCGTTCGGATAATCAAATGTTCGGATAATTGGATTACATAATGTATCGAGTACATGTACACATATTTCTAAAAATAATTAACCATCACAAGGAAAATACACTATAAAACATATTTACTTGTACTGTAATAATAATACCCACACTGTATTAGATCACTGTATCACCAAAATCTTTATTACACTGCAGTGCATGTACTTCTTGTATTAATTATTTTTGTTAAGAAAGAGAAATGTTTTCAAAATAACATTACAAACGATTCAAAACCAGGCGCAACTTACGTATATATGTACTTGCACAGATGTAGCCCACTATTTAAAATAATGAGGAATCCTCTTTTGCACCAAACTGGATAGTCTCCTTTTGGCTGCTAAGTCCCGAATTCTCTTCAACAGCAGAAGCTGTGTAGGACAGCTGTCATCTTCTTGCTCGTACCAAGCCATCGCAGTTTCTAGTGCTATAAAGGCCTCTTCAGGACTTGGTCGACGTTTTGGTTTTTTCTTCATAATCTACAAGTACATCATGTACTTCTGAGGTGTCTTCATCATCGGTCACTACATGTATTTGGTTTTCTTCTTGCACAAAAGACAAAATTTCTTCGTCATTCAAAAACTGAAAACCAGAATCATTATCATCTTCTAGCCACATGTGTGCATCATCTTTGTCACAGTCCGAAAATCCGGGCATTGCTTGAAACAGTTCCACAACTTCATTTATACAATCATCATTTGTGTCCACTGCAGTAGTTTCATTTCCTCCTTTTTTCCCAAGCAATCTACTCCAAGCCTTGTTGAGATTATCTTGTGACAGGGTGGTCCAAGCATCAGCTAACATATAGCAGCAGTCTTTGAGATTAAGCTTTTTGGAAAACGCCACCACACTTTCTTCATCTTCAGCCAACAATAAACGACGCAGGACTTCCTTCTTGTACATCTTTTTAAGCTTTGCTATAACACCCTGATCCATTGGTTGAATCAGTGCTGTTACATTGGGAGGCAGAAAAATTACTTTAAAATTTGCATCAACTGCATTCAATGTATCCGTCTCTGGATGAGATGGTGCATTGTCCAGTAGAAGAATTACTTTTCCAGTTTTCTTTTCTTGTTCTCCCAACCTCTTCACATTTGGGATGAACTGATTTGTATACCAATCAAGAAATATTTCACTATTCATCCAAGCACTCTTCTGTGCTTTGTAACACAATGGGAGACATGTCACATTCTTTAAACAACGTGGTTTTTTGGCTTTGCCGATCATTAGCACCGGTAAACGATGACTTCCACTGGCATTCGCGGCTACCAAAATTGTTACTCTCTCTTTGCACTTTTTAAACCCAGGGGCAGCTGCTTCGCGCTGAGATGCAAGTGATTTTTGAGGCAATGATTTCCAGTATAAGCCAGTCTCATCGGCATTATACACATCCTCGAGTGAATAACCTTCTTCTTCCAAAAAAGCCAAGAATGTTTCTATAAAATTTTTTAGCGGCAGTTGCATCGCTAGATAAAGATTCCCCTTGAATCTCCAATTCTCGTATGCCATGACGAGATTTAAAGTTTCTTAACCATTCCTGGCTAGCCTTAAAGTCAGGAGGACCGTCAAGTTGATTGTTGAACTGAAGTGCCTTTTCACACAACAGAGAACCAGAGATAGGTTCCCCTTGCTTCTTCTTTGCACAAACCATATATACAAAGCCTCTTCCAATTTCACATCTTTCGCATTTCTCATGGTTTTACGTTTCTTCGACCCATTTTCACTATCAAATTTCGATGCAAAAATCATAATTTTATCCTTGTTACTTTTAATGTCAGAGACGGTAGCTTTCCCAACATTGAAAATCCTCGCAAGTGAAGACACAGTTTCACCTTGTCCTAGTCTCTTGATAAATTCTGTTTTCGTTTCAATTGACAAAACATTGCGGTTCCTTTTATATGCTTTAGGCCTACTGGAAGATGCCATATCGCACAGAGAAATACTTGTACGCCAAAATTATTCTGCTGTAGTAGCAGACACAATTATTTTAAGTTGAACTGTCTGTTTAGCCAGTGTTCTACCTAGAACGCACACGTACACTGTATTTTTAAACCAGATATTAACTGACTTTATGATCTAACTGACTTCCTGTACGTAAGCGACCGACCATTAGCCATCCCATTCTCTACAAATTGTTCGCACACATTTGAAGTTTGCCGCATCAAAAGATTCAGAATTTTAGTCTAACGTGACTGTGGCATCTGATTTTTTTTTTCTGGAAAAAGTGTTCGGATAATTGGATGTTCGGATAATTGGGGTTCGGATAAATGGAGTTCTACTGTACTTCACGGGAATTTAAACGATAAGTCGAGCGCTACGCTTGCAGTTTAAAATGTAAGTTATAACAAGTACATAGTATTATAATTATTTTATATGTGTTTTTTCCTCTATTTAGTGAAGAAAACTGGGGTTAACCCAAACTTTGCCAGCGTTAAATACTGATGAGTAATATCTGAGAAGAACTAAAACATTTTCCTTAAAAGACTTGGTGTAAAATCTTTACAAGAACTTTAAAGGTGAAATGACATAACGGGCCTCTTGCGCCAGATTGTATTCTTCCTGAGAAAACTTAAGTACAGTTCAGCCCTTGTGGCAAGTAAACTATTACAAACAGTAACGTTCCGCAAATTATGTCAACTTGTGGTGTGACCAAGAATTTTTTTTACCTTTTGATCGAAGTTACAAACCTGACATTGTTCCTAAGTAGTGGAAACCTCGTGATTCTGATCCTGTGAGCCCGCTTGAAAACTAATTCTTACCTGAACTGATAAAGTGACACTAACTTAAAATCTGAACAAAATTATCGCCTGAAGAGGACGCTCCCCGGACAAATTGGATGAAACCAAGATCTGCAGAGCTGGGTATCCGCTTCATCAAACGATAAAACAGATTGTGTCATAACGTGCGCCAGACGGCGAACAGCAGCACGATTGTAGGTAAGGTTGTGTGAGACAGGGCCCTGATGAATGAACCGAGAGAAAGCAGGAACGAGTGACTCTTTTATGGTATACCAAATTTCACCCACTTTGTAATTTCTTTATGCAAGTTTTTTGTTGCAACAAGATACTTTTCCTTAGGATAGATCGTACTAATATCTAAGTCTGTTCATACCTTTAAAAGGGGAAAATCATTAGATTACCGCTAATGTATCCTTGATTCCTTGGGGCTATACTTTCTTCTAACAGGACTGTGGGCATATCTTGAGGGATAAGATCATACTGTGGGTCTATTATTCTTGTAGCATTTTTATTGACTTTTTTTTTACTATTTGTATATGCTTTGATGTAATATTATGTGTTGTGATGGAATTTCCTGATAATTAAAAATTCCCTTGAACTTAATCAGCGCGTTGGTCAGCTCGTTCTAAATTATCGGTATAATCATTTGTTATGGTTTTCCCACGTGTGTGCGTCTACATGTCGTCAATTTGTGTGTGTGCACGTGAGTGGTAATATATATATATATATATATATATATATATATATATATATATATATATATATATATATATATATATATATATATATATTAATATATATATAGTTTATAGACTGTCTGGCTCCTCTGGATCTGTTGTAGAAGATAGGCGGAGAGAGAGAGAAGATTCTCGCTTTCCGGGACAGCCTCTATAAATTTCTACCATCTCACTCGTGGAAATCTTGTTCTGCTATCATCTCCCACTGTGGCTATCACTCATTCTAATCTATTCAGAAGGGACCAACCCAAGTCTTAATTCCCCTATCAGAAATCTACGACAGTCAGTATGCCATTTAATTTTCCAGAGGCCTGCTTCATGTTAATGTTGTTTGCCATCCATTCTCTGTCACGATGGCTGGAAGGTACGTGATTATGAAGTTACATCATCGTGTAACATAAATGATCTTAAGAAACTACAGTTGAACGAGTTTCTTCTTTGTCCTATCCTTCATTAGAGGGTTCCATGGTGGCTCCACACTCCTTACGGAGCGAACAAAGGAGATGATGGTGATTATGTTTCCTATTATCTAGATGCCCCGTGTAGTTCCCGGGGGGTCTCTCACGAGACACAGAAAGAATAGGAATAGGTAGTATCTGCAATTGGACTACCTTTATCTGGTGACAAGTGATAACCGTAGAGATTGAGTAAGAGTCCATTAAGAGGCCACATTGATTTAGGACAGTGTGACTTGAAAATACTCATAAGGGTACTGGTTTGTTCTACCTCGGTAGAAATTGGTAGAATAAAATTACTATATGACAAATATGTGTTTTCTGCTTCTGTCAACAGCAACATCGCTGAACGACTGCGCCGTAGAAGAAGTTCTGTGGACCTTGCCATGAACATCTACCCCGGAGATCTGCTTGTTCAAGAACACCACAAGAAGCTGATCAAGAGGAACACAATAGCAGATTTTTATGCTGGAAGGCAGCCCAATGGAGGCCCTTTACCTCCTGGTGTCGGGCCGTCAGCCGAAGGAGTGGACGTTATTAAGAAAGGAAGACAATCGTTTTCTCTGCTCAAACTGGTACAGTGTTTGTGTGTGTGTGTGTGCGTGCGTGTGTGTGTGTGTGTGTGTGTGTGCAGGATTTTTACTAATACAGCACAGATGATGATAACCTGCTTAGCTCTCTTAATTCGTTGTAGAAAATCGAGCGCTTACCGAGAAAACGTTAAACGAAAATGTATTTCCCGTAAGAATAAATAGACATCAAATTAGTTCGTTCCCAAGGTCCAGAAAACTCTATTAAAATTAAATTAAAAGTGATTTAAAAAACTAAATAAACAACATTTATGAACCACATATGATTATCAGACACTGAACACAAAAGAAATCTTATTTATGTACTGTATTTACAAAACAGTAGGTATAAATATATTACTTCCGTCGCTTGTGGCTACTGTTGTCACGGCAGAGCTATCTTCAACATCAGATGACTGGTTAGCAGGTGATTTTGTAGGTGATGAAAAAGTTTTTCTAACTGCAGTTGTAGAAGACACGGCTGTTTGATCAGTGCGCGGAAGAAGATATTCGAGGAGACATTTTACATTTTAAAAAAGCGAATTAGCTTGTTTTGCTTTGCTACCTTCTTTTCCTTTTAAGAAGAGCCTTGTAACGATTACGACTTTGTTCTATTATATGGATTACCAGAGAATTGCATTCCAAGTTGGGCTCATCCTTCATTTTCCTAGCAATGACAGTGCTCCTTGACCACTCCATTACCCTGACTGAACTTGAGAAGCACAGGAAGGTTATATTCTTGCCTCCCATGGAGTTTAGCGCTCAGCTTAAGATCGAGTTTTTTAAGCATGTAGCAGAAATATGACATAAAATAAAAACAGCGCTATTTCGAAAAAGCGCAAATCGAACAGCGTAAGATCGGAGGATTGCTGTAGATTGTGCTTTCCAGTTGGAAATGGTTATAAAATAGATATGAAAAGACTTTGAACGGATGGCACAGGACATGAAGGCTTGGAGTGAATTTGTGAAGACCTGTGCTCTACAGGGTACTGAAGGGAGATAATCGTTGAAAGGGTCATCATCTTGGACCAACCCACGTGATCGGGAACGAAGAATCGTATTACTGTCTCTCTGAAGTACACTACAAGTCTATTAGGGAGAATTGTGAATAAAACCAGCAGCTTCATCATGAGAAATAACATGCTACAGGCGCCACCACTACAAGAACGCATGAAGCGTTTGGCACAGGCATCCTCCTGTAAGGAGGCCAATGTAGTGATGGCCCAGAGTTCATTAAGAAGGAGGAAAAACGTGAGAAGAAAAATCAATGACTAACAGTCGATGGAAACAGTTGGAAATAGAAAGTGGTAGAACACCTGACAGTCTGAGATCTTGATTATAAATGTGCTGTTTAAATAAACGAATATAAAAGCGCGACATTTAAAGGCACGGGAGTTACTAGAAAAATGTAAGGGGTTTAATGCATGCTGCATTTTCCCGCCTTATAATCATGTTCGTTTCTCTTCCCCCCTTTTCGCCTTTTTTTTTTCCTTTCTCCGCGATCATAAAAGTTGTATTTTAGATGTACATTTTTAAGCGCATCCTGCAACTAATTGTTCCTTCAGATGAAGACAAGGAGCAAGGAATCCTTGACGAAATTGGATGAAATCTTGAAACGTCTCAAGCCGTCAGAGTTCAAGGACAACCACTTGGCTGCCTACAAGGTAAATTGTTTCACCTTGCTTCTTGGAATTCTTGCTAAACAATTGGCGGAGTTGTCGTATTGGGGTTCGAACTCGGTAAGCCACTCACGCTGTTGTTTTTCGTTTCGCTGACCTTATTTCTTACGCCTGAAAACATTTTATGTTTTCGTAATATTTTTTTTGTATTGCTCGTCTTCTATGTCTTCGTTTCGCTTACCTTATTGCCTTTTTTTCCCCTTCGTCTATTTTTGTCCCACCGCAGAAACACATTTTATAGAAACCATGGAATTATCTTTTAACGCGGACAGCAAAATGGATTGATGCAAGGAAAACGTTAATTTAATTGTTGTCGATATTATTACAACGGCCTTAATTAAAAGTCTTTCGTTTTTTTTTCTATGACGCACTTTTGTCCTTTTTTTTTTTTTAATGACAGATGCCATTGACTTTGTAAGACAGTGCTTGTCTCTCAAAGGTCAAATCGAACATAATGTGTTAGGATGTGTTTTGTTGTTATTGTTATAGTTGATCAGAATCGACTTACTGCACTCCGGGCAAACACATAGGTAAGTTTCCCTCAGCTAATATCGAAGGTTATGAATGTTAATTGTTCCTGTGGCGTGCTGGCTGCACATACGATGGATGCATCCTCTCATACGTCCATCCCTGCCAGTCTTACGTTTGATGCCAGCATTCTTAACCTTGTTGGTCCATCTATTGCAGTGTCATTGTCTAACAGTCGATCATCTATTGTTCTTAGTATCTCTCCCTTATACATATTCAGTGTCCCCACTATGGGTGCTCTTGAGGCTAGTCTGTCAGCTCTCTCATTGCCACGTACTCCTGCATGACCAAGACAGTAGATCCACACCAGTTCCTGAGGACTCCAGGCTTCTATGGATGTTTTCAATTCCTGCCGTAGCCAGCCGACCTTCCGAAGCATGAGCTGAGAGTCTGATACAATAACTGTCCTGGTTGATTGAGTTTCAGACAACCACCTCGGGACAACAGTAGCTGACTTTACCTCCATTCTCATGCTGGCGGTTGTTGTCATGTAGGCTCCACTTTGTTCAGCGACGACCCTGCCATTTATTCTCGCAGAGAAGCCCCATCCTGATTTCTCACCACGATGTACAGACCCATCAGCTTACACAATGGCGTCATCATCTCCGGCATGTGCTTTGTTATCACGGGCCAGGTGAAATTTCAGGTTTTAAGTAGTCTCTGAAAAGGTGACGTATATTAGTCATTTGGAATATGACTTACAATGCAAAAAGATTTTATTAGTTAATTAACCGTATGTGAAATACACGCTATCAGACAGACCTATGCTTACTGTCAAATGTCAGGTCCTATATATATGTGAAAAATTACTCGTTACATTATTGTTTACTTCCTTACATTGCATTTCTTACGTGAGCAAGTAACCCGACAAAATATGACGCGCACCCGGGGGGGGGGGGGGGGGGATAATTATGTTGTAATCTTTCGGCTGCATGTCCTGATTACAGCACTAACTATCCTCTGTTCATTTCATTACTTTCTTTTCCATTTCAACTTCATTGGATTTTTGTAGCCAAACTTATGACTTATATCAATGATCATTGCACGGTGAAAACGACTGAAATGATTAAGTACTCTTTTAATGGATGTTTAATTTAGCTTCCGCGGTGCACTGTGCGCCTTTTTAGCATTTTCCCGAAAACGTGCGGGATTTTTTTTTAATGTTCGTTACTGTGCGTTTCACTATAGACACTTAGTATATTGGAAATAAGCAGTTTCTCAGATGCCAGTTAGGGCAAAACAACGTTTATGTGTTATCACTAATCTCCTCTTACATATTCAAATGTCAAACCTGTTACCATAGCTATGTTCACATCAGGATTTCTTAACATTATTTGATGGAACCATTTGATTGTCCGATTAAGGCTGTGGACCCCGTTGATTTTCCAGTGAAGGCTATGGGGCCCGTTGATTTTCCAGTGAAGGCTATGGGGCCCGTTGATTTTCCAGTGAAGGCTATGGGGCCCGTTGATTTTCCAGTGAAGGCTATGGGGCCCGTTGATTTTCCAGTGAAGGCTATGGGACCCGTTCTTGGAAGAACACAATGTACATAAAAGCAAAATTTTTGATTTTAGGTTATGTACACGGAACGCTGTGAGCCGCGGTAGTACAGTGGTTAGTGCACTGGTTTCCTAGCTCGGTGGTCCATGGTTCGATCCCCAGTTGACGTGGGATTTTTTAGACCGCAAACGGTTCTGGGATCGACCCAGCCTCATGTATTAGGTACCAGAGCAACTCTGGGAAGGTTAAGGCGGCCGGTGTGATGCTGACCACATCACCCCTAGTGTGCCGATGGTCAAGAAAATATGGGCCTAACACCACATTCCCAATATGCCTTAATGGGTGTGTAACGAGATCCTTTACCGTTTTGTTTACACGGAACGCTATTAAACCATGCACGGACTCCCAAAGGGTTCATAGACCACATGTTAAGAAACCATGATTTACATACATATACTAAGATTTACAATGTCGGAACATGGCTCAGATATCGTAAGGAAAATATGGAAATAAAGGGTAACTGTTGAACCCATCCACTTATGCAGACATCTATTTTGCTGACAACAAAATTATGTTTAAATATGCTTAAGCTTTTAAGCACATTGCATAGCCAGAAGACAGCATCCTCACCACACAAGAACGTGTTCTTCACGTGTGGAAGTGTGTATGTGTGTGTAGTTTTTTATTCACTTAGATTATTATGACAGGATCATAATTTTCCCTTTCACTGCTAATGACGTATGGAGCCACCTGTGCAGCTGGTATACCCCCTTGTATGATACTTGCACCAAAGTAATCATGCGTTCTTGCAGTGTTGGTTTTTTGTAGAATTTGTTTTCCATTACGAGGCTGCCAGTCCCATGCGAAACCTCATATTACTCGCCTTTTATGACGTGCCAAAGAGGTAGAGGGAAACCAAGGAACACATGGTGGAGAGAACTGGAAACAGGCATGAAGGGCATAAAGAATACCTTGAGTGGATGGCACGGGACTTGAAGACGTGGCATAAGTGTGCTGAAGGCATGTGGTCCATGCGGAGCTGAAAGATGACGAGAGAGACGTCCATGAGAGAGCAGTGGTTGTGTTCTTTCATTCTGCCTTCATGGACCCCATGGGAATAGATAATGATAATAATAATAATTATTATTATAGGAATAGATAATGATATAGATAAAAGACGAACTTTTGTGACGGCGCCGCAAGTGCAGATAACTGTGATGTGAAGTATTGAACGGTAAACTTTCGTCTGCTTAAACAACTTACGGCAGTGAATGAAATGTATCAACAAAACATTGTCTATTATATTCATCATCATCATCGTCAATCCCATTTACGGTCCCTACGGAGCATCGAACCACCGCTGCAGCTGCTCGGCTTACAGGAAGCCCGCAGCAAAAAATCCCATGCTCTTGCAGCGCATGTCTCTTGTAACTTGTTTCACATGATTAATCTGCCTTCCCCACGCACAACCTCAAATTAGTCGCCTGGTACGACTTACCTGATAGACAGCTGTAAATCTTGCAAACATACATTGCCGTGATAATTACTTAGACTTTGTCTCAGTCATTACTTAGACTTTGTCCTGGTCATTACTTCGACTTTGACCTGGTCATTACTTAGACTTTGCCTTAGTCACTACTTACACATCCAGGAGCAGTGCCACAATAGCGACAGCAATAAACTTTAAATATATATTTTATCAAGTGAACACGCGATTAGTTGCCTGCATCTCACGGACGATCGCACGCCACATTGGTGGCGCGCGGGACTAGAGTGAGTAGCTTGCACACAGCTCTCATTGAGTCCGTGTGATAGCATGATCACTATTTGAACACGAAAGAATGGGAAAGGGGGGAGAGGAGAATTCTGAAATAATTAAAACATCGGATATGTGTTGTGGTTATTCCTCCAACCTCCAATAAAATATCCTATCAACAGAGTTAAAACTACCTGAACTCCTACAAAATTAGAATATAAGCTACTTTATTTATCTACTTTTGTGTTATGTAATTAGATGTCTAGAATTCTACAGATTCAACGTAGAATTTACTAGCGCATAAGCACGCATAAGAGGTCTTACAAAAATTTACTAGATACCATGAAAAACGCAATCTGAAGTGATATAGCTATTTTTGAAGAGCAGATGGTTTATTTCAAAGAATCAGCATGTCCTATCTCGGGCACCACTTGTTCTAAGACCGGTCCTGGCCCTATTGATTCTACAAGGGGTAACACAGTAAATTCTTCCCTGACCTTTACGGGACTCTCAGGAACGTCCATATGATCACCGTTTTGATCGAGGCCCCTTTTTGAGGAACCACTGTTTTAGACTAAGGTGTGTACCTACTGATGTGTGTGGTATGCTTATATTATAGGCATGTGAATGGAAATGAATGTTACAAGAGCGGATTAACAAAGAGACTATTACCTTCTAAAATGTGAGTCTGCAGGGGCATGTTCTGACTTCACTACGCCAGTGTTTCTCATACTGTGTTTCGTGCAACTCTGAAAACACAATAAATATTTTTAACTCAAATAACCGAAGAGATTAACTTTAAGATAAATGTTTGGCGTCTTATAAATTGTATATTACGTCAAGGCGTTCAGTGTGTTGGTTTAGCAAGATGTATAAGCTGCAAAATTGAAAAATAGGCTTTTGGACCAACTTTGGAATTGAATTGTCTTGTCTTGTCTTTGATCCACGTCACTAAGCGTTAGAACTTGGTGATTGTGATGCACATAATGCGAAACTGTGCGGTTCGATTAGTTAAGGTCTGCTCAATAGGATATTTTCAATGGTGGGGTTATTTGGTAGGAGGAGTTGTCTCGTTTGTTGCAGTCTTAAATACAAGGTACGTAATTAATAAAAAGTGTATTTTGAAAAGAATTCAGAAGTAAAGTATGGGTAGTTGTGTGAAAACTTGCAAATATTTAATAGTTTCCCTTAATGTTGCATAATTGATTAATTTTCACGGTGCCAAGCGACATTTGCCATAAATGAAGTAAAAAAAAAAAATGTCTAACCAACGCCGTGCCAGACGTCTAATAGTTTTTTCTATAGTTAAAATTGTAAGATGACTTTTCTAAGTCTTTGTTGTCCTTACTTGGTCGCCTCAGAAGATCAGACACCTGGAGAAACAGTACTATTTTCTTTTTATTCCTTTACACTTTTAAATAGAAATTTGAGCAACCATTGCGGTTGGTTAATTTCATTTCATGAATGGATGCATGCGTGCGTAAAATAGAAGGATTGAAATGGTATGCCAAAGATCACCAATGTGGAAACTGATGACAAGATCCAGATTTGTGCCAATGGAATTAGAGATGAGACGGAGACGCACGAGATGGCTAGGACACACACTGAGGAAATATGTTGATAGCATTACTAGACAGTTCATGTTGTGGAATAACTAGGACAAGAGAAGCAGGAGTAGGCTGAGAAACACTTGGAGAAGAGAACGTCAAATAGAAATGAAAATGACGAGGTATGGTTTGGTTTTGGTTTATTACAAATAAGGGAGGGAAACCTGAGGCCTGTAAACAGTAAATTAATATGAAATTAATATGAAACAAATATAAAGGTATGTTATCAGGCACTCGCAGGAAATAAAGAAGTAGAACACCAGACAACAGAAAAACAACAGACATGAGTGGCTTACCCAGGATTTGAACACTGGACCTTCCGTGCGACAACCCCGCCTAGCCATGCAAGCGAATCACACTATCCGCTCTGCCATCTACGCATCATCAAAAAATGATGTTTCAATGGCAGGTCAACAGTGCGAACCACAATACACGACACCAGAAGTCCTCCATGGGCAGTTCAGCCTATTAATGACACAATCACTTCTGTTGTATTTCTATCAAGCAGTATAGGCCGAATCCAACAAGACCCTTAGGACCTTAATACTGTGTCCAGTAAATGATAGTAGACTAGAACAGTGAGAACAGGATAGTGGGTAGGTTTGGTATTGTACAAACATTTATTACAAATAAGGGAGGGAAACCTGAGGCCTGTAAACAGTAAATTAATATGAAATTAATATGAAACAAATATAAAGGTATGTTATCAGGCACTCGCAGGAAATAAAGAAGTAGAACACCAGACAACAGAAAAACAACAGACATGAGTGGCTTACCCAGGATTTGAACACTGGACCTTCCGTGCGACAACCCCGCCTAGCCATGCAAGCGAATCACACTATCCGCTCTGCCATCTACGCATCATCAAAAAATGATGTTTCAATGGCAGGTCAACAGTGCGAACCACAATACACGACACCAGAAGTCCTCCATGGGCAGTTCAGCCTATTAATGACGCAATCACTTCTGTTGTATTTCTATCAAGCAGTATAGGCCGAATCCAACAAGACCCTTAGGACCTTAATACTGTGTCCAGTAAATGATAGTAGACTAGAACAGTGAGAACAGGATAGTGGGTAGGTTTGGTATTGTACAAACATTTATTACAAATAAGGGAGGGAAACCTGAGGCCTGTAAACAGTAAATTAATATGAAATTAATATGAAACAAATATAAAGGTATGTTATCAGGCACTCGCAGGAAATAAAGAAGTAGAACACCAGACAACAGAAAAACAACAGACATGAGTGGCTTACCCAGGATTTGAACACTGGA
Source organism: Oreohelix idahoensis (assembly GCA_024509875.1). NCBI lineage: Eukaryota > Metazoa > Mollusca > Gastropoda > Stylommatophora > Oreohelicidae > Oreohelix > Oreohelix idahoensis. Next base: position 1,015,018 of record JAMPIV010001018.1, on the reverse strand, counting down.
CCTTCCGTGCGACAACCCCGCCTAGCCATGCAAGCGAATCACACTATCCGCTCTGCCATCTACGCATCATCAAAAAATGATGTTTCAATGGCAGGTCAACAGTGCGAACCACAATACACGACACCAGAAGTCCTCCATGGGCAGTTCAGCCTATTAATGACGCAATCACTTATGTTGTATTTCTATCAAGCAGTATAGGCCGAATCCAACAAGACCCTTAGGACCTTAATACTGTGTCCAGTAAATGATAGTAGACTAGAACAGTGAGAACAGGATAGTGGGTAGGTTTGGTATTGTACAAACATTTATTACAAATAAGGGAGGGAAACCTGAGGCCTGTAAACAGTAAATTAATATGAAATTAATATGAAACAAATATAAAGGTATGTTATCAGGCACTCGCAGGAAATAAAGAAGTAGAACACCAGACAACAGAAAAACAACAGACATGAGTGGCTTACCCAGGATTTGAACACTGGACCTTCCGTGCGACAACCCCGCCTAGCCATGCAAGCGAATCACACTATCCGCTCTGCCATCTACGCATCATCAAAAAATGATGTTTCAATGGCAGGTCAACAGTGCGAACCACAATACACGACACCAGAAGTCCTCCATGGGCAGTTCAGCCTATTAATGACGCAATCACTTCTGTTGTATTTCTATCAAGCAGTATAGGCCGAATCCAACAAGACCCTTAGGACCTTAATACTGTGTCCAGTAAATGATAGTAGACTAGAACAGTGAGAACAGGATAGTGGGTAGGTTTGGTATTGTACAAACATTTATTACAAATAAGGGAGGGAAACCTGAGGCCTGTAAACAGTAAATTAATATGAAATTAATATGAAACAAATATAAAGGTATGTTATCAGGCACTCGCAGGAAATAAAGAAGTAGAACACCAGACAACAGAAAAACAAGAGACATGAGTGGCTTACCCAGGATTTGAACACTGGACCTTCCGTGCGACAACCCCGCCTAGCCATGCAAGCGAATCACACTATCCGCTCTGCCATCTACGCATCATCAAAAAATGATGTTTCAATGGCAGGTCAACAGTGCGAACCACAATACACGACACCAGAAGTCCTCCATGGGCAGTTCAGCCTATTAATGACGCAATCACTTCTGTTGTATTTCTATCAAGCAGTATAGGCCGAATCCAACAAGACCCTTAGGACCTTAATACTGTGTCCAGTAAATGATAGTAGACTAGAACAGTGAGAACAGGATAGTGGGTAGGTTTGGTATTGTACAAACATTTATTACAAATAAGGGAGGGAAACCTGAGGCCTGTAAACAGTAAATTAATATGAAATTAATATGAAACAAATATAAAGGTATGTTATCAGGCACTCGCAGGAAATAAAGAAGTAGAACACCAGACAACAGAAAAACAACAGACATGAGTGGCTTACCCAGGATTTGAACACTGGACCTTCCGTGCGACAACCCCGCCTAGCCATGCAAGCGAATCACACTATCCGCTCTGCCATCTACGCATCATCAAAAAATGATGTTTCAATGGCAGGTCAACAGTGCGAACCACAATACACGACACCAGAAGTCCTCCATGGGCAGTTCAGCCTATTAATGACGCAATCACTTCTGTTGTATTTCTATCAAGCAGTATAGGCCGAATCCAACAAGACCCTTAGGACCTTAATACTGTGTCCAGTAAATGATAGTAGACTAGAACAGTGAGAACAGGATAGTGGGTAGGTTTGGTATTGTACAAACATTTATTACAAATAAGGGAGGGAAACCTGAGGCCTGTAAACAGTAAATTAATATATGAAACAAATATAAAGGTATGTTATCAGGCACTCGCAGGAAATAAAGAAGTAGAACACCAGACAACAGAAAAACAACAGACATGAGTGGCTTACCCAGGATTTGAACACTGGACCTTCCGTGCGACAACCCCGCCTAGCCATGCAAGCGAATCACACTATCCGCTCTGCCATCTACGCATCATCAAAAAATGATGTTTCAATGGCAGGTCAACAGTGCGAACCACAATACACGACACCAGAAGTTCTCCATGGGCAGTTCAGCCTATTAATGACGCAATCACTTCTGTTGTATTTCTATCAAGCAGTATAGGCCGAATCCAACAAGACCCTTAGGACCTTAATACTGTGTCCAGTAAATGATAGTAGACTAGAACAGTGAGAACAGGATAGTGGGTAGGTTTGGTATTGTACAAACATTTATTACAAATAAGGGAGGGAAACCTGAGGCCTGTAAACAGTAAATTAATATGAAATTAATATGAAACAAATATAAAGGTATGTTATCAGGCACTCGCAGGAAATAAAGAAGTAGAACACCAGACAACAGAAAAACAACAGACATGAGTGGCTTACCCAGGATTTGAACACTGGACCTTCCGTGCGACCACCCCGCCTAGCCATGCAAGCGAATCACACTATCCGCTCTGCCATCTACGCATCATCAAAAAATGATGTTTCAATGGCAGGTCAACAGTGCGAACCACAATACACGACACCAGAAGTCCTCCATGGGCAGTTCAGCCTATTAATGACGCAATCACTTCTGTTGTATTTCTATCAAGCAGTATAGGCCGAATCCAACAAGACCCTTAGGACCTTAATACTGTGTCCAGTAAATGATAGTAGACTAGAACAGTGAGAACAGGATAGTGGGTAGGTTTGGTATTGTACAAACATTTATTACAAATAAGGGAGGGAAACCTGAGGCCTGTAAACAGTAAATTAATATGAAATTAATATGAAACAAATATAAAGGTATGTTATCAGGCACTCGCAGGAAATAAAGAAGTAGAACACCAGACAACAGAAAAACAACAGACATGAGTGGCTTACCCAGGATTTGAACACTGGACCTTCCGTGCGACAACCCCGCCTAGCCATGCAAGCGAATCACACTATCCGCTCTGCCATCTACGCATCATCAAAAAATGATGTTTCAATGGCAGGTCAACAGTGCGAACCACAATACACGACACCAGAAGTCCTCCATGGGCAGTTCAGCCTATTAATGACGCAATCACTTCTGTTGTATTTCTATCAAGCAGTATAGGCCGAATCCAACAAGACCCTTAGGACCTTAATACTGTGTCCAGTAAATGATAGTAGACTAGAACAGTGAGAACAGGATAGTGGGTAGGTTTGGTATTGTACAAACATTTATTACAAATAAGGGAGGGAAACCTGAGGCCTGTAAACAGTAAATTAATATGAAATTAATATGAAACAAATATAAAGGTATGTTATCAGGCACTCGCAGGAAATAAAGAAGTAGAACACCAGACAACAGAAAAACAACAGACATGAGTGGCTTACCCAGGATTTGAACACTGGACCTTCCGTGCGACAACCCCGCCTAGCCATGCAAGCGAATCACACTATCCGCTCTGCCATCTACGCATCATCAAAAAATGATGTTTCAATGGCAGGTCAACAGTGCGAACCACAATACACGACACCAGAAGTCCTCCATGGGCAGTTCAGCCTATTAATGACGCAATCACTTCTGTTGTATTTCTATCAAGCAGTATAGGCCGAATCCAACAAGACCCTTAGGACCTTAATACTGTGTCCAGTAAATGATAGTAGACTAGAACAGTGAGAACAGGATAGTGGGTAGGTTTGGTATTGTACAAACATTTATTACAAATAAGGGAGGGAAACCTGAGGCCTGTAAACAGTAAATTTAATATGAAATTAATATGAAACAAATATAAAGGTATGTTATCAGGCACTCGCAGGAAATAAAGAAGTAGAACACCAGACAACAGAAAAACAACAGACATGAGTGGCTTACCCAGGATTTGAACACTGGACCTTCCGTGCGACAACCCCGCCTAGCCATGCAAGCGAATCACACTATCCGCTCTGCCATCTACGCATCATCAAAAAATGATGTTTCAATGGCAGGTCAACAGTGCGAACCACAATACACGACACCAGAAGTCCTCCATGGGCAGTTCAGCCTATTAATGACGCAATCACTTCTGTTGTATTTCTATCAAGCAGTATAGGCCGAATCCAACAAGACCCTTAGGACCTTAATACTGTGTCCAGTAAATGATAGTAGACTAGAACAGTGAGAACAGGATAGTGGGTAGATTTGGTATTGTACAAACATTTATTACAAATAAGGGAGGGAAACCTGAGGCCTGTAAACAGTAAATTAATATGAAATTAATATGAAACAAATATAAAGGTATGTTATCAGGCACTCGCAGGAAATAAAGAAGTAGAACACCAGACAACAGAAAAACAACAGACATGAGTGGCTTACCCAGGATTTGAACACTGGACCTTCCGTGCGACAACCCCGCCTAGCCATGCAAGCGAATCACACTATCCGCTCTGCCATCTACGCATCATCAAAAAATGATGTTTCAATGGCAGGTCAACAGTGCGAACCACAATACACGACACCAGAAGTCCTCCATGGGCAGTTCAGCCTATTAATGACGCAATCACTTCTGTTGTATTTCTATCAAGCAGTATAGGCCGAATCCAACAAGACCCTTAGGACCTTAATACTGCGTCCAGTAAATGATAGTAGACTAGAACAGTGAGAACAGGATAGTGGGTAGGTTTGGTATTGTACAAACATTTATTACAAATAAGGGAGGGAAACCTGAGGCCTGTAAACAGTAAATTAATATGAAATTAATATGAAACAAATATAAAGGTATGTTATCAGGCACTCGCAGGAAATAAAGAAGTAGAACACCAGACAACAGAAAAACAACAGACATGAGTGGCTTACCCAGGATTTGAACACTGGACCTTCCGTGCGACAACCCCGCCTAGCCATGCAAGCGAATCACACTATCCGCTCTGCCATCTACGCATCATCAAAAAATGATGTTTCAATGGCAGGTCAACAGTGCGAACCACAATACACGACACCAGAAGTCCTCCATGGGCAGTTCAGCCTATTAATGACGCAATCACTTCTGTTGTATTTCTATCAAGCAGTATAGGCCGAATCCAACAAGACCCTTAGGACCTTAATACTGTGTCCAGTAAATGATAGTAGACTAGAACAGTGAGAACAGGATAGTGGGTAGGTTTGGTATTGTACAAACATTTATTACAAATAAGGGAGGGAAACCTGAGGCCTGTAAACAGTAAATAAATATGAAATTAATATGAAACAAATATAAAGGAATGTTATCAGGCACTCGCAGGAAATAAAGAAGTAGAACACCAGACAACAGAAAAACAACAGACATGAGTGGCTTACCCAGGATTTGAACACTGGACCTTCCGTGCGACAACCCCGCCTAGCCATGCAAGCGAATCACACTATCCGCTCTGCCATCTACGCATCATCAAAAAATGATGTTTCAATGGCAGGTCAACAGTGCGAACCACAATACACGACACCAGAAGTCCTCCATGGGCAGTTCAGCCTATTAATGACGCAATCACTTCTGTTGTATTTCTATCAAGCAGTATAGGCCGAATCCAACAAGACCCTTAGGACCTTAATACTGTGTGCAGTAAATGATAGTAGACTAGAACAGTGAGAACAGGATAGTGGGTAGGTTTGGTATTGTACAAACATTTATTACAAATAAGGGAGGGAAACCTGAGGCCTGTAAACAGTAAATTAATATGAAATTAATATGAAACAAATATAAAGGTATGTTATCAGGCACTCGCAGGAAATAAAGAAGTAGAACACCAGACAACAGAAAAACAACAGACATGAGTGGCTTACCCAGGATTTGAACACTGGACCTTCCGTGCGACAACCCCGCCTAGCCATGCAAGCGAATCACACTATCCGCTCTGCCATCTACGCATCATCAAAAAATGATGTTTCAATGGCAGGTCAACAGTGCGAACCACAATACACGACACCAGAAGTCCTCCATGGGCAGTTCAGCCTATTAATGACGCAATCACTTCTGTTGTATTTCTATCAAGCAGTATAGGCCGAATCCAACAAGACCCTTAGGACCTTAATACTGTGTCCAGTAAATGATAGTAGACTAGAACAGTGAGAACAGGATAGTGGGTAGGTTTGGTATTGTACAAACATTTATTACAAATAAGGGAGGGAAACCTGAGGCCTGTAAACAGTAAATTAATATGAAATTAATATGAAACAAATATAAAGGTATGTTATCAGGCACTCGCAGGAAATAAAGAAGTAGAACACCAGACAACAGAAAAACAACAGACATGAGTGGCTTACCCAGGATTTGAACACTGGACCTTCCGTGCGACAACCCCGCCTAGCCATGCAAGCGAATCACACTATCCGCTCTGCCATCTACGCATCATCAAAAAATGATGTTTCAATGGCAGGTCAACAGTGCGAGCCACAATACACGACACCAGAAGTCCTCCATGGGCAGTTCAGCCTATTAATGACGCAATCACTTCTGTTGTATTTCTATCAAGCAGTATAGGCCGAATCCAACAAGACCCTTAGGACCTTAATACTGTGTCCAGTAAATGATAGTAGACTAGAACAGTGAGAACAGGATAGTGGGTAGGTTTGGTATTGTACAAACATTTATTACAAATAAGGGAGGGAAACCTGAGGCCTGTAAACAGTAAATTAATATGAAATTAATATGAAACAAATATAAAGGTATGTTATCAGGCACTCGCAGGAAATAAAGAAGTAGAACACCAGACAACAGAAAAACAACAGACATGAGTGGCTTACCCAGGATTTGAACACTGGACCTTCCGTGCGACAACCCCGCCTAGCCATGCAAGCGAATCACACTATCCGCTCTGCCATCTACGCATCATCAAAAAATGATGTTTCAATGGCAGGTCAACAGTGCGAACCACAATACACGACACCAGAAGTCCTCCATGGGCAGTTCAGCCTATTAATGACGCAATCACTTCTGTTGTATTTCTATCAAGCAGTATAGGCCGAATCCAACAAGACCCTTAGGACCTTAATACTGTGTCCAGTAAATGATAGTAGACTAGAACAGTGAGAACAGGATAGTGGGTAGGTTTGGTATTGTACAAACATTTATTACAAATAAGGGAGGGAAACCTGAGGCCTGTAAACAGTAAATTAATATGAAATTAATATGAAACAAATATAAAGGTATGTTATCAGGCACTCGCAGGAAATAAAGAAGTAGAACACCAGACAACAGAAAAACAACAGACATGAGTGGCTTACCCAGGATTTGAACACTGGACCTTCCGTGCGACAACCCCGCCTAGCCATGCAAGCGAATCACACTATCCGCTCTGCCATCTACGCATCATCAAAAAATGATGTTTCAATGGCAGGTCAACAGTGCGAACCACAATACACGACACCAGAAGTCCTCCATGGGCAGTTCAGCCTATTAATGACGCAAACCTACCCACTATCCTGTTCTCACTGTTCTAGTCTACTATCATTTACTGGACACAGTATTAAGGTCCTAAGGGTCTTGTTGGATTCGGCCTATACTGCTTGATAGAAATACAACAGAAGTGATTGCGTCATTAATAGGCTGAACTGCCCATGGAGGACTTCTGGTGTCGTGTATTGTGGTTCGCACTGTTGACCTGCCATTGAAACATCATTTTTTGATGATGCGTAGATGGCAGAGCGGATAGTGTGATTCGCTTGCATGGCTAGGCGGGTTTGTCGCACGGAAGGTCCAGTGTTCAAATCCTGGGTAAGCCACTCATGTCTGTTGTTTTTCTGTTGTCTGGTGTTCTACTTCTTTATTTCCTGCGAGTGCCTGATAACATACCTTTATATTTGTTTCATATTAATTTCATATTAATTTACTGTTTACAGGCCTCAGGTTTCCCTCCCTTATTTGTAATAAATGTTTGTACAATACCAAACCTACCCACTATCCTGTTCTCACTGTTCTAGTCTACTATCATTTACTGGACACAGTATTAAGGTCCTAAGGGTCTTGTTGGATTCGGCCTATACTGCTTGATAGAAATACAACAGAAGTGATTGCGTCATTAATAGGCTGAACTGCCCATGGAGGACTTCTGGTGTCGTGTATTGTGGTTCGCACTGTTGACCTGCCATTGAAACATCATTTTTTGATGATGCGTAGATGGCAGAGCGGATAGTGTGATTCGCTTGCATGGCTAGGCGGGGTTGTCGCACGGAAGGTCCAGTGTTCAAATCCTGGGTAAGCCACTCATGTCTGTTGTTTTTCTGTTGTCTGGTGTTCTACTTCTTTATTTCCTGCGAGTGCCTGATAACATACCTTTATATTTGTTTCATATTAATTTCATATTAATTTACTGTTTACAGGCCTCAGGTTTCCCTCCCTTATTTGTAATAAATGTTTGTACAATACCAAACCTACCCACTATCCTGTTCTCACTGTTCTAGTCTACTATCATTTACTGGACACAGTATTAAGGTCCTAAGGGTCTTGTTGGATTCGGCCTATACTGCTTGATAGAAATACAACAGAAGTGATTGCGTCATTAATAGGCTGAACTGCCCATGGAGGACTTCTGGTGTCGTGTATTGTGGTTCGCACTGTTGACCTGCCATTGAAACATCATTTTTTGATGATGCGTAGATGGCAGAGCGGATAGTGTGATTCGCTTGCATGGCTAGGCGGGGTTGTCGCACGGAAGGTCCAGTGTTCAAATCCTGGGTAAGCCACTCATGTCTGTTGTTTTTCTGTTGTCTGGTGTTCTACTTCTTTATTTCCTGCGAGTGCCTGATAACATACCTTTATATTTGTTTCATATTAATTTCATATTAATTTACTGTTTACAGGCCTCAGGTTTCCCTCCCTTATTTGTAATAAATGTTTGTACAATACCAAACCTACCCACTATCCTGTTCTCACTGTTCTAGTCTACTATCATTTACTGGACACAGTATTAAGGTCCTAAGGGTCTTGTTGGATTCGGCCTATACTGCTTGATAGAAATACAACAGAAGTGATTGCGTCATTAATAGGCTGAACTGCCCATGGAGGACTTCTGGTGTCGTGTATTGTGGTTCGCACTGTTGACCTGCCATTGAAACATCATTTTTTGATGATGCGTAGATGGCAGAGCGGATAGTGTGATTCGCTTGCATGGCTAGGCGGGGTTGTCGCACGGAAGGTCCAGTGTTCAAATCCTGGGTAAGCCACTCATGTCTGTTGTTTTTCTGTTGTCTGGTGTTCTACTTCTTTATTTCCTGCGAGTGCCTGATAACATACCTTTATATTTGTTTCATATTAATTTCATATTAATTTATTGGTTTTGGTTTGTAAGGACTATCTTCATTGTACACGGACAACTCTATCAGTGCTCCGATCTCCTCCCTTAGATCACACAGGAAGGATCTCGGCACAGTGCACGAGCTCCGTAGCACCGGCGAGAATCCCAATGTGTGTATACAGGAAACGCACATTCTGTAAATATTTTTGTGGTGGGTAGGTTTCTCATTTTTAAATTTGGCCAGGGCAGCGACCTTATTGCCTACTGTTTACGATTTCCAACTGCCGTGGGATTTTTAACGTGCACAACTTGCACATGAGACCTCCTATGTTTTCGCCCTTATCCGAGAAGGTTAGGTATCCGATCTCACCACCTAGGAGACCAAGGGGAGTATGACATCATTAGGACCACTGGTTCTGAAAAAAAATGTCCATAAATTATATTCCTACTGGGAATCGAACCCGGTACCTTTAGAATACGAGGCGGACGCCATACCTCTTAACCACTCTGACCTCCAAATGACGAAGAAGACATGGAAATATCTTGAGCTTTTGGCACGCGACATGAGCACTGGGCGTACGCTTGTTGAAGGCCTACGCTTGTTGAAGGCCTACGCTTGTTGAAGGCCTACGCTTGTTGAAGGCCTACGCTGCTCGTGGGGTCAAAGGGTAATTAAGGAATGCATTTCAGTTGTTCTCCTTAACGAAATACTTCGCGAAACCACTTCAGTCTTTTTTTTTTTTTTTTTTTTTGTAGCTGTCGGTGTAGATGTTGGTGTTGGTTCTTTTTTCCCTTCATTATTTTTAATGTAGCAGAGTAATTTAGTATCAGAGATGCTGTGCTACGACGTCTGTTTCTAAGTGTCACAACGTCCCTTGGCATCCATCTGTCCTCCGTCGTCATATGTTCTTGCACTTATGCTTGGTTTGAAAGTTCTCCTATTGTTTTGTTTTTAATCTGGTCGCTTTCTCCACCCCCTTCGCGCTTCCCGTTATAAGTTTATTGCATTTTCTATGATTATCGATGATTTTAATAATAATTTGTTAAATATTATTGTTAGTTCAATTATCTTGTGAGAATTGTTTTTTTTTTTATCTTTACTTTTATTCTTTCCGTACTTTTGCTTCAGCTATCCTAAACATATTTATGTTTGGTCCATATTGCTTTCATCATTTATAACACATAAGGAAGGGAAACCACGAGGCCTGTAAACAGTAAATTAATATGAAACAAATATAAAGGTATGTTATAAGGCACTCGTAGGAAATAAAGAAGTAGAACACTAGACAACAGAAAAACAACAGACATGAGTGGCTTACCCAGGATTTGAACCCTGGACCTTCCGTGCGACAACACCGCCTAGTTATGCAAGCGAATCACACTGTCCTCCCTGCCATCTACGCATCCCCAAAAAAGGATGTTTCAATGACAGGTCATTAGTGCGAACCGCTATACATAACACCGGAAGTTTACCATGGGCAGTTCAGCCTATTAATGACGCAATCACTTCTGTTGTTCCCCTATATATCAGTATTGGTCAGTCCAACAAGTCAAAGACCTTAATACTGTGTCCAGTATGATAGTAGACTTAGAACAGTAAGAACAGGACAGAGGGTAGGTTTGGTATTGTATAAACATTTATAACACATAAGGAAGGGAAACCACGAGGCCTGTAAACAGTAAATTAATATGAAACAAAATATAAAGGTATGTTATAAGGCACTCGTAGGAAATAAAGAAGTAGAACACTAGACAACAGAAAAACAACAGACATGAGTGGCTTACCCAGGATTTGAACCCTGGACCTTCCGTGCGACAACACCGCCTAGTTATGCAAGCGAATCACACTGTCCTCCCTGCCATCTACGCATCCCCAAAAAAGGATGTTTCAATGACAGGTCATTAGTGCGAACCGCTATACATAACACCGGAAGTTTACCATGGGCAGTTCAGCCTATTAATGACGCAATCACTTCTGTTGTTCCCCTATATATCAGTATTGGTCAGTCCAACAAGACAAAGACCTTAATACTGTGTCCAGTATGATAGTAGACTTAGAACAGTAAGAACAGGACAGAGGGTAGGTTTGGTATTGTATAAACATTTATAACACATAAGGAAGGGAAACCACGAGGCCTGTAAACAGTAAATTAATATGAAACAAATATAAAGGTATGTTATAAGGCACTCGTAGGAAATAAAGAAGTAGAACACTAGACAACAGAAAAACAACAGACATGAGTGGCTTACCCAGGATTTAAACCCTGGACCTTCCGTGCGACAACACCGCCTAGCTATGCAAGCGAATCACACTGTCCTCCCTGCCATCTACGCATCCCCAAAAAAGGATGTTTCAATGACAGGTCATTAGTGCGAACCGCTATACATAACACCGGAAGTTTACCATGGGCAGTTCAGCCTATTAATGACGCAATCACTTCTGTTGTTCCCCTATATATCAGTATTGGTCAGTCCAACAAGACAAAGACCTTAATACTGTGTCCAGTATGATAGTAGACTTAGAACAGTAAGAACAGGACAGAGGGTAGGTTTGGTATTGTATAAACATTTATAACACATAAGGAAGGGAAACCACGAGGCCTGTAAACAGTAAATTAATATGAAACAAATATAAAGGTATGTTATAAGGCACTCGTAGGAAATAAAGAAGTAGGACACTAGACAACAGAAAAACAACAGACATGAGTGGCTTACCCAGGATTTGAACTCTGGACCTTCCGTGTGACAACACCGCCTAGCTATGCAAGCGAATCACACTGTCCTCCCTGCCATCTACGCATCCCCAAAAAAGGATGTTTCAATAACAGGTCATTAGTGCGAACCGCTATACATAACACCGGAAGTTTACCATGGGCAGTTCAGCCTATTAATGACGCAATCACTTCTGTTGTTCCCCTATATATCAGTATTGGTCAGTCCAACAAGTCAAAGACCTTAATACTGTGTCCAGTATGATAGTAGACTTAGAACAGTAAGAACAGGACAGAGGGTAGGTTTGGTATTGTATAAACATTTATAACACATAAGGAAGGGAAACCACGAGGCCTGTAAACAGTAAATTAATATGAAACAAATATAAAGGTATGTTATAAGGCACTCGTAGGAAATAAAGAAGTAGAACACTAGACAACAGAAAAACAACAGACATGAGTGGCTTACCCAGGATTTGAACCCTGGACCTTCCGTGCGACAACACCGCCTAGCTATGCAAGCGACTCACACTGTCCTCCCTGCCATCTACGCATCCCCAAAAAAGGATGTTTCAATGACAGGTCATTAGTGCGAACCGCTATACATAACACCGGAAGTTTACCATGGGCAGTTTTCATCATGTTTGTCTTTATTGTGTCCTCTCTGATGGTCCTATTAATATGTTTATCTTTGTAACAGCTGTGTTATCAATTTGTCTGCGCCAGAGTATTGATGATATACAGATAAAATCACTGTATGATCGTGGAGAAGTACAACGACTTTGAGAATAGAAGTAGTAGACACTTAAAGGTAGTCCTGGTAACTTTGCAGCGAAAGGAAAGCACTCCAACCGCTAGACAGTAGAGGACGCTCTAAGGACACTTCTGTGTAAGTAAAACAGGAGCAATAAAAGGGATAATAAATTATTTGCAACATTACCTTCTTAAAGGATCCTTAGATCCTGACTGACAGAAAAACCAGTGACCGCCACGTCTACTGGCGTCTTGCAGGGCAATATCAAACTTTCTCCAGATTGCAGAGTCTGTATTCATCCTTCGTGCAGTAACCCAAGTCTGGGTCATGCTTTTCATTTCGGCCTCCACAGCTCTCCACCAAGTTGTTTTTGATATGTCTCTCTTTCGCCTTTATTGTGGGGTCCATAGCATAGCAGTTGTGATGATGGTGTTCTGACGACATGGCCAACTAAGTTCCAGCGTCTACCCGCTGTGCTGATATGCATAATTTCTTGATTGCTTTGCAAATAATTCGTTTTTGTTTGATGATGGTGTTCTGGCAACGAACTCGGAGAATTTTCCGAAGACCTGTTGAATATGCAACAGTATAATTGGAATAAAAGACATACGAAAGAAATAAGATGGCCGGGAACTGTACTATAGAGAATGGAGATGAAGGAAAAAGGAATAACAATGAAGTCTGTCTTCTGCAGGCTTAAAGATTCTCTACAAAGAAGCCCCCTGTTTTCACTGTTACTCTCTGTAGGCGTGTATCATATTCAGGCTGCTTTCATAACTTATCCAGTATACAGTGACTTAACACTGTCAGAAATTGTCATATATAGTTTTCTGTACCGTCAACCGATGCTGCAGAACTCATAATGGCGTTCCAATGTGTTATCCTTCTCATGTCTGTTGCAGCAAGACTGTGGCGTCTCTGTCACTTTTTATCGTGCATCTTGTTATCGTTCAGTTTAAAATAATATTGTTCCTTACGCCATATTTATTCTATCGATGAGGATAACACGAGTCGACTCATGGTAACAGTGAAATATATTTCTGTTCGTACTTGTTCTTTTGTTTGTCGAAGATTGTTTCCGTTTGTTAGTTAATGTCGACCGAAGAAGATGTAATGTTTGCCATTAAAATGTCCTGGCTTTAATTGAGAATAAAATGTGAAAGTGGACCTTAGTGCTGTCAGTTTTCCTTTTCAAGTCTGCGAATGACATAATCTTCGAGTTTTCTCCGGCGCGTGTTTGCCCTTCGTCTGTCCACGCCCAAGACTTTCATACCTTCTCTCGTCACATTTTTAAAAAAAATACAGTATACGCCCACTTGCTCGTGTTATGAATAATCAATCAATCAATACCCTTTGGCTCCCCAAGAAGCATAGGCCTTCAACAAACACATGCCAAGTCCTCCTGTCACGTGCCATCAGCTCAAGTTCTTTCCACGTTTTCCTCATCATTTTCACTTCTGTCTCCAATTGTCTTCTCCATGTGTTTCTTAGTCTACCTGTGCCTTTCGTACCTAGGGGTTCCAGAACAAAGACTGCTTTGTAAAGCTGTCCACAGGCTTCCTCAGTGTGTGTCCTATCCATCGCCATCGTGTCCTTGTCATTGTTTTGTTCCACTGGCCGTTGTCTGGTTGTTTTCATCACTTGCACATTTGTCTTCCTGTCATACCATTTTAATTTTCTGAATGAAAAAAAAAAATTCATTCTTTCTTCAGTTTTAAAGCAACGAATACGGGTTTATTTGAATGACGCCTTTGATTTATGTCTTGTGTGTGTCTTGCTGGCAAGTTTCTCCATGCTTATAATAGTTTTAAGTTTTAAAGCAATGTGTCTCAAGCGGTGTCTCGGGAAAAAAGGGGGGGGGGGGCATTAGTGTGCCGCCGCGCCTATCAAAGTGTGCCGCAAAAATTTTGTAAATTTACCACATAAAGTATATTTTTAATGATCATGTAATATAAAACTGATCTTACAGCTTGAATTCATTCAATAATAATTGGAGCTTTTAACTGCTTTGAAAAAAAATAGATGTACTTCAAAATTATTGTAAACAATTAAAAGAAAATCGAATTGAGAGTTTTCTTTATTCTAAAGTACTCACAAATTAGTGTATTTAATTTAGTATATATCACTGTAATTGTTTATTCAGGCGCTAGGTCAGATAGGTGTGCCGCACATTTTTAGAAAATTGAAAAGTGTGCCGTGAACACAAAAAGGTTGAGAAACACTGTTTTAAAGTAATGAATATTGGTATATTTTAATGGGAATACAGTCTGAGATGGCTGTCTGAAACTACATTAGCCAGGACAGTAATTGTTTCAGACTCTCATTCCATGCTTCGAAAGGTCCATAATGGATGGCTACGGCATGAATGGAAAACTTATACAGCCCTAATCCCTTCAGGAACTGGTGTGGATCTACTGTACTGGTCATGCAGAAGTACGTGGCAGTGAGGGAGCTGACAGATTAGCCTTGAGAGCATCCATATTGTGCACATTAGATCTGGACAAGAGGGAGGTAGTAAGGACAGTTAATGACGCCTGTCAGAGACCAACAGTGCAGTCGATGAATCAACACGAGTCAGAGTGCTCACATTTGACATCAAACGTAAAACTAGCATTGTTGTTGTTGATGTTGTTGTTGTTGTTGCTGCTGATGGGGGATTGGTGGGGGGGGTTGTTGGTATGTGGTAGGGGGGTGTGGGGAGAAGGGTGTTGGTGGTTGGGTTTTGTTGTGGTTGTTGGGTTTGTTTTAGATGGTTGTTGTGTAGGGTGGTTTGTTTGTTAGAATGTGTGTGGTTATGGTGTAGTTTGGGTTGTGGTTTTGATGGGTGGTTGTTTGGGGGGGTGTGTTGGGTTGGTTGTACGTGGGGTTTTGGTAGTGTTGGGTTGTGTTGGGTTGGGGGTGGTTTTAGTGGGGGGTTGTGGTTTGGGGGGTTGGTTGGTTGTTGTTTAGGTGGGGTTTATGGTGTTTTTGGGTTTGTTTGTTGGAGGGTGATTGGGGTGGGTGTGGTGGTGTGGGTTGTTGTTGTGAGGTTTGTTGTTGTGGTTGGTTTGTAGTTGTGGGGTTTGTTGTTGTTTTTAGTGATGTTGTTGTGCGGTTATGTAGGGTTCTAGTGTTTAATTTGTAGTTGAGTTTTGATTGGGTATGGATTGTTTTTGTAGTGGTGTAATTTGACCTAACCCACCGCCGCACCAGTTGACCAACCCATTGTTGTTGTTGTTTCGATCATCCGCGGCGGGGCGTTCATTTTGGTGTGTGGTTATGACACTAAGATTTCATCCGTCATTACTTGCATCCAATGTGTGGGTGGTTGTTGAACATGAGGTCGCCCTAAGACCACACGGAGTTCCTGTGTTGGGGGTTGTCTGATGTTTGGTAACCTGGTTTCATGTACAGAAACGCGAAAAGTCAACCCGTGATGGTTATAAATTGAAAGTGACTTCTATTTATGGAAAAAAGAGTGAAGTTAGATGTAAAAGGTTGATGTTGTTGATACTTGAAATATTGATAATAAGATAGAGTTTTATTTATTATGTTTTTTGACCCCAATTTTTGAATGTATACACCCCCATGGTTGATGCCCCAGCAATATGGAGTTGATAGGTATATGTGGTAATCTCAATAAAAATGTATGTTAATAATATAAAATACCCCCTCTGGTTTTCCCGATGTTGTGTGGGTAGTGATTATTTTGTTGACATGTTATGTCCTTCTCGGTTTAGTCTTCCTGGCGTTCTTTCATTCGTTGGGTGAAGCGGGTAGAAATTTCCTCCATGTTCCTATTCAGACCTGGACTCTGCCTGGTTGATGATGACTGATTTTATATAGCGGCGAGACCAATCTTTAGGATGCTACCAAAAGTAAATATTTGAATTTAATCTAAAAAAATTATCATTACGTTTGTTGGTTCCCATGTATGATGAGATAGTTATTTGATATGGCCAGGGGGGGTTGTAGGCTGTAAATTTACCTATAGACGTGCGCTTTTATGTTCTTGGCCCCTATCGAAACCGGGTCAACAACGCCTCAACGTTTGACCAGTGCTAGACGTGATTGGTGGTCCCACGTGGCTTGGTTGTGTAACCTGGCCGTAGGTGGCTGGAACAGGGGATGTGTGGGGGCGCGGGGGTAGGTTTGTTGACCTGTTATAAATGGGGGTGATTTTAATTTAAACAACACACAGTGTTCCTTGGGGAAACATAAAACGCCTCCAACCAATGTCATTTTTTGGGTTTGAAGTTGGGGCGGTGATCGACATTATGCACCTGATGGCGTATCGGGGTCCCAACTCTCTAATAACCCGTGAGCACAATTGAATAGGGGGTTTTCCCTACCCCAATCCCCCCCCCCCCACTCCCGGGCCTGGGGAGGGTATGTTTGATTGGCGTGCCGTGGTTCGTGATGAACCCGTCGTTGATACCATAATCTGTGCCGGGGTTGTAACACAAACATGGGGTTCGGTGGCGTAATGGGTGTGGTGGCGGATCCTCCCGGAAATATAACGTCTTGCTATACACCCCCAACAACTTCAAGTTTTTTCCACCACCCATAATGGGGTTATACACGTACCCCCCCAGGATGGTTCCGTGTTCCCCCCCAGCTCTTTTTAGTCTTTATGGTATCTAAAACCGGCCCGGGGGGGGCTTGACCCCCGACCACCCCCCCGGCCTGGGCCGCTCCCCAATTGTACCTTACTAGGTTTTCATACACCCACTCCCGGGGGGCCGGTATGGCCAAAACTCAAGGAGCCCTAAGTTGGGGGGGCTCCAATGCATCACCCCCTTTTCCTGGCCGGTATATTAAAAAATGGGTCAGGAAGAAATTCCCCTTTCTGACCTCCTAAATCCTAAGAAATATTGTTTTGGGGGCTTTGGTCTTGGGGGAGGGGGTTAATTCCTGCAAAACCCGGGGCACTTTTCGCCACCGCACCACCGCGAACCTATTTCCCCCCCCTTGTAATAAGATAAAAAGCCGTTTTTTCTGGAGGATCCGTAGCTAATCTATTCAGACCTAGACTCCAAGCTATAAGGGCCTTTCGGGGGGGGGGGGGGGGTGCAATGTATTCCCCCTATAGGGGAGGGACTTCCGAAAAAAAAAAACAAAAAAAAAATAGTGCTTGTTAGTGGTTTTTGGTCTAACCCCGTTTTCCCTACTGAACAATTCTTCCCCCCCCCCATGTTTCGCCCCCCTACCCTTCTGAACTATATATGTTGTGAAAACACCCTGTTTCACCCTGCCCTCCTTTCCGTCTTCCAGCTACCCCCCCCGACTCCTTTAAAGAAGATCACGACTCGGTTGTCGGAGGTTTGCTTGAAAAAAAAGAATCCAAAAAACCACAACTCCTATGACCCCCAAATGGTCCCCCACTTGCACCGACGACAGAAGCCACCTGAAGCCACCGTCAGCAGTACGACACCGTGGTTCAAAATATTTCCCCTTCCTTCCTGTTTGCCCCCCCCTTTTCATGATGGGGATGTGGTAATTGGGTAACAGGTGGGGGGCCGTGGGGGGTGGGGGACACTTGAAACAGGTGGGGGGGGGGGTGGTGTGACTATTTAAAGCAGACACGACTCGTTATTTGCTTGAGTCTTTTATGTAATGGTTATGCCGAGAAGCACCGCAGATACGAGCAATTATTGCTTGCTTTCATGCTGTTTGTCTTAAGATACCTTTTACCCCCGACCCATCTTCTTTGTGGTCGTCTTTACACCTGCTGTCTTCTGAGTTGATTCAAAAGTCACTTCCTGTTTTAAAATTTCTTCACTTTTATCTAGAACAGTTACACGAAACAAACGTCAAAATAAAGAACATTAATTGTCATTTTATTAAATAATTGTTATATTACATTAAAATTAGAGCCCATCGTGAGATCACAAACTGTCGAGACTTAACTTGGAACTATGAGATCTTATTTCCTATAAAAGTGGTAATGAGAGCAGACAGCTCGGTCGTTATGTAAAATACACAGGTCAGTACATGATTACATGAGAGCCGCGGTGGCGCAGTGGTTAATGCTCGGTGGTCCATGGTTCGAGCCGTTTTACATCATTTCATATCGGGCAGCAATTGTTGCTGTCTTTTCTAACGTCTGTTTATTGGCCCCTTTTAGAATGTATTTTGTTTTGTTTCAGAAAATATTAATAAATAAAACTTAGTTGAATGGCAGTTATTACTCCTTCTTTTGACTTTTGCTTCAATGATATCCAATAAATAGGAGTCAGGATTAAAAAAGGTACAGTTAATCCCATATATCAGATAATACCGTAGGGCAGTGAAGTGTTAGAGACTTTCCCATACTAGGTCCAGCATCGAGAGGTGTGGGGGATTAGTTCCCTTCCTCGATGCTTTTTTCTTCCCTAACTCAATAGAGCAGAGTCAGGTACCCATTTACAGCTGGGTAGACTGGAGCGTGTCGGTATCGTGATTCGCACCCGGCACCTTTGCCGCGAGAGACCACCACTCTGCCAATCGGACGGTGAGGATAAAAAAGTTTTTTTTTTTTTTAAAGAGTGACTTTTGACTCAACCTGCAGATAATCTATATCCCTTATCACAAGCTGTCCAAACCAACTTATTCTTTGTGTCTTGTATGTTCCATCGTTGGTTCTGTTCCAACTGTCGGTCGTATCTCTATTTCTCGTTGTTTTTTCGTGTTTTATTTGCCGCCTTTCTTGTACACCTAATTTCACGTCAGCTGTAGTGATCTATCTTTCTTGTAACAGGTGTTGAGAATAGATAAACCTAGAGAATTGCACAATATAGTAAAACAGTATGTAACAAGAACTAAAAGTAATGTATAAGGATCAAGGATAGTGTGAGGAAACGGGGTAGTCTGATGGGGTATGGACAGTGGCAGATAAATGGTGGATTGGGTGTAATCTCAAACGCTCCTGGACTTTCTGGCTCCTTTTCGCCTTGTTAACAACAGGGCAGTTATGAGAGACTTTACTTTATTTGAATGTTGGGTTTTTTCCCTCCTTTCATTTTTTAAAATTGGTTTTGATTTACTCTATTTGGACTGAGTGGAGGGAGGAAGAAGTTACTATATTGTTTTGAATTTATTACACCATATATCCTAATTATAACCCACCTAGGGTTGAACAGGATACTTTGTTTACCAAAATTTAAAAAAATCAATTCCAAAACTGATGCCGCAATGTTGTTTTAATCGGTTGTTTGTGTGTGTGGTTTTTTTTAAGTCGTTTTTATCTTTTAATGCATGAAAATTGGCGTGAGCTGATAAGTCAGTTTTTTGGCTCGCCGAAGTCTCGTTTAAGTCTCTCTGCCCCTCTTTTTTTTTGTGTGGTCAGCAAGGTACCAATAGTTATTTCAATTTGTCTACTTGTGTCTTTGTCTTGATTTTTTGTTTAACTTACTTACTTACTTAGTCGTTCCCCTTCTACCGTGAGGTGTAGAGGTGTTTTTGTTTAACCAATGATATTATTTATGTTTTCTCAGAGTTTATCATTATATCGTACTGCTTTCACTTCAATAACGTGCATACTCGCCAGGAATCAGTGTAATGTGTAGTCGCTATGGATCGATAATTTGCATTGAGTTACATTAACCTGTTACGGTGCGACCAATTCCGCGACTTAAACAAAAAAGTATCGATGTTCTGATTAGTGCCAAAAACATTTATTGTTTATTGTTAAAACTTTAAAAAAAATGAAACTAATCTTAGAGTAATTCAGAAAGTTTGTATGAGTAGTTACATCATTGTTTCCTTTCTTCGTTTGGGGTAGGGTGGGATCGATACATAGAAATTGCGAGCCGTATCCGGCAGCAGTTAAAAACTAGCAGATTTGAATGTAGCTTCGTAGAACTGTTTAATATATTGATTTAAGCACGAAAGAAGGCTCATCTACGGTGTCTACGCCACATCCTCTGTATTTTGTGGAAAACCAAAGTGACAAATGTCGAGTTGTTGTCTCGTGCTGGCCTTCATAGCATGTATACACTGCTTAGACAGCGCAGACTACGCTGGCTTGGCCATGTCCACCGCATGGAAGATGGTCGCATCCCGAAAGATATCTTCTATGGACAATTGGCAGGTGGCAAAAGAACAGTTGGGTGACCGCAGCTGAGATTCAAAGATGTGTGCAAGAGAGACATGAGAGCACTGGACATAAATCCAGCAACCTGGGAGGATGAAGCTACCGATCTCACCAAGTGGCGGTGCAATGTACGGCGCCACCTCAGACTGGGCGAAAAGAAGCTCACACAACAAGCAGAAGAGATGAGAAAACGTCGAAAGAAACAGCAGGAAAATAAGCAGCTGAGGGCTGTCACCTCAGGGGCACATTCCCAGTCAATTATGACTGAAGGGGCTATTATTATTAGGGCAGCACCGAATATTCGATTCGTATTCGATTCGGTGCCGAATATTGCATTCAATGAACTATTTCTATTCGGTTGAATAGTACGCTGCCATCAAATATGAAAAGTAAATTTCTGTCCAGCACTTGCCGACAACATGTTTTCAGTTAACAGATGTTGTCTTTTGGCAGAGAATGTTGAGAGACTCTTTTTTTTTTTTTTTTTTTTTTTTTTTTTTTTTTTTTAAATTTCATGCAGCAATTTCAACAAACTGATTAATGGCTAGTTCGTAGCTTTAAATAGTTCCAAGATATTTGCCTTTTTTTGGAACGCTGTATAATTAATAAAAATGTCAGTAGACCTATTGAACACAACTTTTTATGCCCATCATTCACTCACTATTCGAATTCGTATTCGGTCGAATAGTTAAAGGCCTCTGTTCGCATTCGGCCGAATAGTAAAAACCAAGATTCGGTGCAGCCTTACCTATTATTATATTATTGATTTAATTTAGCATGTTACTGAACAGTTAAGCATCGTGGTCCAGAGAGAAGTCAGCAATAGCAACTCATAAACAGCACTGGAGACAGGGAATTATGGAGAGACTTTATCATCCACGGAGCCAAGGCAGCGCAGTTGTTAGTGCATTGGCTTCTTAACTCAGTGGTTCCTGGTTCGATTCCCAGTTGAGGTGGGATTTTTTAGACCGCAAACGGCTCCGGGGTCGACCCGACCTCTTGAATTGAATACCAGAGCAACTCTGGGAAGATTAAGGCGGCCGGCGTGATGCTGACCACATCACCCCTAGTGTGCCGATGGTCAAGAACATATGGGACTAACACCATATTCCCAATACGCCTCAATGGGCGTGTACACGGGATCCTTTACTTTTTTCCTTTATCATCCACGCTGGCTGAATGGTGCTTGAAGGAGACGAGACAGGACAGTTTTACGTCTGAACGAGGACGGTATCATCACGCGTATATTAAATATAGGGACTGCCAATGAATGTAACTGAGGCACCGATAAAATGAGTGCATATGAGGTACACAGAAAGCACACATGGCCGTCACCAGTAAAATTCCTGGAAAGATTATAAAGATACAAATAGTCTCAAGCGTACTACTGCTTTCTTTGAAAGGATTCTTCTTCTTCTTCGTTCACCCTCAGATGTCAACTTGAATAAGTTCAAAGAAAGCAGTGGTCTGCCTGAGGCTGTTGATATCTCCGTAGATTTTCTCCAGGAATGGTACTGGTGATGGCCATATGCGTTTTCTCTGTTCCTCATATGTTGGGCACCTTTGAAGCAGATGTTCGGCAGTCATTTTATCGGTGCCACAGTCACACTCATCAGTAGTTCCTATCTTTCATTTGTTGAATTCTTCATTAAGCGAAGTACGTTGCACTGTTTCGTTAAGCGTGTAACCCAGTGCATCCGATTTCAACAGGCGTTTCTGTAGGGTTCCGTTCCTTAGCCCTTGACTGTCCCCGGCCTACCTACAAGGCAGCAGGTGGTTTAAGATCAGAGTTTTCCTTCTCCTAGACGAACTGCCTTTCAAGGCTTACGAGCTTCATCTACCCGGGATTTAACCCATGCCTGGGGTTTGGGTTGGTGCTGGCCAGATCATGGTCCACTCGCCGGTGGGTACTGCGCCTACACCGTAAGGGGTCCCAAACTACTCCCGATAGACGACAAACAGTGAAGAATGGGGCAAGAAAGCATTTAACCCATGAAGTTAGGGTGGATTGGTGCTGACCAGAGCATGTACCACTCGCTGTTGTGTTCTGCATCTACACCTATAGGGTTCCACATACTCCTCAGCCCATTTAGTCTGGTCCCTCCCCAAGGACATGTCCGGCTTGGGTGACCCTGCCAGGAGTAAAACTCCCATCGGCATAGCTCCCGGGATCATTGGGGCACTCAAGCTCTCCAACCAACAGCAAGGTAGGCTTACATGTGGAGAGTGAAAGGATTCAAGTAGACGTCTGAGAGTGTACGAAGAAGAAGGAGAAGAAAAAAACAAGGACAAAACAGTGAGATTTTGCAAATGCACTTAAGTTACTTTAACACGTGAAGGCTGAAGTTCACAAAAAAGTGCTTTGTCCTCAATGGGAGGAAATCATTAATTAACAAATAATGTGAAAAATATAGACAAGCTGACAAAGTAGTAAAACTTGTTATGTTCGAAAAGAGTTAACACATAGCAATGCAATTAAACTTAACAGGAAGGCGGTAACAACAAGCTGGATAACAGGGACGTATAACAATCATATTGTTAATGGACGGAATTTAGACAATACCATCGGTCTACAGGACAGACAAGATAGATAATTACGATTGGATGTTGCACTTTAAAAATATTGTTTAGTTTCAAAAATGTATCACAACCACGAAGAGTAATCAGTAGATCGGAATGAAAAGAATAGTGCCGATGGTTCCAGGTATGATGGGAAACTGTGACTAATAAAATTAGGAGTAATACCGCCAACCTTGCACTTTTTAAAAACAATGGATACAGAAATAAACCTAATGTCAAATGGACGATTTTTTTTGTTCTCAGCTTATATAGGGTCCTTTTGATCCGCTTGTCACGGATTGCCTTCCCTGCTTTGCAGTAGTGGTCCAACAAAGACTAAAACTCAAGAGTATCTAAACTAGGTCGTCAAAGGTGTTTACCTTCGCACAAGATTACTCTTGGCAGAGATGTAGATAGAAGTGTAATGGCGCTTTTATCCGAAGGGAGTCTTCACAAGATAATTCAGACGTCAAGAACCATGCGGCATAGGGCTGAGCAATGGTTAACTTATATCTGTCCGTCGTCTTTTGTGAAGGATTTAAGCAATGGTGTTTAGCCCGTTCAAGCCCCCAGTTGGTGTAATCAAACGAAATTCCTCTTATAAGTAATGGCTCTATAGATGTAAATATATCTATGTATATATAGATATATGTTTTAAAGAATCTTGCTCAAACATTCGCTTTCATACATATAAAAACTGAATCGACTATGATTGTTTAGTTTTAAAACAACATGTAACAAATTTAATAATGAATTAGTCTTTAACAGTTAACATAAGGAGGAAATGATGAATTTTGCTGTAAATACAAGTTTTCGTCACGGAGACGAGGTGATGATTTATCAAAGTCCGTTGCTTTCGTCGTTTTTTCAAGAACACTTAACTCTAGGTGAGTCCTATCGCCGTGGTTTTCGTCACTTCTTGGTGATGAGTGTACTTCTCTCACACGAGTGGCGTAGTAACGTTAGTACTTCAAACAGTCTGATAGCTTGTAACCACAAGTAGTCTTGTACCACGAATTTTTTTAGACAAAATAGAAAACAAATGCCTCTGCTCAGTACATTTGTGGGCTGCCAATTAACAGGCGCATTCTCGCTGTCCACCCATCAATGTTATTCTCTCAGAAGAATTAAATTCCCGAGTACACAGTGTAGCTCAGGGAAGATTATTAAAAATCACCATATTCCTCTGGGTATTAACTGGGAAAAATGTGTCTGGACGGCGCAAATAATGAGTTGCCTGAGTTACAATTAACAAAGTGCATATATCTCACAAAATATTATACACTTTAGGCACATGTGATGTAACCATCAGTCATCACTGCTCCATTCGGAGTCTGGGGTCACCTCTGCTGTCGATTTTCCGCACGACTAGCCAGAAGAAATCACCAGCGCTTGCTGTAGTGGTTTATGAATATACTAGTTTTAGATGTTGAGGTTGCCAGCCTCATATATAACCACTGAGCAAGAAAACATGTCAAATTTACATTTGTAAAATAATTGTTACACTTACCCCAAAGTTTTGGGAATACACAACCTCCTCGCGCAGGTTAGATTGGACACGAGCAATTCAGGTTATATGCTCTCAAACCACTTGGTCTGGAAATTTTGAATCCCTTTTATGACGGGTGAATCTGCGAAACACTTTGTCTGGGAAAGTTTATTTTATGACGGGTGATCTAATTCCTAGGTTTCCAGTCTTCGTATTTTAAGTCCTGGTCCCTTAAGTTTTTCAGTCTCTGTATTTATAAAGGCGGGCTTACTTTTTAAGGTTTTAAGTTTCCCAAATACTTCGATCTGTCACTTATAATATAGGAATCCTTGGTCCGATCCTTTTTCTTTCTGGAGTTGCTCGTGTGAAGTTGCGAAACTGTATGTTCTGTGTCTATGAGTTTGCTAGATTATATTTCCCACTTCTCAGTTCAAATCATAGGTGGTACTTCCGCCGAAATTTCCAATGAAATTCAATGTTTATTCCGGCTTCTTACTTCAATCCAATCGTAAGCTCTTTTTCACTATGTGGGTTGGGGTGTTTAAATTCATAATTTAAATTTAAATTCAAAAGTGTTGTGATCCAATGGATCCCATCTCATTGTAACATCACCGGCAATGAAGAGGCTGACAGAATAGCAAAAGAAGGTTCACATCTACCTCAGCCTGATGCAAGCATAACTTTTGAGGAGGCAAAGAGTTTTATTAGAATCAGATACAGAAACAAATGGAATGTAGAACATCCAGGGCACACACAGAATGATGCTTACTACCAGCTCCAGAGAAGAGAACAATTGGTAATCTTCAAACTCCGCACTGGCCACAACAGATTGAGATACCATCTATTCAACAAGCTAAAGATAGGAACTACCGATCAGTGTTAACTGTAGCACTGATAAAATGACTGCTGAACATCTGCTTCAAAGTTGCCCCTTATATGTGGAACAGAGAAAGTGCATATGGCCGACGCCAGCTCCTTTCGTGGAAAAGTTTTACGGGGATTCAAATAGCCTAAAACTGACTACTGCTTTCTTTGAGAACATTCAAGTGGACGTCTGAGAGTGTGCGAAGAAGAAGAAGAAAATTCATAATCTCCCCTGCGTGTTTAAAATATTACATTTTATATTCCAATGCGTAACCTCTTTCAAATCATGCGGTAATATTTCCGGTGGCATCTTGTGCACTCTCACAAACAACATGTGAACTGATTACCTGGCGTAATGTCTTCCGCCAATGTTGACTGGCCAGACAGATTATCTGCGATAATCACACGCAGGGATGGGCCCGTGACACTATTATCTCATTATTGCCTGTGTGTACGTCCTTCTTCAGACAGTCAAACAAAAGGGTCGCCGGCTGCTCAGACAAACAATATGGTTATCCAACGAGGATCGTCTATTATCAAAGGTTGGCTAGGCGACTCAAAGCGATAAACGTATTACCGCTGACCGGTGATAATAACCGGGTATTATTACGATAATACCACAGTTCACCTAGCGGAACGTAAATAAGGAGTGGTCACAGTGCTGAGGAGTGGTCACAACAAAAGAATGTAAGGGCAATAAATATACCAAATAATAGGATGATGAATGAGAAAAATCAAGAAATGAAGAGATACTGCCGGAGTGAATGAGAGTTATAAAAAAGTACGACTGATTTCGTCACACCGCTGTTTATCTGTTCGCCATTTCGAGATTTGATTTACCCGATTGTGATCTGCACCGAAACATACGAGTTATTGTGTTAGACTCTCCGTCCGTGCTTCGAAAGGTCCAGAATGGATGACTGCGACGTGAATGGAGAACATACATAGAGCAACCACCAAGAACTGTGTAGATCTAATGCCCCGGCTATGCGGGAGTACGCAGTAATGAGAGAGATAACAAACTAACCTTGAGAGTATCCATAGTTTAGACATATGATATGGATAAGGGAGAGATAATACGGGCAATTACTAATCACCTGTTAGAGAACAACACTATTGATGAATCACAAGGAGTCACGGTGCCAGAATTTGGCGACAAACGTACAACTAGCAGCGACGGGCGTTATGAGAGGATGGGTCAGGGATATATACAACCAGCCCGCTACAGGAGCAGTTAGCATTCATGCTTCTTCTTCTTTGATCCTTAGCCGCCGACCGTCAAAGCAGTCAGTGGCCATTACGCCTGGTGGCGTCTTGTAGGGCAACAACAAATTGATTCCACTTTGCTCGGTCGGCAGCCATCCTTCGTACAGTGCCCCAACTCTGGTTCATTCTTTGCATCTCAGCCTCCACAGTCCTCCGCCAAGTTGTTTTTGGTCGGCCTCTCTTTCGTTTTCCTTCAGGGGTACATAGCATAGCTGTTCTTGTGATGGCATTGGGGTCTCTTCTGAGGACATGGCCAACCCAGCTCCAGCGTCTGCCAGCTATGATGGTGTGCATGTCCTCTTGCTTGCTCCGAGTAAGCAGATCTTGGTTGGTGATTCATGCACTTCGACATTTAATAAAAGAGCATAAGCAACCTATGGGTTTGCCCGGAGCACAGCGATGTCCATTCTGAACCACAATAACAATATGAGTTCCGTGTTATAAGAATCGCGCCGTTATTATATGGGTGGAACATCTTATATATAAACTAGTGTAAAAGCCCGTCATAAGACGGGAATTAAATTCAAAAGCACCAACGACAATTTTACTTATTCAAAAGTATTTTTTTAAAACCACTGTGCATAACCACAGTACACGAACTACGTAGCATCAGCGAGGATTCCAATGTGTGTATACAGGATCACACATTCTATAAATATTTTTATGCACACCGTCATTTGCGCATTCTTCTTTCGTAAGTGTTACTATTTTCGGGAGAGTACATATAAGGGAAACAATACAATTAATGTCTAACTTTCAACCAAAGTTGCATCCCTTAGCGTTACGCACTGACAGAAAAAGCTGGGATTATATACATATATAGGATATATTTAACCAGAGAAGGACTACTGCTCATATACTTAGCGTGTCATTGATTTACTTCTGCAGGAAAATGACAAATAAATGAAATGACCATAGGAGGTTCGTGCCGTCGTCAGGATATGCAGCAGACAGAGCACAACGTAATTATTTCCCAGCCAGGTTTTGGCGGGTTCCTTGTTCGTTGTAGTCTTTTTTGTGATAGACTGGGGAATAGCATATTACTCATCACACTGGTCCTGTGTGTGACGGGTACCATAACTCTTATATCGGTGATCAAAAGTGGAGTACTTTTAGCTTTTCGCAGATTTAGAACAAACCAATTGCAAGCGTCTTGCTTTAATGTATACTGATACGTTCTTTCCGATTGGCCCCTGCTTTTTTTTTTTTTTTTTTTATCAACTGACATTCATGTATATTCATTTACTGGAGTCTTACACGCCTTCTCATTTGTATTGGAGAGAGAGAGAGAGTGAGTGAGTGAGAGAGAGAGAGAGAGAGAGAGAGAGAGAGAGAGAGAGAGAGAGAGAGAGAAAACACACGTTTAACCCATAAATATGATATATTTTTAATATGCACTCACATAAGGACGTAGATGATGTGTTCTGGAATGAGCGCAGAGGAGAAACAGATGAAGAATACTGTATAATAATTTCCAACTGGGCATGTGAACTGATTGTGCCCCGAGTCAGGTTAAGAGCTCTGTGAGGGAATGAACTTGTTTGATGTCTAGTGTTTGTGAGAGAGTAAAGAGGGGTCGACGAAATATGTGGAGTTGATGTTTGTATGAGACATTGTGTTATGATGTGCCGTCTGTTCCTGCATGTAAAAGGTCTGAAGAGATATATATTTTTTGTGTGTGCAGAACTCATTCAAGAATTCAACTTACTTACTTAGTCGTTCCCCTTCTACCGTGAGGTGTAGAGGTTTGGAAGAGATAGCGCCAGACTATCCTATCGGCTGTCTTCCTCCTGGCCTGGTTGGTTCCATTCTAGTCCTCGGTCCTTCAAAGATTGTCTAATGTTGTCCTCCCAGCGGACTCTGGGTCGTCCTGGGGGTCTGGATTCCTGGCTCTTTGTTTCCCATGCTTGTCGTGGTAGCCGATCTTCTCCCATTCTGCAGACATGGCCAAACCATCTTAGTTGGGACTGTTCTACTTGGATCTGCAGGGGGTGGGATTTTAGGCCTTGACGTATCGTCTGGTTGCGGACCATGTCTCTTCTTGTTGCTTCAACCACCTTCCTCAGATACCTCATTTCTGAGGTTTGGATCTGGCTATTGTGGGTTGTAGCCATTGCCCATGGCTCGCATCCATATGTCAAGACTGGGACATAAGTGGAGCGGTATACAGCCATCTTCGTTTTCTTACCAACCTCTCTCTTGCTGAGGAATCCTCGATTTATGGCCTGAAAAAGTCTCCCAGCTGCTGCTTTTCGAGTAGCCAACTCTTCTTTGATGCCTCCCTTTCGGTCTATAATAGCACCGAGATATTTAAAGTGGTCGACCTGCTCCAGGACCTGTTCTCCCAGCTTAATCTGATGTCTTCTTTCTTCTCGTGATATCACCATGGATTTTGTTTTAGAGCTGTTTATGACCATCCCTCTCTTCTCCAGCTCTTCCTTCCAGACTTGCAGGTTGGATTGGAGATGTGCCTCTGATTTAGCAATCAGGGCAACATCATCAGCAAATGCAGCTCTGAAATATATACCTGTCTCATCTTCCAGTATCCCACTGAATATTTTCTTGTTCTCTCCTTACATGTCTTGATAACATCGTCCATGAGGAGTATGAAAAGAAAAGGTGACAGGATATCACCTTGTCTTACACCAGTGGTGGTCCTGAACTCTTCTGACTTATGGTTTGCTGTCCTCACATAATTTCTGCAAGACTTGTAGAAGCTCTGTATAGCATGAATCAGAGGTGCTGGAATGTTCTTCATTGCCAAACAGTCCCAAAGTTTGCTCCAGGGGACCCTGTCAAACGCCTTTTCCAGATCTATGAAACAAAGATGGATCTCACTCTTATACTCAAGGGCCTTTTCACTCAGCTGTCTGAGTGTGAAGATTAGGTCTTGAGTACTTCGGTTTGCTCGGAATCCGCACTGGACCTCATCCAATTGTGGCTCAGCTAGGCGTCGGAGTCTCTGCTCTAGGATTCTAGAGTAGATTTTACCAGGGACACTGAGAAGGGATAGGCCTCTATGGTTTCCACATTGTCGATTGTCACCCTTTTTGAAAATTGGTGTTATGATGGCAACCTCCCAATCCTTTGGTATGGTCTTGTTGCACCACGCTGCCTGTAGGACCCTAAAGAGTAATAGGTCGCCTGATGCTCCCATGTACTTAACCATTTCTGGTGTTATACCATCATGCCCTGCTGCTTTGCCCATCTTGATTTTCTCCAGTGTTGCCTTCAGTTCTTCCATCTTTATGTCATCTTCATCACCATTGGTTTTATCTTCTGTGCTAGTGGTTATCATTTCTGATGCTTGACCTTGCTCACCATCAAGGAGTTCTGAGAAATATTATTTCCATCTTTCCGTTACTTCCTTCGGGGCAGTAAGCAATTTGCCTTGCTTGTCCTTTATAAATTTGAGAGGGCATTGTTTTTCCTTCCTCGTGTTCTTTAGGGTCTTATAGAACAATTTATGGTTTTCTTGCTCATCTTTTTCTAGCTTTTCTCCAAATTCTTCCCAGGACTTCTGTTTTGCTGCTAGCACCTTGTTCTTTGCTTCTGTTCTGAGTATCATATATTCTCTATATTTCTCTTTTTGTCCTGCTGTGTTTTTAGCTCCTAAGTATTGTTTCCATGCCATTTTCTTCTCTCTTATTTTCTCTTTGATTTCCTCTGTCCACCACGGTGTCCTCTTTCTCTTGTTCCCAAGTCGGACTTCACCACATGCTTCTGCAGCAGCTGCCTTTATGATGTCCTTGAATTTAAGCCAGAGGGTTTCCAAGTTATCAGGTTGTTCTTCTGTGTTTCTCACCGCTGTAGCAATAAGCCCCTGATATCTGGTCTTAATTTCTGGTTGCTCATTTCTCCTGTTTGTTTACTTGGTTTCTTGCGTGATGTTGGGCAGTTCCTAGGCTGAGCAACTTTCAGTTGTTCTTTTAATTGTAAGCAGGTAGTGATCACTTCCAATCTCTGGCCCCCTCCAGACTCTAGCATCCCGGACATATTTGAATGAGCTCCTCCTAACAATGGCATAGTCGATCACTGACTTCTCATTCTTTGTTGGTTCACATCTAGTGTATGCATGTATGCGCTTATGGGGGAACTTTGTGTTTGTAATGATCAGATTCTGCTCACTGCAGAATCTAAGGAGTCGCTTTCCATTGTCATTGAGAGTATCTTCTCCATATCTTCCGATAACTCCACTCCATCTAGCATGGTCATTTCCATATCTCGCATTGAAATCTCCGAGCATGATAATTTCATCTAGGCAGTCATCCACTGTCCTTTGAAGCAGCTCGAAGAATTCCTCCTTGACCTCTGCTCTCTCATCCTCATTTAGCCCATACACTATGACCAGGTTGACTATGGTTTCTCCTTCTTTTAGTTTTACAACCATAATGCGCTCCGAGACAAAGTTCCATCCCTTGATACTATCTTTTTGGTTTTTGGCCACAATGCAACCCTCGCCCCCTTTAGCTCTTTCAGATGTGGGTACACCACTGTAGAGCAGCGTGTTGCCATCGAGATACATGACTCCTTGTCCCCTTTTCTTTGTTTCCGTTATAGCCAGGATTTCTAATTTTGCTTTCCTCATCTCTTCCACCAGCTCTCTTCTTTCCCATTTATACTTCTTGTATTCCAAGTTCCATAATTCAACTTCATATACATTTATAGCTGTCGGAAAACACTCGTTCTCAGAAATAGATGGAGTGGTAGGGTATTATAGGAGCAGTGGTAAGACAAAAGAAATAAAGTGGTAAGACTAAACAAGAAACAAATTGAAAAAGTAGGAATTAAGATAAACTATGATTAAACTTACTTTCTTACTTAGTCATTCCCCTTCTACCGTGAGGTGTAGAGGTTTGGAAGAGAGAGCGCCAGACTATCCTATCGGCTGTCTTCCTCCTGGCCTGGTTCCATTCTAGTCATCGGTCCTTCAAAGATTGTCTAATGTTGTCCTCCCAGCGGACTCTGGGTCGTCCTGGGGGTCTGGATCCCTGGCTCTTTGTTTCCCATGCTTGTCGTGGTAGCCGATCTTCTCCCATTCTGCAGACATGGCCAACCCATTTTAGTCAGAACTGTTCTTATTTGCATCTGCAGGGATTGAGTGTTTAGGTCAAGACGTATCGTCTGGTTGCGGACAATGTCTCTTCTTGTTACTTCGTTCACCTTCCTCAGATACCTCACTTCTGAGGTTTGGATCTGGCTTTTTTGGGTTGTAGTCATTACCCAGCTGTAAAAACTAGTTGGTGAAAAATATAATACTTAACTGCATATGATAAGACATACAACATGTTGTTTTTTTTAACCCACATACAAGAAATTGGAGGTCTTTCTCGTGCTAAAAATAACCGTGTTGGTCATAATTTAGATACATAGTGTTCTTTGTTTTATATAGCATATTATGTTTGTTGTTTTTCTTTTGTTGTTTCATCCGTGCTATAAGTTCTTTCGTTTGTTACTGTTTCTTATCATATGACTATAATGTATTTGAAGTACTTCTTTCAATATTTTTAATATATCTCTGTCTGTACACTTTATATTTTGAAGGACTTGTAGGCAATAACTCTTTTTAGTATTGTTTACTGTATAGTTTTTCTAATGTTCCTGGGGGTAAATATATGATCTACACATCTTCTGTTCTTTCTAAATCCTGCTTGTTCTTTCCTCAGTTTGTGGTCTACTGCTTTTGAAATTCTCTGTATAATTATCCTGCCTAGTATTTTGATGGGAACTGAGAGAAGAGTTATTCCTCTCCAATTATTGCAGTCTGCAAGATCTCCCTTCTTGGGCAATTTGACAATTATTCCTTTGTTCCACTCCGTTGGTGTTGTCCCTGTTTTCCAGATTTGTGCAAATAGTAGTTCTAGTAGTTCTGCTGCTAGCTCAGGGTCTGTCTTAAATAGCTCTGCATTTAAGTTATCATGGCCAGGAGCTTTTCCATTTTTAACCCTTTGATTGTTGTGATGATTTCTTCTTTTCGTGGAATGTCTGTATTAACATCTAGATCATTTTCAGCCTCAGGAACGTTCAATTGTGTCTCTGGTGGTTCCTTGTTCAGAGTTTCTCTGAAATGCTCTGCCCATCTTGTTTCATGTCCCTCTGCTGTCGTGGTGAGATTTCCTTTCGTATCTCTTACTATTGTAATATTGTTTCCACCTCGTTTTCCGCTGATGATTTTAGTTATTTTGTATACTGTGCTTTGTTCATTTCTCAGTGCTGCGTCTTCTGCCTGTCTTGCAAGATCGTCTAGGAAATTCCTTTTGTTGGCTCGGGTTTGGCGTTTAACTTCCTTGTCCAGCTGACTGTACTGTTCGCTATATAGTTGCTTTAACCTGGGGGACTTCGCTTCTGTTTTTTTTTCTTTTCATTTCCTTTCTCATCGTTATGGTGTTTAATGTTTCTGGTGTTATCCAGTATTGCTGCTTCCTTTCCTGGAATCCCAAGCATGATTTGCTGCTTTCCTTATATATTGTTGAAATGGTGTTGAATTTTTGGTCTATATCATCAGTCAGTGTCTTTTCCTGACTTTTGACAAATTGATATCGCTTCTTTATATCAGCCGCAAAAGCTTTTCTGTTAAGGGGTCCTTCAATTTGCTGATGTCAAACCCTTTCTGTGTAGTTAC
Organism: Oreohelix idahoensis; assembly: GCA_024509875.1. Lineage (NCBI taxonomy): Eukaryota > Metazoa > Mollusca > Gastropoda > Stylommatophora > Oreohelicidae > Oreohelix > Oreohelix idahoensis. The sequence continues at coordinate 981,518 of JAMPIV010001018.1, read as the reverse complement.
AGTTGGTCCAGCCGTTCTTAGTTTCACTTTCAGTTTTGCTACTACTAAATGGTGATTACTTCCCACATCCGCACCTCTTCTTCTTACCCCCACATCTTGTAATGCATGTCTCCATCTACCGTTAATCATAATGTGGTCTATCTGGTTTCTGTCCCGACCATTTGGTAATTCCCATGTTAATTTGTGAATTTCTTTGTGTGGGACAATTGTTCCTCCAATGACCAGGCTGTTAATGCTACAGAAACTTATTAATGTATCCCCATTTTCGTTTGCTGTTCCGCTGCCGCATTTCCCCATTACTCTTTCATTATATGTGTGTTCCAACTTTCGCATTGAGGTCTCCCATTACTACGATAAGATCATATCTAGGTGTGTCTTCCATTTCTTTCTGCAGTTGTTGATAGAATTCATCCTTGACCTCATCATCGCTGAAATTCGTTGGTGCGTAGCATTGTATTATTGTAGTGTTGGTGAATCTCCCTCTCAATCTTATTCTTATCAGTCTGTTGTTGATAGGTTTCCATTCCAGTAATGTCCTTTCTATTCCTTTCTGTAGAATAATGGCTACACCTTCATTGTGCTGTCCATCCTCTCTTCCAGAGTAAAGTACTGTTTCTCCTGTTGCTGTTTTAACTTTTCCTGCCCCTGTTCATCTGCTCTCGCTTATCCCTAGAATTTGTAATCTATAATTTCTCATTTCTGCTGTGACCTGTTTTAGTTTACCCGTCTCGTTCATTGTCCTGACATTCCAAAATCCTACTCTTGTTTCATGTTTGGCGGTCAGGGCGTCCGTTTTCGTGTCAGTGGCTTCCTTTCGGCTTTCACCACTGACAGTCATACAAGCCTCAGACTCCGGATGTCCGTCCCGCAGCAAAGGTTGTACATTTGTTGTCGTTTCCGTAACTTCATTTCTTTTTACATAGACATGGGTGTCAGCCCTATGTTAAAACCCCCAACCTGGACGAACAGGGTGTCTGCTTTAGTCTGACCCCTGCCCGCGCAAACCTGTCCAGCTTGGTAGAATCTTCCAGGAGTAAAACTCCAGCTGGCATAGCTCTGGGGGTAATCAGGGTACGCAAGCCGCCATACCTACTTCCTGAATAATAGAAGATAAATTCTCATTGAAATATTTTTTAACAGTCCTTACATTGGTCAGACCTCATCGCCAGCACAGACAAACAACAGAGCAGCCAGACAACTAGCATCTCTGACACAGAAAGGAAGAGAAGAGAGGCAGTATGGGAACTATTTAAATCTGAATGTGTGTTTCTCATTGATCATCTGATGGTACTCAAACATGTAAGTAGACTATTGTATCAGTGTATGTGCTCAAACATGTAAGTAGACTAATGTATCAGTGCATGTACTTAAACATGTAAGTAGACCAGTGTATCTCTGTAAATACTCGAACATGTAAGGAGACTAGTGTACCTTTGTGTGTACTCAAACATGTAAGTAGACCAGTGTATCTGTGTATGTACTCAAACATGTAAGTAGACCAGTGTATCTGTGTATCCACTCAAACGTGTAAGTAGACCAGTGTATCTGTGTATGTACTCAAACATGTAAGTAGACCAGTGTATATGTGAATCCACTCAAACATGTAAGTAGACCAGAGTATCTGTGTATCCACTCAAACGTAAGTCGACCAGTGTATCTGTGTATGTACTCAAACATGTAAGCAGACCAGTGTATTTATGTATGTACTCAAACTTGTAAGTAGACCAGTATATCCGTGTATGTACTCAAACATGTAAGTAGACCTGTGTATCTGTGTATGTACTTAAACATGTAAACTGACCAGTGTATCCGTGTATGTATTTAAACATGTAAGTAGACCAGTGTATCCATGTATGTATTTAAACATGTAAGCTGACAGTGTATCTGTGTATGTACTCAAACATGTAATTAGATCTGTGTATGTACTCAAACATGTAATTAGACCTGTGTATGTACTCAAACATGTAATTAGACCTGTGTATGTAGGCCTACTTAAATATGTAACTACTGACCAGTGTATGTGTGTAGTCGGAGTATTCATTTATTTATTACTCATCAACTCCCTGTGTATGACCTGCCATTAGCTGTATTCTAGCAACCCTTCATGTGTTGTGCCATCCATTCAAGAACTTTACATGTCTTCTTTATGCCAGTATTTTCTGTTTCCATTGCTCTTCTCCATGTGTTTTTGGTCATCCTTTTTTTTCTCACGCTGGGGATTTCAGAACAAGAAATGCCTTATAATGTGAGGTTTTTCCTGGTTTTCTCATTGTGTCCTATTCAATGCGACCATCCACCCCTAACCTTGCTTCATTGGTACTGATTCTTTCCATTGGTTTACTTGGAAAACTGGTGATTGTGTCATACTATTTCAATCCTTGTGTGATTTATAGACACCCATTTATGAAAATCTATATCTATGTCTCAGAGCAACATAGGACGGCCTTGACATTTGAGCTGAAGATTCTGATTTTTGTGCTGTACTTGATTATTGCAAATGAAGATTCTGATGTTTGTGTTGTACTTGATTATTGCAACTGAAGATTCTGATTTTTGTGCTGTACTTGATTATTGCAACTGAAGATTCTGATTTTTGTGCTGTACTTGATTATTACAACTGAAGATTCTGATTTTTGTGCTGTAGTTGATTATTGCAACTGAAGATTCTGATTTTTGTGCTGTACTTGATTATTGCGATGAACGCTGTCCTCATGCTGTTTTTTTGCTTATTTAATATCAATCTCTGTTCCTTCAACTTTGTCTATATTGCTGCCAAGATATATGTCCACATCTCTGTCTGAGTACAGTCTATACATAAAGATAGCAACCAATCAGCATATACCAGTATTAGACTATGCGAACACAAATACATGTAAGTGAGCATTTAATTGTGTGAAATTATCCATATACTGCATACATATTTCAGTAGGTGAATGCTTTAGACCTTGTACACACACTAACATGTACATAGACACTCAGAAATATATAAGTAGGCACAAATTAACATGCAAGTAGCCATACTCTTACAAAGTAGGTGGACACACAGTAACATCTATAATGATATATTTTCTCACAGCTGTATGTGGTTACTGCATGTTTTAAAACATTACACCTTGAAAACATTAGCTGCCATTTTGGTGTCTGGGTAAAACCTGAAAACTTTCTGAGGCAGGAAGAGTTAATCTACTCTGTTATAAAGATAGTAAATAAAGGGAGACTGAAAAACACATGCAGAGCAGTTGAGACAGACATGAAAGGGATCAGGAAGATGTGGACAGACCTTGAGCAGACGGTACAGGACAAGACGGCTTTTGTGGAAATGTGTTCATTTGTTGAAGGCCTAGTGTTCACAGGGAGCTGAAGGTTGGTGATGATGATGATGATGATGATATAGATGATGATGGGGAATGATGATGGGGATGAAATAGATAATTAGCATGATATAGATGATGATGAGGATGATATTGATGATGATGATAATGAGGATGATATAGATGATGAGGAGAATGATATAGATGAGGATGATATAGATGATGATGACATTGATGATGAGGATATAGATGATTATGATAGATGTTATAGAGAATGATGAAGATGAGGAGGAGGAGGATGATTTAGATGATGATGATAAAATGATGATGATGATAGGTAATGATGATTATATATATGATATGTCAGTAGATCACAGAAGCAGCCGTACAAGCAAAACTGTATGTCCTGCCAATCTAAATCCTCCATTAGGTGTCATCAGTATCTGTTAAAACTATCTGCAAAATAAGCCGGTTGTTGTTCCTGTGGCTAATTTATATGGGCTAGATTAAAAAGTAAAGAATTATATTTGGAATCCAGTTAATGACGAGCTTTGTCTCTTGCAGTGTTTCATGGAACCTCTGAAGAAAGTACAGGTAGAAGGCAGCCTTATGTATGCTGAACCTCAGGATTTATTTGGCAATCTTGATGAACTGTCCTATGTAAGTAAAATGATACTATTAGTGGTAGTGATGGTAGTTGTAGTGGAAGTAAAAGTAGTAATAGTAATGGTAGTAACTGTTGTTAATGTAGCAGCAGTAACATAAGAAGTAATGGTAGTAATAAGTATTTTCATCTAATCTTCTAAGAAAGATATTCCTACGAATAAAAAGTTACAGTACATAGATCATTCTTGAAGGATATACAACTTAAATATGTGAATACACTAGTAACATCAGGTGAGAAGCAAATCATGGATAGTGAATATAGATGAAGATCTTTAGAAAACATACAATAGAATATGGTTTTACAGAAGATTGTTCAGATTCCTCTTCTAATTTTTTGGCTGAATACCATCTCCAACCAAGAACTGCTTACAAAAAGGGCATGCACACCATCATTGCAGACGCTGGAACTAGGTTGGCCATGTCCTCAGAAGGGACCCTGAAACCATCACCAGAACTGCTATACTATGGACCCCAGAAGGACGGCGAAAGAGAGGCAGACCAAAGACAACATGGTGGAGAACTGTGGAAGCGAAGATGCAAAGAATGAACCAGAGTTGGGGCATGGCATGAAGGATGGCCACCAACCAAGCAAAATGGAGACAGTTTGCTGCTGCCATACAAGATGCCACTAGGCGTGATGGCCACTGACTGCTTTGTCAGTCAGGGGCTAAGAATCCAAGAAGAAGAAAAAGTTCAGATTCCCATTAGCGGCCAGCAGCGTTAAAAATATATCCTCAAATGTGCAGTAAACAAATATTTGCTGTGATCAAATAACGACAGTTTACCAACACAGAGGAAGTTCTAGAAAGAGAATGATTATGAAACATTGTGACAGCAGGAACAATGGATGGGAGACGAGTCTGAGAATAACAAAAAAGTGACATGCTGACAGTCTAACATCATGACACAGAACAAAGTAACAACCAGAATGGTAGATCACACCATGCACTGAAAGTTGTGAAGAGATGGGAATGCATTTGCCGAATGAAAAAGATCAGATGAGAATTTTTTATAGAAATATAAGTAGTAGGAGCCCTGATAGTAGCATCTACAGCAGTGGTAGTAATATTTGAAGTTCTGAATATGATAGGAAACTCTATATAGTGCATTACAACAGGAGACAATCTGATCATCAGAAGTCATTGCACAGACACCCAAAATGGAAGCGAGCATCTTTCCACTGGGAGTGTTTCAAAACAAGCAGTAAACAAATATATTTGTGAGAAAATATGCCGTAGTAGATATCAAATTGTTGTTATTTGGTTGAAGAATATTTTGATGCTTGGAAGTTATTGGTATTGTTGATCAGAATCAATGTTATTGCACTCCAGGCAAATCCATAGGTGCTGCCTCAGTAAATGTCAAAGGGTATGAATGTTAATCGTTCCTGCTGCACACTGGTTGTATACACGCTGGATGCATCCTCTAATACGTCCATCCTTGCTGGTCTTACATTTGATGCCCAATACTAGTAGTCTTAGCCTTGATGATTCATTGACTGCAATGTCATTCTCTAATAGGCGATCATTAATTGCCCTCAGTATCTCTCCCTTATCCATATCTAATGCACCTTCTTTGGGTGCTCCTGTCAGGTTTTACGGTGAACCCCTGCATGAATAGGACAGTAGATCCACACCAGCTGCTGAAGATTCAAGGCTTCTTTGGAGGTTTTCCATTCATGCCATAGCCATCCATTTTGGACCTTCCAAAGCATGGATTGTGAGTCTGATACAATAACCACCCTTGTTAATGAAGTCTCAGACATCCACCTTAAGGCGGCAGTAGCTTTTACATGCATTGTTTCCTTCCACTATTGCTGTGAGCCATAGTGCAGAGTTGATGTTTGCATTCTAGAGCCACAAATGTCAAGTTGGCCACAGTGAGCCCGTCTTGTTGTAAGATTTATGGGATGTGTGGAGCTACTGGTGTAGAAATATTATTTATTGATGATGATTGTTTGTATGTTGTGCAACTGGTACTGGTATGGTTTGGATTGATTTTAAGGACCATCTTCATTGCACAGGGACAACTCCATCAGTGCTCCGATCTCCTCCCTTAGATCACACAAGGAGGATCTCAGCACAGTGCACAAACTCCGTAGCACCAGCAAGAATCCCAATGTGTGTATATAGGAATCACAATATATTATAAATATTTTTAGGTTGTGTAAGTTTCTAATTTTTTAAATTTTGCCAGGGCAGCAGCCTTATGGCCTACTCTTTATGATTTCCAACTGCCGAGGGATTTTTAACGGGCATAGCTTGCACACAGGACCTCCTATTTTTTTGCCATTATCCAAGAAGACTAGGCATCCGATCTTAATACCCAGGAGACCAGGGGGAAGTATGACATCATTAGGCCCACTGGTTCTGAAAAATACTTCCATAAATTATATTCCCTCTACTGGGAGTCAAAACTGGTACCTTTAGAATTTGAGGCGGACACCATACCTCTTAGCTACACCAAACGCTGGTACTGGTTATGTGTCATTAGTGCTGATATTGGTTATATGTTGTTGCTACTATAATGATTGTGTATGTTATTGATGCTATATTGGTTGTTGTATATGCTGTTGCATGTAGTGGTTTTTGATGTTATTGTATGGTTGATATGTTACCTAGTGTACTGGATGAGGTCAGCTGTGAAGGCTCCTGAGATAAAAGTTTATGGGAGTTACAGGAGGCCTTTCTGCTACCACTTATGACCTCAAACAGACCTATTCTACTATAATGAGTGTTAGCTACGTTAAAAGTCTAGGGTACTGAAATGTAATGTGTAGGTAATAAAATACACAGACACACACATGTAATTAATAAGTCTAATAACTCTATAATACACTGAACTAACACTGGCTGTTAAAGTTTAAATTTAAAATTTTTTTTAATTTATTAGTCCTGAACCAATTGTTTCTTTTGGTCAGAACATATGAAATGATAGGTATTTATCAATGAAATGCATATATATATTGCATAATCAAATATAACTTTTGTACATAGGTATATTATTACAATGATTATTATTAATGGTATCTACACTGTCTTGGGAACACTAGCACTGGATGGTTAGTTGGGGTGGCGTCATCATGCCCAATCTGTGGTTACAAAGATCATAGTCCTTAACATAGGGACTAATGGTAATGTTTATATTACAAGCGTTATTGCTTTATTGATGGTGGGATTTGTTAATGAATCTCCAGCAGGCCAGGTTTGCACTTTACTGGCCTGTAATGATGTAGTACAGAATTCTTGTGGCCCACTCCTCTTAGTAGCTGGAGTAAAATTTAGGCTGCACAGACACCCGCTCTTATACTTCTACAAGAGCATCTGGCACAATCGTAGTGCCAGATCAGAAACTCACAATTCAGAATTGAGAACACAGTTAATTAGGACTAGCAAAACTCAGCTGAGCTGCTGGCTAGATTATGGCGTCCCACTGATTTTTATTTATTAATTCCGGGAAATCACCTCTAGCAGTCATGAACTGTGTTAATGGACAGTCTTATATCAAATGGTACAAGTGCGCGTCTCTCATTCACTAATATAAATACGTCTGTCCAATCAACAAACTTCCCCTCTAACTTTTTTCAAATATTCAAACCAAAAGTCAAATTTCAGTCAGATCTCAGTCAAGTGTGTATTATTTTCTGTTGGTCCGTCTGTCTCTACTTGGCTTTTCACAAAAATACACTTGTTTCTTGGACTAACTACATGCAAAAACTGCACAAACCTGCCCCCTAAGTTATTTTTAGCTTCTATCCTCCGACTTTGCTCCTCTAGTTCTTTGCAGTTTGATTTTTGCATTTTTAGGGCTCAAGGACACCAAAATGTAACGTTAGTGAAATATGCACAAAAAACTGTTCACTAGTCTGATGTGAACAATACAGTCTTTCGTCAATATCTTCCGTGTTATCTGTCCGACTGTATAATTAAAAGTATATTATTTCTCTGCTCAAGATGGGCTATCAAACTAGCTAGGTTTTATTTTCATAACTTTATTATTAAAGAAAATCCTACTTTTCTCAAGGTTAGTTTTTCTACCAAGTCCTTACTAGTGGCGTGATTTTTTTCTTTAAACTACAAATTGCGTCTTTTTGCCTTTTAGATTCAAACACGTGTTCAGTCATATTTTTTCCTTTTTATCTCCGTTTCCCCTCCCGTCTAAAAGGGTAAACCGTTTCGTCTGCATGTCTAACTAGTTAGTTTCAATGGCGGTAGAAAGTGCTGGCGTAGGCGAGAATGTATCCTTGTATCTTACGTATAATTTTATCCCTACATGTTATCTTACCCGTTATCTTTATAATTGGAGATATTTTAATGTTGTATCACTGTATTTTTCACCACACATCTCCCCACCTGAGAACATGCACTCATGCAAGTTCCAAAACCAGTGATACACATAGATAAAATTACTCCTCACGCCTGCCAACTACTCTAAATTTGATCACAGGGGTGCCTACTGAGGAAATCTGCACCGACATTCTGTGACCCCGGGATATATTCGATAATAAACTGATAAGGTTGCAATAATAAAGACCATCTTAACAATCTTGCATTTTCATGCTTGGCCTGAGATAAGAACACTAGGGGCTGGTGATCCGTCTGGACCACAAAAGTCCTACCATACAGATAGATTTGGAACTTTTTTATTGCCCAGATTAACGCTAAACATTCTTTTTCGCTTGTGGAATATCCCTGCTCCGCTTTGTTCAACTTGCGGCTTGCATAAGCGACTGGGTTCAGTTCCCCATTGGGTGAAGAGGACCTTTGCAACAGAGCCGCCCCCAGGCCTACATTACTTGCATCTGTTCTCACCACAAAGTCCTGAGTCAAATCAGGCAATTTGAGAATAGGCTTGCTAGTGAGTTTTTCCTTTAACTCTTGAAATGCCAATTCACATTGCGCAGACCAAACAATTTTATCTGGATTTCCTTTGCGAGTCAGATCAGTCAGAGGAGCACATATAGAGTTAAAATTTTTGATATATTTTTGGTAAAACCCACATAACGACACGAATGATCGCACGTCTTTTTTTTTTGTTTGTGGTCTAGGTGCTCTCTGCAGTTTTTCCAAGTTCTTGGGGTCAGGGGTCATGTTACCCTGATATACAGTATGTCCCAAGAATTCCAACTCTTTGCATCCAATACAACATTTTGTTGGTCTAGCAGTTAAGTTTGCTTCCCTAAGCCTATCAAATAATATATTCAGAGAGTTAATGTGTTTCTCAAATGTTTCCGTGGCGACCAGAATATCATCCATGAAATTCGTGATACATGGATTATTCAAGGGATCCAACAATTTGCGCATCATCCTAGAAAATACACTCGGAGCATTTTTCAGTCCGAATGGTAGCATGTTGAATTCATAATGTCCTTCCGAGGTGCTAAAGGCTAAATAAGGTCTAACTTCAGGCTTCACTGGAATCTGGTAATAGCCTTTGCTAAGATCCACCTTCGAAAAGTATTTTGCCTTGTTCAATCTGGCAAATAACTGTTTTATGTCTGGTAATGGATCCACTTGTCCTTCTGTGACAGCATTCAGTTTCCTGTAATCTATGCACAGTCTATGTTCCCCAGACGGTTTTCTCAACAAAACTACACTGGAGCTAAAAGAAGATTCACTGTGTGAAATAATCCCTTCTTTCAACAAATAATCTATTTCCTCTTTCAATGCCTTCTCCTTCGCGAACGGAACAGAATAGGCTCTCATACAGATTGGGTTTGAGTCTACCAACTTCATGTCATACTGTAGCAAATTTGTATGTCCTGGTTTATCTGTTAATACATCTGTATGTTCCTCCAGAACCTTTTGAACTCTCTCCCTCTGATTTTTAGTCAGGTGCTTACTGACTTTTACCTGTGCGGCTGTTTCACAAGGATGTAATGGGTATTCATGTGAGGTGAGTGGTTCTTTTTTCATTTTAGTTGCGATAGCCAAGGTCAGTAAGGGGGTGCTTTCCTGGAGTGGTCTGTCCAGATACTTCTTTAAAAGGTTTACATGATATACCTTCTCCTTCCCCTTTTTGTCAATTTTATAGTTTGTTCTAGACACCTTCTCTAGAACAGTATATGGACCTTGCCATCCAATTAGCAACTTATTCTGGCTGCCGGGTAGTAGAAGAAGCACCTTCTCTCCCACAGCTAATTCTCTGTCCTTTGCCTTCCTATTAAAATACGCTGCATGTTTCTTCCTGGCTTGTCTCAAATTATCATTTGCCAGTTTCCATCCAGCTTTCAGACGAGTGGTCAGCTCGTTCACATATTGATATGTGTCACATAGGGAGTTATGTTCTATAAATTGTCTACATTTTCCTCTTTCTTCCACTCGGGTCCTCTAATTTTTTCTGTCACTCTTTATCCTTTTTCATATATAATATTTTTCCGCATTCGTTAGTTTGCGAATAATATTTTCTTTTCCCATTCGATATTTTACCGTCTTTCTTTCTCATGCTGACTGAAACTCGATTACATAGATGTCAGTGAACGAAGCTGTGACTTTCGCTTCTATCAGACCCGAAATGGCAGACAGTTGTCTGAATTTTCCAGCGAACACGCGCGGTTGCTTCGGGCTGAGCGCTCAGGTAGGCGTTAAAACTGTCACCTACACGACGTAGAGCAGACATATAGTCTGGGAAAACGTAGCTCTCGGGAAACTTTCCTAGCGTGAAGTGTGATCTGTCACCGCCTCCCCCGCTCAGAAATGGAAATCGGGAGAGGAAGGTGCCAAGACACTCCGGGGCAGTTACGACATGCTTCTAAGTGAAACGTAGGTGTTATGAGAAGGGGAGAGATCAGGGTTGGGGAAATAGTTCATCCTTTGTCTGTTTCAGATATTAAACCTAGTTTGAAACTTTATTTTCATTCTTTCTCAATATTCGCAGTAGACAGGTGGTTCGCGAAGAGTAGAGCTGTATAAGCGAAGTTTCTTAGTTTGTTGCGACAATTTGTCGAACTTCTAGACTTCCATAAATATAAGCGTATAATTCTTAATTGTGCGATATCCTGTAGTGCTGTGTTTGAGGTATATTATATAGTAGTTCTCTAGAATTTTGTGAAGTGATTAAGTGTTAAATCGCCGATTTCATTTTAAACTAGTTCTTTTGAACAGAGTGCTTAATCTATATAGTCTGTATTATTTTCTAGTGACGCGTTTCAGTGGAAGGCAAAAATAAATTATATTTTAGCTTACTAAACAAGTAGCTATAAGGAATTTAATTTAACGGCTAATACTCAGTCGAAACTGTTTTAAGAACTAACTTATAATGCTAGATGCGACATCAGTGAATATTGACGGAATACGCAAATATTCCTAATTCGTGATGATTGATTTTATATAACTTATTTTACGGGAAGTTTTAAATATAAGTCAAGCTGTAGGCTTGCTATTAAAATGTAAGTTATATTGAGTACATATATGTAAATTATTTGATATGTGTTCTTTCTTTTATATAGTGAAACGGTGGTACCCAACTTGCCAGCGTTTAGTAAAGAGACATATTTGTGAGAAGCATAGACATTTCCTATCTTTAACCTCGTGGGTTTTTTGTTTCAAGTAACACTGTTCTGACAGTGCATATGCCATCAGAGAGAGACAGTAATAGCAATCCCACTAACGGTTTCTAAAGACTAGAAATATATATTGGGCTTTTGAGCCAGTTCATATTGCTCCACAAATTTAAATGTACATGCTGCCTGGCGGCGAGAATAATTACAATCAATAACATTACTTTCCGACGTTGTTGACAAGTGAGTGGGGAACTAAGATTTTTCTGTTTGAGAGAAGTTGTCCACCGGTCATCTTCCTAATTAAGGGAAACTTCGTGTTCTGACATTTTGTGCTCGTTTAAGCCTAATTCTTACCTCTTGAGTCAAGTGACATTAACTTTAGTCTGAAATAACTATCGCCTGAAGCAGACGCTCCCCAGATCCATTTTGATGAAACCAACAAACAAATCTGCAGAGCTGGGATCTGTTTCATTAAACGACAGTAACAGATAAAAAGTGTGAGTGTCCAAAATTTGCGCCAGCCGGCGAAAACCACAACACGATTGTAAGTATATCAGGGCCCTGATGAAAGAACCGAGTGAAAGTGACGGAAGGATGTTCGTTGTAAAATACACTCACGTGTTATATTTGTTTTTTTTTCTTAGGCGAGATTTGCTGCTTAAGTAACGTGTTCCTTTAGAATAGATACTGCTGTCAAAGTCAGTCAATACCTTCAAAGGGGAACAATATTAGACCCTAACCACATGCATCTATAACTCTTTGGGCCATCATCTGTCATCCTAACGGGGCTGTGGGCTAAACCTAGAGTTAAGATCATAACGGGGCTATCATCCTTGTAGCATTTTCCTTGAATTTTATGACTATTTGTATATGTTTTTCCTTGATGTAATTTTTGGTGTTGTGAGAAGATTTTTTTTAGATGATAATAATAAAATCTCTCTTGAACTAAATCAGTGCGTTGGTCAGCTCGTTCAAATACATATAAAATCATTCTTATAGATTTCCCACGTCTGTGTGTTTAACTGTCGTCACGTGTATGTGCGTGCCCGTGAGTAGATAGAGATTTATGTAATATATATATATATGTGGTTTAGACTGTCTGACACTTTAAAGCGGTCGTAGAAGATAGGTGAGAGAGAGAAGATTATCTCGATTCTCAAAGACAGCCTCTATATCACATTCTATCAGCTCACGTGTGGAAATTCTATTACTTTTCACCAGCTCATACTGTGACTATCACTCATTCCAACCTATTCAGAAGGGACCAAACCCAAGTCTTAATTCTCCTATCTAAAATCTACGACAATATGATGAGGTAACAGTCTCTTCTGCTTTCTCATCTGTCCAGGTCCTTAATAAGGCTTCCAATGGACCTTTTATTGGCCTCCCAAATAGCAGGGTTGCAGGAGCCATCCCGGTTGAACTATGTGGTACCTCCCGATATGCAAACAACGCGGCGGGCAGAAATTGATCCCACATATCCGGTTTTTCATGTGCCAGCTTCCTCAGGATAGAAATGAGAGTCCCATTGAACCTCTCTACCTGGCCGTTCCCTTGTGGATGGTACGGACTACAATGAAAGTGTCTGGCTTGAAATAGCTTAAAAACTTCTTCCGTTAGTTTCCCCTTGAACTGTGAGCCATTATCAGTCAAGATTTGATGCGGGAATCCTAATCTTGTGAATATTGTAAGTAGTGCCTCTGCTACATGTTTCGAATCAATTGATGGCAGGGCTACCGCCTCTCCCCACATAGAACAAGTGTCCACCAGAGTAAGGATGTAACTGTTCCTCCTCTTGGTCCGAGTAAGAGGTCCCACAATATCCACTGCAACCCTCTCAAAAGGTGTTCCCACTATAGGCATTTCCCCTAGAGTTGCAGGAGCAGTCCAATGCTTTGGAGCTACCCTTTGACATTCTGGACAGGATTTGACATATCTTTTTATATCCTCCGTTATCCCTGGCCAGAAGTAATGACAAGCTATACGCTGTCCTGTGGCGCTGATCCCCATGTAACAACTGAAGGGAATCGCATGCCCTAATTCCATCACTTTATCCCTATATGAAGTAGGAAGAACCAGCTGGTTGTGACCATTTGTTCCAGTTCCGGCCTTCCTGTAGATCAATTTGTTCTTCATAAAGTACTCTCCCTTGCTTGGAGGTGTGTGGCATTTGGGCAATTTCTTGAAACATGGCTTGAGGGTCCTATCCTCAGCCTGCGCCTTCCTCATCTCTTCTGGATGAGCATTTATAGGTTCACCTTCTTCCTCCTTTTTCTGTGACCTGGTCTGCACTGTCGCCATGATCACAGGTCTCTCGGGATTCCCCAAGAAGACGTATCTACACCCCAATATCAGAGGGTAGATTGGTTCATCTATCACTGCTGCTCTGATTTCTCCTTCCACATAGCGAGTTTTCACCGTTATCCTAGCGATGGGAAGTGTCATGAGTGGTATGTCCTTAGTTGCCCCTTGTATTTCCACTGTTTCTGTGGTATACTGACTTGGGTCCACTAGGCTAGACTTCACAACTGAATCATAATCCAAACCTGTATCATATAGGCACCTTATGGTGACCCCATTACAAATAACATCCTCACAAACTGGGGGGTGATAAGGTTCCTGCTGTCCATTAGGATTAACCTTTAATCTTTGTTTCCTCGATCTCATTGCAGCAATGTTTGAAGGTTTCCTTTTACAAAATTCGGTGTTATGGTTGTCTTTCTTACACCATTTGCACCATCTCTTTCCTTGGTTAAACGGTTTTCTTTCGTTATATTTTTGGTCATTGAACTGTGAGTTCTGAATGGGTACTGGGTACTGGAAGATGAGACAGGTCTATATTTCGGAGCTGGCATTTGCTGATGATGTTGCCCTGATTGCTAAATCAGAGGCACATCTCCAATCCAACCTGCAAGTCTGGAAGGAAGAGCTGGAGAAGAGAGGGATGGTCATAAGCAGCTCTAAAACAAAATCCATGGTGATATCACGAGAAGAAAGAAAACATCAGATTAAGTTGGGAGAACAGGTCCTGGAGCAGGTCGACCACTTTAAATATCTCGGAGCTATTATAGACCGAAAGGGAGGCATCAAAGAAGAGTTGGCCACTCGAAAAGCAGCGGCTGGGAGACTTTTTCAGGCCATAAATCGTGGATTCCTCAGCAAGAAAGAGGTTGGTAAGAAAACGAAGATGGCTGTATACCGCTCCCACCTATGTCCCAGTCTTGACATATGGATGCGAGTCGTGGGCAATGACTACAACCCACAAAAGCCAGATCCAAACCTCAGAAATGAGGTATCTGAGGAAAGTGGTTGAAGTAACAAGAAGAGACATGGTCCGCAACCAGACGATCCGTCAAGGCCTAAAATCTCATCCGCTGCAGACCCAAATAGAACAGTCCCAACTAAGATGGTTTGGCCATGTCTGCAGAATGGGAGAAGATCGGCTACCACGACAAGCATGGGAAAAAAAGAGCCAGGGATCCAGACCTCCAGGACGACCCAGAGTCCGCTGGGAGGACAACATTAGACAATCTTTGAAGGACCGAGGACTAGAATGGAACCAGGCCAGGAAGAAGACAGCTGATAGAATGGTCTGGCGCTCTCTCTTCCAAACCTCTACACCTCACGGTAGAAGGGGAACGACTAAGTAAGTAAGTAAGAACTGTGAGTTTCTATCACGATAATCATTTCGTGGCCTATCAAAGTTTGTCCTGCCTTTATTACCTTGTTCTCTGGTATCAAATTTACTAAATTGCTGTGGAGCTTTAAAATTGTCTATGTGCTTCTTTTTAGTGCCATTTACCTCTGCCTGGGCTGCCTGATACCTCTCAGCGACATTTAAAACCTCCCCCAATCTCTCTGCACCTTGTTTCATGAGAAATTTTCTCAGGTCTGGAGCCATGGACTCTCTTAATTGCTCTATCATGATCATCTCTTTGAGATCTTGGGTCTTCCCCAGAGCAGTCCATTTCTCCAAATAGGTTTCCAGTCTGGCAGAGAATTGGTGGTATGTCTCCCCAGACAACAGTTTGGCATTTCTAAACTTCTTACGATAAAATTCACCATTCTTTTCATATCTCAATAACAAAGCCTGCTTTAGCATGTCATAATTGTCTTGGTCGTCTCTATGCATCTTAGCAAAACTTCATAAGAAGTACCTCTCAGTCCCTGGGATAACTTAAGACTCCACCTCTCTCTCTCTCTAACCCATATGTAGTAGCTAATAGTTCGAATCTACTGAGGTACCCCTCGATGTCATCGTCTTTCTCACTAAAATGGTCTAGATGAAACCCCATAGCTGAGGTTGAGGCTCCCTGACTAGGCGTAGCATCTGAGGCAAAAGGGCTGGCACCATTTTCAGGAGCATGGCCTTGTAATTCCAGCTCCCTTAGTCGTAATTCGTGCTCCCTTTGCAATCTTCTATCTTCTGCTTCAGCAGCCTGTCTCTTTTCTTCTGCCTCCCTTTGATGTCATTTTTCTGCTGCCTCCAATGCCTTAGCCTCTTTGTCAGCCTCAATCTGCAGCCTCTTAAGTTCTTTATCAGCCTCAATTTGTAACCTCTTCTCTTCAGCTAACCTCCTATCTTCCCTTTCAATATACTTGTCACATTCTGAAGTCACATATTGAATTAAAACTTGACCCTCCATATTCATCTCCTTCGCCGTCAGCACAGCAGCCGATCTAAATTTTGCTAGATCTGCCATACTCTAACACAAAATTTAACAATGACTAAGGTAATTCCAAGTATATAATTATTAAGGTAATATATTAATTAATTAATTAATTACCACTGGCTGTGAAGATTCATCAACTCTTATTTTCCACTTTTTATTTTAAGGGACACTTTTAAATTTATTCCCTTATGCCCCCACTAGTTTAATTTACAGACCAGGAGATCCTAATATCTTTAATAACTTAATCCCCGGACAAGACCCCAATATTTGTAGTGGTTTTTGATGTTATTGTATGGTTGATATGTTACCTAGTGTACTGGATGAGGTCAGCTGTGAAGGCTCCTGAGATAAAAGTTTATGGGAGTTACAAGAGGCCTTTCTGCTACCACTTACGACCTCAAACAGACCTATTCTACTATAATGAGTGTTAGCTACGTTAAAAGTCTAGGGTACTGAAATGTAATGTGTAGGTAATAAAATACACAGACACACACATATAATTAATAAGTCTAATAATAATAATAACTCTATAATACACTGAACTAACACTGGCTGTTAAAGTTTAAATTTAAAAATTTTTTAAATTTATTAGTCCTGAACCAATTGTTTCTTTTGGTCAGAACATATGAAATGATAGGTATTTATCAATGAAATGCATATATATATATTGCATAATCAAATATAACTTTTGTACATAGGTATATTATTACAATGATTATTATTAATGGTATCTACACTGTCTTGGGAACACTAGCACTGGATGATTAGTTGGGGTGGCGTCATCATGCCCAATCTGTGGTTACAAAGATCATAGTCCTTAACATAGGGACTAATGGTAATGTTTATATTACAAGCGTTATTGCTTTATTAATGGTGGGATTTGTTAATGAATCTCCAGCAGGCCAGGTTTGCACTTTACTGGCCTGTAATGATGTAGTACAGAATTCTTGTGGCCCACTCCTCTTAGTAGCTGGAGTAAAATGTTAGGCTGCACAGACACCCGCTCTTATACTTCTACAAGAGCATCTAGCACAATCGTAGTGCCAGATCAGAAACTCACAATTCAGAATTGAGAACACAGTTGATTAGGACTAGCAAAACTCAGCTGAGCTGCTGGCTAGATTATGGCGTCCCACTGATTTTTATTTATTAATTCCGGGAAATCACCTCTAGCAGTCATGAACTGTGTTAATGGACAGTCTTATATCAAATGGTACAAGTGCGCGTCTCTCATTCACTAATATAAATACGTCTGTCCAATCAACAAACTTCCCCTCTAACTTTTTTCAAATATTCAAACCAAAAGTCAAATTTCAGTCAGATCTCAGTCAAGTGTGTATTATTTTCTGTTGGTCCGTTGTCTCTACTTGGCTTTTCACAAAAATACACTTGTTTCTTGGACTAACTACATGCAAAAACTGCACAAACCTGCCCCCTAAGTTATTTTTAGCTTCTATCCTCCGACTTTGCCCCTCTAGTTCTTTGCAGTTTGATTTTTGCATTTTTAGGGCTCAAGGACACCAAAATGTAACGTTAGTGAAATATGCACAAAAAACTGTTCGCTAGTCTGATGTGAACAATACAGTCTTTCGTCAATATCTTCCGTGTTATCTGTCCGACTGTATAATTAAAAGTATATTATTTCTCTGCTCAAGATGGGCTATCAAACTAGCTAGGTTTTATTTTCATAACTTTATTATTAAAGAAAATCCTACTTTTCTCAAGGTTAGTTTTTCTACCAAGTCCTTACATTGTGTCAACTAGTGGCGTGATTTTTTTCTTTAAACTACAAATTGCGTCTTTTTGCCTTTTAGATTCAAACACGTGTTCAGTCATATTTTTTCCTTTTTATCTCCGTTTCCCCTCCCGTCTAAAAGGGTAAACCGTTTCGTCTGCATGTCTAACTAGTTAGTTTCAATGGCGGTAGAAAGCGCTGGCGTAGGCGAGAATGTATCCTCGTATCTTACGTATAATTTTATCCCTACATGTTATCTTACCCGTTATCTTTATAATTGGAGATATTTTAACGTTGTATCACTGTATTTTTCACCACATTGCAGTAGCATAAATAAAGTACCATTATACATGTTGTATGTTGCAACATTGCAAAATTTTTCCTCAAGAGGTTTTAACTCACGCATCTTTAAAGAATGCATGTTATGTTCACTTACTCAACAGGTCAGCTACACCTTCTGTAAAGACTTCATTGCTGCTTTGCTGAAGGATATGAGTATAACTGACTTTGGCAGAACAAATGTTTTACTCAAGGCTTTTCAGAGGGTATGTTCTATTCAGTATGTTGTTGATCTTCCTCCTTAGTGAGATGAGCTTGGTGTGAGGGCAAGTAAATTTATGTGTGGTGGCATCGTTCAAACAGTTTTCTATAAATAATTTGGATGGTTAACACTATTATAGTTGTCCAGAAGTTTATAGGAGATTCTTCTTCTTCTTCCTCGTTTGCTTCTTCCACATTAATGACTCTAATAAAGGCAATGGTCAGCTCAAGGTTCCTGACATCTCCAGCCAGTTTTCTAGAAATATTTTGGACAGTTAACATTATTATAGTTGTGCCATAAGTTTATAGGAGATAAGTGAGCTAGAGAAAAGAAAATAGTCAATTGCCAAGACATTTTAATGGAATTTTATCTTTCTCCTTTTCTATTGCTCCAACTTTCTTTTCTTTTTACTTTTTTGGTTAGCACTTTATGCCCTGAAAATTTTTTGCTCCAAATTATCATCCACTTCCATCTGCCTTTGAGAAATCTGGAGAGAACTGAATGAAATTATGAAGGAAGAAATAAAGTTTGCAACAGGGTGTGGAGGGAGAATAAAGAGAGCCAAAGATAAAGCTTAGGGTCATGGAGTAATAAAAAGACCATTAAATGTAGTGTGTGTGTATGGGTTTGTCTGTGTGTGCTATAAGTATAGTTGGTGTAAATTGGTGTAATTCAAAAAGCTGGATTTTTAAGAAGAAAAATGTAGGGTAACAAAGAATATTTATTTTGATTTTGTCCTGTTTCGTTCCTTATGGAGCATGGAGCCACCACTGAAGTTGATCCCCTTGAAGGAAGCTTACATCAAAGTATTCATGTGTTCTTGCAGCAGTCATATCTGTATGTGTTCTTGCAGCAGTCGTATCTGTATGTGTTCTTGCAGCAGTCGTATCTGTATGTGTTCTTCCAGCAGTCGTATCTGTATGTGTTCTTCCAGCAGTCGTATCTGTATGTGTTCTTGCAGCAGTCGTATCTGTATGTGTTCTTGCAGCAGTCGTATCTGTATGTGTTCTTGCAGCAGTCGTATCTGTATGTGTTCTTGCAGCAGTCGTATCTGTATGTGTTCTTGCAGCAGTCGTATCTGTATGTGTTCTTGCAGCAGTCGTATCTGTATGTGTTCTTGCAGCAGTCGTATCTGTATGTGTTCTTGCAGCAGTCGTATCTGTATGTGTTCTTGCAGCAGTCGTATCTGTATGTGTTCTTGCAGCAGTCGTATCTGTAGCAATTAATTGTACACGATGAGGTTGCCAGCCTCATGCACATCTTCATATTAGTTACCTCTAACAAAATGCCTGAGGGGCAGTAGTCCTATTATTTTTTGGCCCCCTCAGAGACCCCTGGGAACTTAACGGGGTAATGTAGAATATTAAATGAATAAATACTATTCTTTTTGGAATGATATGATGTGTAAATAATTATGATATGGAAATAATTTTAAAAGAGTTGTGATCCAATGGATCCCATCTCATTGTAAGATCACCGGCAATGAAGAGGCTTAGATTGGCAAAGAAAGGTGGAAAGCTACCTCAGCCTGATACAAGCATAATTTCGAAGAGGCAGAGAGTTTTATCAAAACCAGATACAGAAAAAAATGGGATGCAGAGCATCCAGGACACACACATAATGATGCATACTACCAGCTCAACAGAAGGGAACAAGTGGTAATCTTCAGACTCCACATGGCCCACAACAGATTGGGATACCATCTATTCAACAAGCTAAAGATAGGAACTACAGATGAGTGTAACTGTGGCACTGATAAAATGACTGCTGAACATCTGTATCAGAGATGCCCAACAATATGTGGAACAGAGAAAGTGCATATGGCCGACACCAGTACCATTCATGGAAAAGAGATGCAAATTTCCTCAAGCTGACTACTGCTTTCTTTGAAAACATTCAAGTAGATGTCAAGAGCATACGCAGAAGAAGAAGACGATATGGAAATGGAGAAATAATGTAAATATCGCTGTAGTATTTATAAATGGAAGGATTTGTAAATACATATATATGATTTCTAAATATGGGAGTGGCATAAGTAAATGCTAAGGGAGGATTTGTAAATGATGAGGTAAGATTTTTAAATGTTAGGCAGTATTTTGAATGATGAAAGGTTTGTAAATCAGGGTTTGTTAATGGTGAGATGAAATTTTTTAATAGTGAGAAAATGTTTGTCAATCACAATTCTTAAATTGAACATAGAATTTCAACAGGAAAAGGAAGGCACTAAATCTAATCATGCTGATATATCACACATTTTTCTACGTGTCTTTTTTAAGAAATTTATAAACATCTTACATAGATTTTTGTCCTGTATGATCAGCCTGAGAGATTAAAATTATGTGGAATGTAATTAGAGGGAATTTAAAGTAAGATATAATTTTAACTCAAAATCTTTTAAAAAATGGGCAAACATTGAGAGGAGGGAGTGTTCTAAGGCAGAGAATCAATATTACTTAAACAATGATAAATTTACCTCATATAACACCACATATTAGTGATCTGATAATTGAAAATGTGAATGTAACAGTAATGCTTAAAATGGTCTATGCATGATTATTTGTTCACTATCTTCTGAAAGTTTTCTGCACATTCCCGAGATGGAGCAGTGTACCACTCATACTGCCTCAACTACACTAATGCACTGGCTTATCTGGAAAAGTTGAGGGCCAATTCTGATTTTGCTGAGTTTGAAAAGGTAAGGGACCAGTTATAAAGTTTTTTTAATGTCCCTTACAGAAGTAGGTTATTGTGCTTCATTTTTTCTCAGACTGCAGAAAGTTGTATTTTTTGTTTGTTTGTTTCTTTGTTTTGGGGTTTTTTATTTTCTTTTCTGTCTTTTTTAAAAAGGAAAAGCACACACACATATATTCACAAATTTTAAAATTTTTGATTTATTCTATTTTGACAGTGGAGTGGGGAGAGAATACCATATGTTGATATTGAACATCAAAATTATTATCTTGAATTAACTACACTATATATCCTAATTTGTTGCCCTACAAGATGCCACTAGGCGTGATGGCCACTGACTGCTTTGACGGTCGATGGCTAAGGATCAAAGAAGAAGAATATCCTAATTATAACCCATAAAGGGTTGAACAGGATATTTTTTATTTAAAAAAAAAAAAAAAAGAAACTGGTATGCCATGTAGGAGGTGTGTCATTAAGAGATTCTATCATATTTGGATGTCACACAGCACTCTCCAAGTTGATACATTCCCATACTATTATGCCACTTTCATTATCACCATCACCCTTCGCTACCAAAGGAGCTTTTTCTCCTAGTAGGTATCAGGTGTGACGACCCTTCAACAAATTTATGCCTATTTCTCCTGTCCCCTAGATCAGTGGTTCTGAACCTGTGGTCCGCGGACGCCTTATGGTCCGCAGCACATCATCAGGTGGTCCACTGCTGGATTATTGATTTGGTATTAAGTGCTTTCATTTTGCTCTGATCCTCCCTATGTTTTTAGTGCTATAAAAACAAAACACAGAAACTGTTTGCAAGTAGAACCAGTTTTGAGACTGTCTTTAACTTCTATGAAGCCTAATATTGCGAAATGCAAGCACAAGGCTCCCATTGAATATTTTTTTAATTTTAACCATTGAATTGTATGAATATATAGTATTTAACCAATATGTTTGTAACCAGTATGTACTCGTATATAACCAATCAGTGGTGTCACGCGGGTGACACCATCAGAGGGGGTGACACTAAAATGACTGTCTATAAAATTTTTGTGCAGTGTTTCAGCAGAAATGTATTATTTTTTATAAAAATATCCCTGTAGTTAGTTATAACCATGTTTTTACTTCAAATTCTATTGTTTTCTTACCGAATTTTCACTTTAACCACATGAAACTATGTAAATGTAAATACATTTAGGCTGTGCATATGATATTGTAATTTAAAGGTGTAATTTTAATTTTGCTAGTTTTTTATGTCCCTACTATTGCCATTACATTCAGTGATATACGGGAATTACGATTTACGAGTAACATTAGTACAAAAAACATTACTAAGGATTCTGTATGGTCTAGTACGGGAGGAGGTCCATGGGGGTGACACCATGAGTTACCGCACTGGGTGACACCAACCCTAGTGATGCCACTGTAACCAATAAATTGTATGTGTAATTTATTTTTCATTACTCTTACCTTACAATTTCCTTGTCATCTGGCAAATAATTAACAACTTGTGTTATTGAATATGGGTCTATTCATCTATTGAATAAAAACAGTTAAGTGTTTATGGCATTGCGATATTACATATAAGCTGGTGGTCCGCAACTTATATGTAGTTGGAAAAGTGGTACTTAGATGTAAAAAGGTTGGGAACCACTGCCCTAGATGCATGGAGGCATATCTAGAGTCATCCTTATATGACCAATAGCTATGCACAATGCTACAATATACATATGTGGAAGTGAACCTCTGTCTGTGAGGTGAATTACGCAGTCATTGACTCTGGAAATCATCCATACACTTCCAGGGATTCCCTCTGTGATTAAACTTGTTGAGAACCCAGCATTGCACACTAAGCTTGGAGAAGTCACTTGAGCCCCACACATAATTCTTTGGCTTTGACCTGGTTGGCTGCATGCAGGAGGATCTCACTATGGACAGGCAGGGGGAGCAGAGAAGTGGCTCTGTGCAAGTGCAAGACGTGACAATTCCTTAGGAGAGCCCAGAACCAGAGCACAGTATTAATCCTAGCTTGGGATCAGGTCTGACGATCCTTTAAATGCAAGCCAAGCTGGAGAAACTGGAGCTCATGACTTCAACTCAACACATTTCGGGATGTCAGAGAAGCCACAGGAAAAGCCTAGATCTACAGTGTAGATAATACCAAGGAGTCTTCAACTTGGTATTGGCTGCAAAAGAGTGAGACGCTTAGCAGCTCTAGTTAAACATTAGCAACGTCCCCTGCCAATTCTCAAGGTCATTCCATGCCTTCCTCATCCTTTTCATTTCTGCTTCCAGTTCTCTTCTAAGCACATCTGTTTGTCTACCTCGTACTCTCTCACTTGCTCTGGGGATTACAGAACAAGGACCACCAAGAAATTCTATCAACAGGTTCACTCAATATGTATGCTATCCATCTCCAGTATCTTCTCATCTCTTGTTCCACTGACTCTTGTCTGGTTCTTGTCATAAGTTCCACAATGGACATTTTGTTGATGACTTCAATCCTTCTGTTTTATTCAAGCACCCATTTATGAAAGTTTGTAATTTCATGGCCGTTGTTTTTGTTGTCTCCATGTTCCAGAGCCATACAATGGTGCTGTACTGACTTCACATTTGAGTTTAATATTTGGATTTTTGTGTTGGATTGGATTTCTTTTGCTCTCCATAAATTTCCTAAAGCAATGAAAGCTCCTCTTCCCTTATTTATTCTTATTTTGATGTCATGGTCTGTTCCTCCAGCTTTGTCTACTTCACTACCAAGATACATGTATGATTTGTGGGGGGGGGGGGGGGTGTGTGTCTTAAAGCGCAGTCTTGTTATCTTTTCCTTCATTTATTCTCATTGTATTTTTATGCCACTTTAGCTGTTGTGTAAATATTATATTTTTACCAAAAATATTGTTGTCTTTGTGAGATTATTTTTGCTTTGCTCAAATTGCTCTAATAACATTTTAGACAGGATACTCCTTGTGTTTAATCAGGATGAAACAAGTAATCCAACCAAGCATAAGAAAAAAAAAATGTTTATGAGAGATACAAAGATGAAGCCACCAAACTATAAAAATAACACGTTTATGAGAGATGAACCCACAAAACTATAAAAATAACATGTTTGTAAGAGATACAAAGATGAAGCCACCAAACTATAAAAATAACACGTTTATGAGAGATGAAGCCACCAAACTATAAAAATAAGACGTTTTGTAAGAGATACAAAGATGAAGCCACCAAACTATAAAAATAGCACGTTTGTGAGAGATACAAAGATGAAGCCATCAACTAAATACCAAGGCACTCTCTATAATGAGCAGAATGACATAGACGTGGGAGAATATGATATGACACGTAGAATGGCCCAAAGAGCCATTGAGACTTTAGAAATGAATGTTTATAATTTTGGGACTATGCTGAGGGAATAGCTATGCTGAAAGTACAGAATCTAGAGAAACTGTCATACATGCCAACTAGTACATGTATATTCTGTACAGTTTTTTTTTTTTTAGTGGGGGTTCAGATTTGTACACATATTTCAGATTTACACATAAATATATATATACGTATTTATTCGATTCCTTACCGATATTAACGTCATGAGATTCAATGAGATGATAGGTCACATGAATAAAAAATCAACCAATAAATTAAGAAGCCTTTTTTAGATTGATGCGAGAGCTTGCGTTTTACAGTGTTAAATAAACTCCGACACCTGTTATTTGGGTTTTAAAACCAATGAAGACTTTGTTAGAATGGCAAAGGGCGCATGTCTCAATTATAATGCACCCACTCTAATTGAAAATATTTTTACACGAATTAAAACTCATTTGATATGTTTTTTTTTTTTTTCAGTCTTTGTATGGTTTTTTTAATTTTTTGCACAGGTTTCTTTT
The DNA here is from genome assembly GCA_024509875.1 of Oreohelix idahoensis. Taxonomy (NCBI): domain Eukaryota; kingdom Metazoa; phylum Mollusca; class Gastropoda; order Stylommatophora; family Oreohelicidae; genus Oreohelix; species Oreohelix idahoensis. The sequence continues at coordinate 956,516 of JAMPIV010001018.1, read as the reverse complement.
CATCTCAGGAGGTTGGCATGTATGCAAGTGTGCCATGATCATCATCATCATTACCATCATCATTATCATCATCATGAGTATCTTTCAGCTCCCAGTGGAGCACAGGTCCTCAGCAAAAGCTTACCAAGTTTTCCTGTCTTGTGCCATCTGCTCAGTCTTTACATGTCTTCTTTATAACATTTGTGTCTGCTTCCAGTTCTTTTCTTCTTGTGCTTTTTATTTGTCTCCCTGTATTTCTCTTGCCCGAGAGATTCCAGAACACAGACTGCCTTGTAATGCCATCATCTGGTGTTTTTAAAAAATGTTTTTCTATCCAACATCTGCGGTTTCTCCTTCCCTCTTGTTCCACGTGTTTTTGTGCTTCTTTACATGAACTCCACATACAAGATAAACCATATATAGAACCCTCATATTTAATCACAATTTGTAATCTTGACTGAAGGAATGAAATGTTTATTTGTCCCTATTTGTAGTATTTAAATATTCTCTTAAATAATTCACATTACATGAATGCAAATCAACCTGTCATCTTCCATCTTTCCTGTCATCTTCCATCTTGCCTGTCATCTTCCATCTTGTCTGTCATCTTCCATCTTACCTGTCATCTTTCATCTTACCTGTCATCTTCCATCATTTCAGTGGTGTGAACAGGATCCCCGCTGCAACAGGCTCCAGCTGACAGACTTACTGGTTGCACCAATGCAGCACTGTACAAAACTACCTTTACTGCTTCATAACGTCAGGAAATACACAGCCAATGAGGATGAGAGGCAGCAGGTGACCGAGAGCATTGAGAAAGTGGAGACATCTCTTAGTAAGTGATCCACAGCAACAAGGCTAAGAGGAGATAGAAAAATGGGCCTGGAGATTGAGCTATGGGTCTGCTTCACTAAGTGGAGATAGAGATATTGGTCTGTTTCGCTAAGTGGAGGTAGTACTATGGGTATGCTTCACTAAATGGAGATAGAACTATAGGTCTGCTTCACCAAGTAGAGATAAAACTGTGAATCTTCTTCACTAAGTAAAGACAGAGCTAGAGGTTTGCTTTACTAAGTGTAGATAGAGCTAGATGTCTACTTTACTAAGTGGAGTAGATGTCTACTTTACTAAGTATAGGTAGAGCTAGAGGTCTACTTTACTAAGAGGAGTAGATGTCTACTTTACTAAGTGTAGGTAGAGCTAGAGGTCTACTTTACTAAGTGTAGATAGAGCTAAAGGGCTACTTTACTAAGTGTAGATAGAGCTAGAGGTCTACTTTACTAAGTGTAGATAGAGCTAAAGATCTACTTTACTAAGTGTAGATAGAGCTAGAGGTCTACTTTACTAAGTGTAGATAGAGCTAGAGGTCTACTTTACTAAGTGTAGATAGTGCTAGATGTCTACTTTACTAAGTGGAGTAGATGTCTACTTTACTAAGTGTAGATAGTGCTAGATGTCTACTTTACTAAGTGGAGTAGATGTCTACTTTACTAAGTGTAGGTAGAGCTAGAGGTCTACTTTACTAAGTGGAGTAGATGTCTACTTTACTAAGTGTAGATAGAGCTAGAGGTCTACTTTACTAAGTGTAGATGGAGCTAAAGGGCTACTTTACTAAGTGTAGATAGAGCTAGAGGTCTACTTTACTTAGTGGAGTAGATGTCTACTTTACTAAGTGTAGATAGAGCTAGAGGTCTACTTTACTAAGTGGAGTAGTAGATGTCTACTTTACTAAGTGTAGATAGTGCTAGAAGTCTACTTTACTAAGTGTAGATAGTGCTAGAGGTCTACTTTACTAAGTGTAGATAGAGCTAAAGGTCTACTTTACCAAGTGTAGATAGAGCTAAAGGTCCACTTTACTAAGTGTAGATAGTGCTAGAGGTCTACTTTACTAAGTGTAGATAGAGCTAAATGTCTACTTTACTAAGTGTAGATAGAGCTAAAGGTCTACTTTACTAAGTGTAGATAGAGCTAAAGGTCTATTTTACTAAGTGTAGATAGAGCTAGAGGTCTACTTTACTAAGTGTAGATAGAGCTAAAGGTCTACTTTACTAAGTGTAGATAGAGCTAAAGGTCGACTTTACTACTAAGTGTAGATAGAGCTAGAGGTCTACTTTACTACTAAGTGTAGATAGTGCTAGAGGTCTGCCTTACTAAATGAAGTAGTAGATATCTACTTTACTAAGTGGAGTAGTAGATATCTACTTTACTAAGTGGAGTAGTAGATATCTACTTTACTAAGTGTAGAGCTGTAGGTCTGCTTTACTAAGTGCAGATAGAGCTGTAGGTCTGCTTTACTAAGTGTAGATAGAGCTAGAGGTCTGCTTTACTACGTGGAGACAGAACTATGGGTCTGCTTCACTAAGCAGAGATAGAATTAGGGGTCTGTTTAAACTTTGGCGCTTCTTAAATTTAGTCAGCTAATTTTTCTTTTTTTTTTTTGTTCCACTGTTGCCATGAAGCATAGCAGACGGCTGAAGTTTGTGTACTTGAGCCATGTGTGTCGTTTTGGCTGCTGTGAGCTTGTGCTGTTGTAACAGCATTATATCACTAGGTGGCAGATGGCAGGCCTAGTGACGTAGTCTATATTTTGTAAACTTCTTCGCTTTATCTTCCAAGTTCAAGTTAATATTATTACTGGTTAACTCCACCAGAGGTGGTAATTCTTGAATGATGCTAATACTTTTTCTCCTTGTATAACCCAGGCTGGTTCTATCCCTTCTTGGATCTTACAGTGACTTCTCATATAGTGGTAGTTTAAATAAACATGGCATACGTTCAGCAACTTGCAAAGATGAAATCGACTCCTAGCTGATCTATCAAAACTTTTAATAACTTAATACTGTAACAAGCATGATGAGTCATTCAAATAACAGATCTCGCATAAAATCATACATTGGATCCTTTGAACAACAGGGATACTTCATACATGAGCTCTATGTCTTGTAAACTTTCATATTCCTCTTCTTCATATTAACTCCTGTAGACATTCTTAGTTTTCCCAAATCTGCTACTATTTACTTGTGGTACCTATGCTCCTCAATAGCATACCATCTCTTATATATATATATGTATATAGATACATACTTATAGGTTTCCCTTATGAACCTAGTCAGACCTGCCTCTATAACCGTTCCTGGAAAACAAAATCAATCTGATGCAATATATATATGTTCACAGTCAAATACTTACATGAGAGAGCACAATTTGTGGTTCTCATATAGAAGTCGTATCTATTTCTTGGTATATCAAACTTTACTTAAAGTTCTCGTAGATCAACCTTTACTTAAAGTTGCTCCTCAATAATATACAGTTCCCTTCAAAGATTCCTAGCCTTCCGTTTCTTTATACATAGTCATGAAATATTTATAGCGAACTGGCAAATTGTGCTTCTACTAAAAACATTCCTGTAAATAAGAACCTATTTCGTGCATAATGTATTCACAATCCAATACTTACAGGATAGCATAATTGCTGATCTCCTTTTGAAATAAACATTACTGTGAACCACAGAATCAATAACTATCTTCCGATAGAATAACACTGGCTGGACATATGTGTATACTCATAAAACAAAAATACCCTGTCTGTCAAACCACAGATGGTACAACTTGTCCGCACAGCAGCTCGAAATCTTCTCCGTCCTGATCATACACTCACTGACTAACCCAGAACTCACTAATGACCTCGGGTCATTTCAGCGTGGTGTGTTTTCGAGCCACTCGCTGATTCGCTAACCCAAATCTTTTTCATTAAATTTATTGGTCGAGCTATGCTGTTCTCGAACATTCTATTTACACCTCTAGATGATCACCCACTTTTAGTAAACGTGAGCTGTATCTTGAACTGTTGTCAGTTGCAATTATTTCTTCTATTCATTATTTTTTCCTTGTAAGCTGTCTTAACTGTTTGTCTCACTCTAACCATAGCATGAATAATGCTAGCGCAAGCCTCACGGCGACACTGTTGTATGCTTTCTGTGATGTTGTCTATCCATCTGCCTCTTCCTCATTCACTGAAACCAGATCTACTACTGTTGTAGACTCGTAGTGGTAATTTATCAGGATCCATTCTCATGAGATGGCCAAACCACTTAACTTTCTGTCTCTATATACATGATGCAGGATGTAGTTCCTACAATTTTTCTGGTGTCACCATTTCTGACTCTATCTCTTCTGGTAACATTGAAAGCTTTTCTTGAGCATCTCATCTCCCAGAATGTTATTAAGCTACTTTGGCTAGATTATTTTGTTACTCAAATAACGGTCTGAGTTAACCAGTTGTTTAAATTAACTAGCTGCTTTACTTCAGCAGCTAATTTACTCAGCCATTTAGCAAACTGACTGTTTAGATTCCTCATAACTCTGCAGCCATTATAGACTGCTTTGTTTTCCTTATATTATTTTTATCACGATGTAGATGAGGGGGAAGAGAATATGAAGGTAGAGGGGAGGAAGAAAATAATGTATAAACTACCTACAGCTGTATATAATTAACCACATGTGTTGAACTGACTCTTCAGAATTAATGGACTGAGTAAAACAAATGTTTGAATTACCAGCTGTTTCAGTTAGATTAACTTGTTTAATTAGCCATTTGTTCTGAAGCAACTGGCCCTGTTTTTTTTTTCCCTGGGAGCCTCTGATGAGACATATAAATAACAGGATTACTGCTTACTCAGGCATGTCATACAAGGTTGTGCATGGGACTGGATTCCTCATCATGTCAAACAAATAGTCACAGAAACCACAACTGCTTGATGCAGGCTTCTGGCAGGACCAGCTGCTTTGATGTTTGCATGCTCTGTAAGGAGCACAAAGGAAGATGATGATTATGTTTGAGGTAATAGACTATTGATTAAATTCTCAAGACAGCAGTAATGATTTTGATGTTTGAGGCAATAGACTTGATTAAATTCTCACAACAGCAGTAACGATGATTATGTTTGAGGTAATAGACTATTGATTAAATTCTCAGGACAGCAGTAATGATGATTATGTTTGAGGCAATAGACTATTGATTAAATTCTCACAACAGCAGTAATGATAATGTTGTTGGGGTGGTCAAGCTACAGGATGTAATAATGAGCTGTTTATGATGTTTGGAGCTTCACAGTGATGTTATTCTTTCCTAAACCAATTATATTAGAGAACAGAAAAGAACAATTTCATGTACTATTGACTTCTGATTTTTCTATTTCCATAGAACAACTTGAAGAAAAGATGAGGTGGATCAAGAATTTTGAACGGGTACAAGAGATACAAAGACAGGTAGTGTGGCCGACAGTGATGGAGTTGGATCCACGTTGTGTCATTCCTGAGGTAAATTATAAATGCTGTTTCTTTTTCTGTCTGTTTATTTGCTCCTTTTTGTACTACTGCTATAACTACAACAGCGTTAACAACAATAACCAATGAATAACTAGTACTATATTTTTGGTCATTATTACTACTACTGCTATTTTGGCTGATGCTACTACTACTGTTGCTTCTATTGCATTGTTTTTCTTTTCTTCCTCTCTACCTTCGTCTTCTAATTCACCTCAACTAAATCACTATGAAATAATCTTGCATATAGAAAAAGAAAATAAAAATCAATCTATCATGGTCGCAAAGTTATAAGGAAGCATCTGCTGACAACTGATAGAGCTATTGAGAAATGCTATAGTAACAGAGATATTGGGCATTGTTCTACAGACAGAATGGCAAATATTCTATTCACAGAGTTATTGGGCTATACTGGACTACAAGAGCTACTGAGGAACATCCACTGACAGCTGTTAGGAATATTATACTGACAAAACAGAATATTAAGGTTTTGCAGTTTAAGAAACACTTTGTCAAATGTAAAAAGTGTTATTTGTAGTAACTTACATTTGGAGAGTGTGTATGAAGAAGAGGTGTGAGACAAAGATGTGTATTGTCCTCCTGTCTATTTAATACCTACATTTTAAAAAAAAATATCAACCTGACACAGGAAATGCAAGAACTAAACATCTGTGGAAGATCAAATAACAACTTTAGATATGCAGATGATACAGTTTTGTTAGCAAACAGGAATTACAAGAACTAGTGAAGCAAGTAAATACCATGTGTCATGAATATTAATAGGACATTAACATTGAGAAACGAAAACTATAACAATTAGCAAAGCAGATGAAAAGCCAACATTGCAGATAAGAAAACAATGGAAGATACTGGAAGAGGTTTCGAGTTTTTTTTTTTTTTTTTTTCGTACGCCCGCTAATACTCGAGGCAGATACTCGCCGATTTCGGAGGTACCCATTAGAGCTGGGTCGGCTCAGGAGCCGCCAATCCCTGGTCGATGACACTCCTTCAAATGTCTTCGCCAGGTCTCGAGTTAATCCAGTCCAATTCCCGGTTGATGAAAAATCCTCAAATGCCGTCGCCCGGGTTTGATCCTGAATCACCCGGTCGCCAGAGCGGTGTTGTAACCACTACGCTAGCGCGGCTCCTCGAGTTCTTTGTATCTGGGACAGATAATAACAGAAGATGACAGATGTGAAACAGAAAGCAAGAAAATAGGAATGGTCAAAGCTACATTCAGCAACATGAGACGTATACTAACATCCACATAAATAATTCACTAATTAAAACTAATAGTTATCGAATGCTATATATACTCCTAATTACTGTGTGGTGTAGAAATATGGACAATGAATGAGACAGGGGGTCATCGATTTACGATGTAGTTATGTTCATAAAAAGCACGACTTCTATCAAAATGACGTATATTGAACATCGATTTCTCATTGAACTTATGTATTATGTGGGAGATACATTCCAGACCAACTTAAAAATTCGAATTTATATGGAAGTATTTAGGCATATGAATAGGAAATGCTTATTTTATTGTACACTAAACTGTAATACAGTATAATTTATTGTAATTGCTAAATAATAATTTGAAAATACACTATGAAATTATTAATAAAACATAAAAATACAATTTTTTTTTATTATTCTTCCTGTTACAATTATTTATCAGCACATAAAGTTGCTGCATCTGTAGTTGACGTCCTGCTGCTTCTGTGACTAGCTGTTGAGGTTCTCTTACTTTTTTCTTGAAGAAGTAGGCTAACTAGATCTGCTTGTTTATTTTCTAGAATTTACCACATATTTATTACTTACATTTTTTTTCATTATATATTCTCTCAAATTATGATTTACAGTACTGTATAGTACACAGTTATGGCTCTACAGTTTTGTAAAGTGTATTTGTTGTTTTAAGTATTTAATGCATACTTATTAGTGCACTTATGTTTTGATACAAACAGTATATATTTTTACATTTTATATAGGTAAAGGTAAAGGATCCCGTTACACGCCCATTGAGGCATATTGGGAATATGGTGTTAGGCCTATAATTTCTTGACCATCTGCACACTAGGGGTGATGTGGTCAGCATCACACCAGCCGCCTTAACCTTCCCAGAGTTGCTCTGGTACCCAATTCATGAGGCTGGGTCGACCCCTGAGCTGTTTGTGGTCTAAAAAATCCCATCTCATCTGGGGATCAAACCATGGACCATAGAGCTAGGAAGCCAGTGCACTAACCACTGTCCTACTGTGATATAATTATGAATTTAAATACCTGAGAAAGAGGAAATTTGAGGGAAATATACATATATCTTTCTGTTTGTAAGAGTGAATATATACGATGTATACAGTGTGTCCGGCAGAATCACTACCAATAACAAATGTCAATATTTCTTATACTAATAATAGCAGACCGACCGGATTTTGATTTTCTGTTAGGCAAACTCATTAAGTTTCAGTAGCAACTCCCCAAGTTTCAGTAGATCTCCACCAAGTTTCAGTAGATCTCCACATGAGCGCCTTTAGTGGCTCGAAGAATGTCAAGATGGTATTCTATCTCTCTCCACGTGTTTTGCAGCATCTGAGGTGTGACAGATGCACAAGCGTCAATTATTCGCTGCCGAAGATTATCCAGTCCCTGCACCGGAATTTGATAGACAAAGCTTTTTACGTATCCCCATAGAAAGAAATCTAAGAAGGTCAAATCTGGTGACCTTGGTGGCCAATCAATGGAACTAATCTTCCAATCCATCTGTCTGGAAATTGTTGATGAAGGTAGTTTCTTACTTCATTGGCATAGTGTGGAGGTGCTCCATCTTGCTGGAATATGAATCCTTCTGGTATCCTAGGAACTGCAAAATTTTGCAGCATGTTTAGGTATGTTGCTCCTCTGACTGTGGCTTCGGCGAAGAAAAATGGCCCAATCACATAATTCGAGGTTAAGGCACACCACACGTTGAGTTTAGGGCTGTCTTGCTCATGCTCCATTACGGCATGTGGGTTTTCATTTCCGGTGAACTTTGCCACAAGTGTGAAAGGTCGCTTCATTGGAGAATACCACATGATTGAGAAATTCATTGTCATCATCGAGGTGACATAGCATTGCATTTGCAAACTCGGCCCGTCTGAGTTTATCATTTGGCTGTAACTTCTGCACTAGCTGGATCTTGTAGGCTCTAAGCCGCAATCTTTTGTGCACAATGTCGTGAACAGTAGATTTTGGAACACCCAATTCTCCACTTGCCCGTCCAATAGATTTCCACGGGCTACGTTGAAAAGCTTCGCTAACTGCTTCAACTCTATCTGGAGACAACGCTTCATTGCCGCTTCCCTTCTTTCTCAACAAACAACCTGTTTCCAACAGTTGCTTGTGCCATTTCACTATGGTATGTCGCTCTGGATGTTTATGTCCATATTCCTGCCTGAATCTCCTTTGCACAACAATGGGAAACTTTAATTCCGCAAGCCAATAACAGCATTGCACTTTCTGCTGCACCGTGAACTCCGCCATTTTCACTACACGCGTCCTCACATTCCGCGGCTGCGCATTAGGTATGCGCTATCTGCACATTATCAGACAATTATCAATTATCTCACTGCTCCTAAAAATGTGATGGTTTCTATACGAGGTAACCATAAAAAAAATAATTCTAACTTACATGGATGAGGAAATATTGACATTTGTTATTGGTAGTGATTCTGCCGGACACGCTGTATTTCGAGTTTATCATTCCTAATAAATCTAATCATTGATGTGTATACATCAAGAGAAATACATAGAGAAACATTACCCATGCAACACCTGGACCAATGCATACTCAGATGGATCAGCAACAAATGCAACAGAAAATGGAGGTGAGGTGTCTTTCTGACCTTAAGCACTAGTGCACAAAAAAAGCTGTCAGTGGCGACAGGACGATTCTCCACCAACTTCAGAGCAGAGGCAGAGGCCTTGAAAACTGCAGCAGAGGTTATAATCACAGAGGAAAGCACAGAGAGACAGGTTGCTTTCTTTACCGATGCAAAGTAATAGCAGCGTTGAAAAGCCAAAATAATACAGACCTGGATGACCTCAGAATAGTGCTCCACAAACTGTCAACGATTCAAAAGTGTTGTGATCCAATGGGGATCCCATCTCATTGTAACATCACCGGCAATGAAGAAGCTGACAGATTGGCAAAGGAAGGTGGAAATCTACCTCAGCCTGATGCAAGCGTAACTTTAGAGGAGGCAAAGAGTTTTATCAGAATCAGATACAGAAACAAATGAGATGTAGAACATCCAGGTCACAGACAAAATGATGCATACTAACAGCTCAACAGAAGAGAACAAGTGGTAATCTTCAGACTCCGCACTGGCCACAACAGATTGAGATACCATCTATTCAACAAGCTAAAGATAGGAAAGACCAACCAGTGTAACTTTGGCACTGATAAAATGACTGCTGAACATCTGCTTCAAAGTTGCCCAACATGTGCGGAACAGAGAAAGCGCATATGGCCCACACCAGTACTATTCGTGGAAGCGCTGTATGGAGATTCAAATAGCCTCAAACTGACTACTGCTTTCTTTAAAAAAATTCAAATGGATGTCTGAGTGTACGACAAAGACGAAGAAGAAATGATATAAATGCGAAGTGACGTATATTGGTGCAACGTATATCGAGGACCTTATGTAGTTATAAGAAAGAGGTTCTTGAGATGTGAATATATAGAAGAATTAGTGCATCTCAAAGAAAAGAAAAGAAAAATAGAGTACTAGAAAATCTAGGGATGAAAAAAAGAATTAATGAAGTTCAAAATTAGACAGCTAGAAAATGTTGGACAAATAAAAAGACATAACACCTTGCTGAAGACCATAGAGGAACTAAGAGCTGAAGGCAAACATGCAAGAGGAAGACAGCACTAGAAGTGAGAAGATAACATCAAGACATGGACAGGAAAGAGTCTATCAGAGTGCACCAGTAAGACCAGAGACAGAAGATGTTGGAGATCCATTACAGCCAACCTTCACTGTGAAGATGGCTGCTAATGATAATAATGTATAACTTATTCATGATCTGTTTGAAGATTCTGTGAATATATAAAGGTAATCTTAATGTAATCTTAATGCACAAAGCCTGAAAAAATCTTAAATCCCACCATCTACAGAGTCTAAAGCCAAGTTTAAGCAAGCAGCCTTGTGAAAAATTGTTAGCATGTCCAAAAAGGCAGTTACTTCATGAAGGGCAAGTCACTCTAGTTGGTATGTATTTTATTTCATATTCGTGGTTTACACCACTGTTTATTGCTTGCCATTTGTCTTCCTACTTACAAAAAAATTTTTAACATTCATTGCAAATAGTTCCTCTTATGTATTTTACAATACTTCACTGAATTTAAAGAGACAAGATGGTATGTCTTCAACCATCTCATTAACAAGAGTACCTATATAATTTATCATAAATCACAGTATAGAATTTTAAGTGGAGAAACAGGGTCTCTCAGACTCCAGAAAATTGAGAGGGGAAACAACTGCTCACATTACAAGAGGAAATGCCCCCAGTCATGTGATTAGCCCTTTAAACTCTTTACAAGCAGTGTGAGAGGATATTGTTTCAGAATCATTGTTGCATCACTAAAGCATAAATAAAACCTTTTCTGCATTGTCATCACGGTAATTCAGGTAGTGGGAGCTGGTTTTATTCTTCATGCCTGGTTGTCTTAAAAAGTCATTTGCAAATGCTGTAGTGACAGTGTGATATTCCACTTTGACATTAAAGAGCAGCCTGATAAAGCCGCTTTATTTCTTATACTGTATTTTAAGAGATGCTCTGCTTATATATTCGACTTCTTAGGTACAGTTAGGTTAATCATTATGACATGATGAAGCGAAGTGGACAATGCTTCCATGCCTGATATGAATCCAGCTGCCTTGATGAAACCAGGAAAGTCCCTAAGATGCTGTAAGTCAGGCCAGCTTCCCAGTCTACAGTACTATCAAGAACAGAAGACTAGGGCAGGCAGCAGCTGATGGAACTGAAGTGACCTTGTGGTACTGAAATGGCCTGCTGAAACAAAGTTAATAAATATGGACTTACCTCAAAATTTGGTGTAGATCACTTGCACAGCAGTGTCCACAATAGGCACTAGCATTTGAAATTTACAGCAGGCACCTGGTAAACCAGCCTAAATGAGAGATACTGTACAAGTAGAGAGACATTCTTCTTCTCTTCTTCCGTCCTTAGCCAACGACCAACCAAGCAGTCTGTGGCCATTACGCTTAGCTGGCGTCTTAAGGCAACAAGAAATTATCCGTTGTTCCGTTACGCCTAAAGGCGTTTATTGGTACAACAGAACATTAATTGTTGTTTCCGTAATCAATGTGACTAGCAAGCGGGTGATCAGCCCGCTGTGTAGAGAGACATTGTAATGGCTTTATTCTCCCATATAGCCCTCAGCTGCTTATTTTCCTGATGTTCCTTTCTATATTTTCTCCTCTCTCCTGCTTGTTGTGTGAGCTTCTTTTTGCCCAATCTGAGGTGGCGCTGTAGATAGCATTGCCAAATTAATATGAAACAAACATAAAGGTATGTTTTCAGGCACTCGTAAGAAATAAAGAAGTAGAACACTAGACAACAGAAAAACAACAGACATGAGTGGCTTACCCAGGATTTGAACACTGGACCTTCCGTGCGACAACACCGCCTAGCTATGCAAGCAAATCACACTATCCTCCCTGCCATCTACGCATCACCAAAAAAATGATGCTTTGATGACAGGTCAATAGTGCGAACCGAAAGACATAACACCGGAAGTCCACCATGGGCAGTACGGCCTATTAATGACGCAATCACTTCTGTTGTTTCCCTATCAGACAGCATAGGCCAGTCCACACAAGACAAAGAGACCTTAATACTGTGTCTAGTACATGATAGTAGACTTAGAACAGTAAGTACAGGACAGAGAGTAGGTTTTGGTATTGTATAAACATTTATAACATATTATAAATGAAGATAGCATCGCCACTTGGTGTGATCGGCAGCTTCATCATCCCACGTTGCTGGATTTATGTCCAGTGCCCTCATGTCTCTCTTGCACACATCTTTGAATCTCAGCTGCGGTTGCCCAACTGTTCTTTTGCCATCTGCCAGTTGTCCGTAGAAGATATCTTTTGGGATGCAACCATCTTTCATGCGGCAGACATGGCCAAGCCAGCGTAGTCTGTGCTGTCTAAGCAGTGTGTACTAAAATTCATGTTCAAGACTTTGGCAAATAATTCTCAAAACAGTTTTTCGTCTTCTTTGATCCTTAGCCACCGACTGTCAAAGCAGTCAGTGGCCATCAGGCCTGGTGGCATTTTGTAGGGCAGCAACAAATTACTTCCACTTTGTTTGGTCGGTGGTCAGCCTTTGTACAGTGCCCCAACTCTGGTTCATTCTTTGCATCTCAGCCTCCACAGTTCTCCGCCAAGTTGTTTTTGGTCGGCCTCTCTTTCACTTTTCTTCAGGGGTCCATAGCATAGCTGTTATTGTAATGGCATCAGGGTCCCTTCTGAGAACATGGCCAGCCCAACTCCAGCGTCTGCCAGCTATAATGGTGTGCATGTCCTCTTGGTTACTCTGAATAAGTAGTTCTTGGTTGGTGATGGTATTAGACCAAAAGATTCAGTGAATTTTCTTTAGGCACATTTTGTGGAAAGAGGACAGTTTCGACATTTCCTTCTCTGTTACTCTCCAGCATTCTGCACCATAGAGAAGCACAGCTCTCATATAATCTTAATTTGGTGTTTGTGCTGTACTGGGAAGACTTCCAGATGTTGTTGAGACTAGCAAAGGATGTTCTCGTTTTATTCATTCTGTTGTTGATTTCCTTGCTTGTTCCTCCGTCTGGTGTTACTATGCATCCTAAGTATGTAAATGTGCCTGTCTGTTCTAGCTTCGGGTTTCTTATTTTTATTGGTTCAGGATTGCCTACATTGAGTGTCATGACCTCTGTCTTCTTCAGATTGATGTTCAGACCCACCTGCTGGCTATACTTATTCAGTCCATTGGTTTTTTTTCTTGGATGTGTTGATGTGAATGTGCGAGTAGTGCAATGTCTTCTGCGTATTCCAGGTCTTCCAGTGTAGAAAATGTTGTCCATCTAATTCCACTAGGACTGCCCTCTGTTGTCTGGCGCATCACCCAGTCTATGATTGTCAAAAATAAAGTTGTTGATAAGAGGCATCCCAGTCGTACTCCTGTCTTCACCTCAAAAGTTAGGTTGCTCAACCCAACACTGCATGTAAAGTTAGAATAGAGGCCTTTTATAATGGAAACAATGCAGCTAGGAATTCCATAAGCCCTCAGTATTTTCCGTAGGTTGTCCCTGTGTATACTGTCAAAAGCCTTTTCAAAATCAACAAAGTTAATGTATAGCTGTCTCTGCCATTCTGAGCACTGCTCTATAATGTTCCTGAGGGTGAATATATGATCTGCACATCTTCTGTTCTTTCTGAATCCTACTTGTTCTTTCCTCAGTTTATGGTCTACTGCTTTTGAAATTCTCTGGATAATTATCCTGCAGAAGTATTTTACTGGGAACTGAGAGGAGAGTAATTCCTCTCAAGTTGTTGCAGTCTGCAAGGTCGCCCTTCTTGGGCAATTTTGACAATTATTCCTTTACTCCACTCCGTTGGTGTTGTCTCTGTTTTGCAGACGTGCAAATAGCGGTTCTAAAAGTTCTGCTGCTACTTCAGCGTCTGCCTTGAATAACTCAGCATTTAAATTGTTGTGACCAGGCGCTTTTCCATTCTTTAATGCTTTGATAGCTGTGATGATTTCTTCTTTTCATGGAATGCCAGTATTTACGTCTAGGTCACTTTCAGCCTCAGGAACATTCAGCTGGGTCTCTGGTGGTTCCTTGTTCAGTGTTTCTCTGCCCATCTTGTTTCCTGCCCCTGTGCTGTGGTGATGAGATTGCATTGCTTGTCTCTTACTAACGTTATATTGCTTGCAACATTGTTTTCCGCTGATAGTTTTAGTTATTTTATAAACTGTGCTTTGTTCATTTCTCAGTGCTGCCTCTTCTGCCTGTCTTGCAAGTCATACAGGAATTTCCTTTTGTTGGCACGTGTTTGACGTTTTACTTCTTTGTCCAGCATACTGTACTGTTCGCTATACATTTCCTTTAACCTCGGAAACTTTGCTTCTGCTTTCTTTCTTTTCATTGCTTTTCTCATCGCTATGGTGTTTAACGTTTCTGGTGTTATCCAGTCTTGTCTCTTTTTTTCGTGGAATCCCAAGCATGATTTGCTGCTTTTCTTGTATATTGTTGAAATGATGTTGAATTTCTGGTCAACATCATCAGTCGCTGTACTTTCCTGGCTTTTGGCAATGTGATATCGTCTCTTTACATCAACCACAAAAGCTTTTCTGGTGAGGGGGTCCTTGAGTTTCATGATGTTATATCTTTTCTGTTTGATTGCAATTGGTCCAGCAGCTCTGAGTTTCACCTTCAGTCTTGCTACTACAAGGTGATGATCCCTTCCCACATCTGCACCTCATTTTACTTTCACATCTTGTAGTGCATGCCTCCATCTATCGTTGATCATAATGTGGTCTATCTGGTTTCGGTCCTGTCCATTTAGGTGATTCCCATGTTAACTTGTGCTCTTCTTTGTGTGGAAAAAGTGTTCCTCCAATGACCAGGTTGTTGATGCTGCAGAAGCTTATTAGTTTGTCCCCTTTCTCATTTACTGTACCACTGCCACATTTCCCCATTACTCTTTCATTATAAGTATTGTGTGTACCAACTTTCGCATTGAGGTCTCCCATTACTATAATAAGATCGTACCTAGGTGCAGTTTCGATTTCCTTTTGTAGCTGTTGATAGAAGTTGTCCTTGACCTCTTCATTGCTGTAATTTTTTGGTGCATAGCATTGTACTGTATTATTGTAGTGTTGGTGAATCTCCCTCTCAGTCTTGTTCTTATCAGTCTGTTGTTGATGGGTTTCCATTCCAGTAATGACCTTTCTATTCCTTTCTTTAGGATAATTGCTACACTTTCATTGTGCTGACCATCCTCTCTACCAGTGTAAAGTACCGTTTCCCCTGTAGCTGTTTTTATTCTCCCTGTCCCGGTACACCTGCTCTCACTTATTCCCAGGATATGTAATCTGTAGTTCCTCATCTCTGCTGTGATCTGCCTCAGCTTTCCTGCCTCATTCATGGTTCTGACATTCCAGAATCCAATTCTAGTTTCATGTTTTGCGGTCAGGGCATCCATTTTCATGCCAATAGCTTCCTTTCGGCTTTCACCACTGACAGTCATACGAGCCTGAGACTCCGAATGTCCGCCCCGCATAAAAGTTTTTCCATTTGTTGCTGTTTTTGTAACTGTTCAGATTTTTTACATAGGCGGGTTGTCAGCCCTTCGCTAAAACCCCCAACCTGGAGGACCAAGGGTACCAGCTTTTGTCTGACCCCTACCTGCATAGATCTGTCCAACTTGGTTGAAACTACCAGGAGTAAAACTCCTGCTGGCATAGCTCTGGGGGTTGTCAGGGTACGCAAGCTGCCATACTGCTACAAGGTATAGGTACCATTGATGACAGTCTCAAAACAGTTCTTTCAAAGAAAATGCCAACAAAAAAGCTGAGGAGAAAGAGCCAGCTAGAACCAGGGAAAGAAGAGGAGAATTTCACTTTGTTTCTTCGCCAAGAAGGTTGAAGAATGGACACAGCAACATTTTAACATTTGAACTAATTTGGATTAGAATTACGGACACTTCACTTGATTACTACAGCTTCAGTTTTGAGGCAGTTTTTTTTTTTCCCAAAGTTAATCTATTAGTCTTGTTTTATTCTTGCTTTACATATTTACATTTACTGAGGCTGTATACGCTCATCCTCATCGTGGTATATTTAATTCATCAGACATGTTTCACTCATTCTGAATGACACATAATTTGTTCTGTTATACCTTACTTAGTTATTTCCTCGTTTACTCTGGGGTGTAGAGAGAACGCAATACTATCCTATCAGCTGTCTTTCTCATGGCCTGGTTCCAATCTAGTTTTTGGTCCTTCGAGGATTGTCTAATGTTGTCCTTACAGCAAACTCTGGAGGTCTGGATCCCTGGTTCTTAGCTTCCCATATTGGTTGTGGTAGCCATCATCTTCCATTCTGCATACATGGCCAAACCATCGTAATTGGGACTGCTCTACTTGGGTCTGCAGGGGCTGGGTTTTGAGGCCCTGATGTATCATCTAGTTGTGGACCATGTCTCTTCTTGTTACTTCAACTCCCTTCCTCAACTACCTCATTTCTGAGGTTTGGCGCTGGCTTTTGTGGGTTAGTCATTGCCCATGACTCGCATCCATAAGCCAAGACTGGAAGATAGGTGGAGTGGTATACATGTTATCATTTTTCTATTATGTATGAAAGATATTTTTGTCAATGTGTGAAAAAATATAAATTGAATTTATTAACAAGGAAAATTTGTATGTTGACATTCCCAGAAACGCCAAAGCCATTAGATGTACATTTATTCCTGTTTGATGATATTTTGCTCATTACCAAAGTCAAGAAGATTCCAAGAAAGGTAATTTGTGTTGTGTGACATGTAGCAGAAGTTAACATTTGGTGTGTCATGTGACTTGTGGTAACAGTTAACACTGTTTATATCATGTGATGTAAGTTAGTGTCTGTAACATGGTTAACTACTGGCATATTAGTGTTTAATGTGTAAACATACATGTCCTAGCTCGGTGGTCCATGGTTCGATCCCCAGTTGAGGTGGAATTTTTTAGACCGCAAATGGCTCCGGGGTTGACCCAGCCTCATGAATTGGGCACCAGAACAACTCTGGGAAGGTTAAAGCGGCCGGCTTGATGCTGACCACATCACCACTAGTGTGCCGATGGTCAAGAAAATACGGACCTAACACCGTATTCCCAATATGCCTCAACAGGCGTGTAACGGGATCCTTTACCTTACCTCATACATGGTGTATTTTTAAGTATTTTATTACAGATAAATTAGAGTTCTTGGAAAAAATGTTTTAAACTTGAATTAAATTGATTACTCTTGCTTGTGTCAGCAAATATTCATATTATTTGGAATTGAAAACAAGATATATCCTAACTATAACCCATTAGAGGTCGAATGGGATATTTCTCATCGTCAAATTAAAAAAAAAAAAAAATCTTCCTTTCAGTCAATGGAGTTGCAAATGTTATGTTCAAAGTAATCAAAAGGTTTAAATGAAATGAATTATCTTTGCGCTGATTGTGTATATGTGACAGATATGACAAAATCGGTGAATCTTGGAATTCCGAGATATTGTGGTCACATGAAACATCTTTCAGATGCAACGTAAAACTTTTGTAATGTGAAAAAGTATTAAACAATAAAATTTACTGTTAATGTACCTTCATTTTAAGACTATATGCCTGAGAGGCCAAATTCAGAGAAAATCTGGTTTAATGAATGCAACCATTTTGATTTTTCTGAATAGGCCAGAGCATGAAAATGTAAGTGCATGCGCCTACGGTCATCTTTTACAAATGTAGTCAGTACCCTTTGACAGCAGAGAACCTGAAGTTTCGTCAGAAGTAAACATCTCAAATTTGATATTTTTAAACAAATAGTTTTTTATGTTTGCATTTTATTTGATGTGAGATATGCCAACAAGTTACCAATTTTGCCAAAATATATCACATATAGAACATTATTTGACATGATAGAAATTGTTTTATAATATGTGACAAGAATTCATTTATGCACTAAGGTTGAACACAAAATATTGTGACCGTCAGATTTACAGATAGACAAAGAAACAAAAAACATGTTTCAAAACACATTCATCAATTGTAACAGCACACTTTGCAACAAAATAGGGCAAAAAAACATAAGCAATAATGGCAACAGCTATAGTAACACTAGATGGCTCCATAAAAATTACAACAACCAGGACAAATGCAATCAATTGCCTGTTTTGTTTCCTTTCATATCTTCAGAAATCTGAGCAGTTTAAGTTCCTTGCTTCCATTCAGTTTTATCTATTGCAGATGGTCTTTCCCCTACTGCAATAATCACTGTCAGGTCTTACTTCTGTATTGTGCATACATCTTCTTCTGAGATACTTACTTGTTCTTGAACACTAATTTTCCTCAGTACTCACAATTTGTGTCTATTAGCCGTTACAAGTTCAACATTCATCATGCCAGTTTTGCCTGTTAGCTCTTACCAGTTCAACATTCATCATGCTAGTTAGTTTTGCCTGTTAGCTCTTACCAGGTTAACATTCTTCATGCCAGTTTTGCCTATTAGCTCTTACCAGTTGTTACGGTATATGATATTAACGCCGTCTGCTAAAGGTTACCAGACGTGCAATTGTAAAGGTTAAGACATTTAATATATTGCGATAGATGTTTCAATTATTGAACGCTCCATACACGATCGATTATGACGTGTATAGCGTTGTTTGGGTCACAGTCGGTAACTAGGAAACACTACCCTTTGCTACTTGACCGCCAAGCTGAATAGCTGCGTTTTGTTAACCTTCCAATTCAATGGCATGATATAGCCATTTATATGTGCATTTATGATGGACCAGGGTCAGTCCTAGAACTCTACATGAGAGGAAACTTATGGAGGTTAGTGATTAACTAAATCCTTGGAAGGAGAAAGATAATCGTCTACTTTATACGAAGTAATTAGACTCACAGTCTCACTGTCGGCAGGTAGCCATTCTATCTGCGCGTGCATATAGCTGTGATGTTCTGACGACAATTACTGCATTGTATCCTTAAACGGACATTGACACGTAAAACAGCAGTCTACGCTATTGATTGATTAATTTATGCATGACTTATAAGGACTTATGTTCTGTTCCTATTTGAAATGATCATCCTGTGTGTACATGTGATTAAATATTACGGACTCAATCTGAAGGCATTAACTACTTCATTAATGTTGCTGAGTTCAAGTTACATGAACTACTTCTTCATACCATGCTACTGAGTTGTATGAACACCTTCACCCTAATTCGCGTAATACTAAACAAAGCACGATTAACAAGAGATCACTAAAGTAACCATACTCAGTGCATGATCTTCAACCGGCAAATAACTCAGCAACAAAGTGGCGGCCGAATGCGGGGAACGACAGAAAAAAGAAACAAACTTCTGTTCCTTACGCACATGTTAACCACAAATATTTACGATCAATTTTCGATCACATGATCCAGTCGAAGATGACGCAGTGCTCATTATAATGCCTAACAACGTGACGTCACCGAAAGTCGTGTAGATGAACGGTCGGAGAAACCAAAAAGCCGTTTCTAAGTCTAACCAGGGGAAACATGAGCCATTGAAGCAAACACACGATATGGACTACAGGAGCAGACAGTCAGGGGCATTAGCCTAGCTGTTGACGACCTCTAGCACTGATATAAGCAACGGAAAAGATAAGTCTAGGTGTTTAACTGTTGTTATTGCAAACAGTGCTAACTGAGTCCATGCCTTTTGCCTGCATAGGCATGTCTTTTCTGAATGTGTTTCATGTATTTTTTTGGGTTGTTTTAATGTGTTGTTAATTAGTGGGAGGTAGGGAGGATGAACCGAAATTAGATTCTGTGGCTCTCACGATGCCTGAATTGATTTCGGTCGTTTCTTAGGGCAGTTAAACGATTGCACTTTTGGAAGCCCCATTGAGGTTTGCCATTGGACTGTCTGTCCAAATCTGCTGTCGTTTGACGATTTGTGTTAGCTGTGCCGTTCCGTAGATAACTGGCGTATTTTATTTGTACTAAGTTCACCTTTTTTATTCAGTTTTGTATCATGTTCGTTAACTATTTCGTCCAGTCTCCTCTTACTATCATTTATTTGATGATTGTTAAATGGTCGTCCGTTATGAGTCCTGTGATGTCATCATTTTTTGCAGTCATTTTTTTTGTGTACTTTGAATATTAAGTTGACCTCGGGTCAGACCTTGACCCTTCATTTGGCTTGTGACACTTCCGCTTGTTTTATTTAGTTCATAAATTCATTTTTAATTGTGAAAATGTCTTGTTTGCGTCTTAACATTGTTTGTACCCTTTAGTTGCATCATTGTTTTGTTTGTCCTCATGATATATATTAAATACTACATTAATAATATGATATTATATGCAATAATACACTTGTAATTTAATTTAATTAATTTTTTCTGATATTTAAGGTTAATATGGGACATTGCATAATTATGCAGTGATAGTCCAAGAAAGTAGCACTACAATTTATAAGAGATGCCTAGGGCATAATAATATAATATATATATTGACCAAATAAAATAATCTTATAGTCTACCTTTGAGGTAATAGACCCATTGTATATTATTTAATATACTTTTCTAGTACTAAGAGAGTGACTCAGTACATTGAACAATATAATTACTAGGAATCATACCCAACATTATTGGATATTGAGATTAATTGTGTGATATAATTACATTATATTTAACAGATATCATAACTATTTATGATATAGTTAGTACTTAGATACAATATTGTTACAAAATATTGTCTATTAGTTGAACTTAGACATTAGAGTTCAGTACTATTGTGATTATTTATATTGAATATTCCTAAGTTGAGTAAGTATAATAATTACTCTGAAGCTACTATTGACTATTTCAATCAGTAATTACCAATAATTACTTACCAGATAAAAGTCAAAATGCTTACTATAGACCATTTCGTTAAAATTGGTAAGGAATATGGTTATAAATCTCAAGAACTTCGTCAGTTTGCTGAGGCAGAACTGGAAAAACATAAAGCAGAAATAGAGGAACAAAAGGCTGCATTAAAGAAAGAGGAAGAGGAACGTGAGATGAAGCAAATTGCCAAGGAAAATAGATTAAGAGAAATTGCTCAACAGGAAGAAGAGAATAAATTGAAACGAGAGGAAATTATTTTACAACAAGAAATGGAATTGGCGCGTATTAAATTGGAGACAGCAAGATTACAAGCACAAAGTGCTGATGCAAACCAGAATAATAACGCACAAAATGGATCATCATCCAGCCAAACTAAACATTTCTACAACTTTAAATTACCCACTCTCAACTTAAACGTGGATGACCTGTCATCGTTCCTGTCACGTTTTGAACAGACTTGCAAAACTAACCATTTGCCTGAAGAGTCATGGGTACTCAAGTTAAATGAATTCTTGGTTGGAGAACCACTGACGGCTTCTCAAAATGCTGACCCATCAATAGCAAATAACTATGGTGCTATTAAGTCCTTGCTTTTACGAAGGTTTCACCTGGACGAGGAACACTGTAGGTTGAAATTTAAGGGAATTTTACCTGAATCTCCAAAAGATTTTGCAGGATTCATTGCGAACATACGCAATACATTTAATAGATGGGTTGAACTGGCAGAAGTCAACCAATCATTTGACAAATTAGTTGATTTACTATTACGGGATAAGGTATTATCTTCGGTTAGCCAGCCATTTTTTGCATATTTGCAGGAGCGTAAACCAGGTACTATGGACGAGTTAGAAAAAATTTCTTTAAACTACTGTTCGGCACATCCGAATGCAACCATTTCTAACTCCTCATTAAGAGAACCTCTACCTGTAGCGTCCAATATGGCCTACAATCATAATAACAAACAAAGACATCACAGTGTAGACAGAAGCAGGTTCCAAAGAAATCACAATGTTAACTTTCAGAAGGGACATAATAATGATTTCAACAATAAAAATGAGTTCAACAGAGGTAGATCACGAGATAGAAATTATTCACCTCAAACAAACTACCACAATGGTCAACATAACACTAATTATAATTGATCACATACTCCCAATAATAATAGTAACTGGAATGGTAATAATCATGGCTCGAGACATCGAGATAATAGTTACTATAGAGGACGACGAGATAATTCTAACAATTATACTCGGAATCGATCTCATTCTCGGGGATCATCTCATTACAACCATAATACAGGGGCGGCAGTTACAAATAATACTACCCCTATAGCTCAGGTCCCACTTGACAATAATACAACACAGTCTTCTGCTGCATGTTTTGCTATTAATTATAATGTGGCAAATAGTTGCCAACAATGCAATCTTATTTTTCAGAAGGCGAAAGAAACAGTGCTTAACTGCGGACATATTACACCAGAGGTAGGTCTTGCAGTCAACGATGGAACAGGCCTACTAATTTTTAACAGGGGATTAGTTAATGGATCCGTCGTCTCAGTGCTGAGGGATTCAGGATCCACAACGATTGGTGTACGACAGTCGCTGGTACATCCTAGCTGTGCAACGGGGGAATATGTCCGTTGCATGACTTTTGGGGGAACTATTGAGTTTTACCCCACAGCTATTATTCATGTTAACACACCTTTTTTCACAGGGAACGTAAAAGTATGTATGCTAAAAAAGCCTATAGCTGATCTGATGGTTGGTCGTATACACGGCAGTAAAGATTGTACTCCAGATGAGATTATAGAATGGGAGAAACATAACCTATGCACTGGAAACGCTGTGACGACTAGAGCGCAGACTCAACTCATGGAGAAAGTTGATGATAATAAAATGGATGCAGACAACCAAGAGGAATTTGTAGTCAATTCACCTATTGACAGGGAAACATTTGCAACCAAACAAAAAGAGGATAAATCTTTAAAAAAAAATTTTTAAGCTGGTTGATAAAGTTGACAATCTATCCTCAGGTAATAATAACAAACATTGTTTTGTTATTAAAAATGACATATTGATTAGATGTTTTCATGACAAATCACAAATGAAACAACAAGTTATGGTCCCGTATACTTTTAGACGGTACATTCTTCAACATGCACATGACTCACATTGTGCTGGACATATGGGATATACTCGAACACGATCTCGAGTACTGTCTTCATTCTTTTGGCCAGGAGTGTCAAGAGATATTTCGCAGTATGTACGTTCCTGTACTACATGCCAAGAAGTGAAAGCACGTGGAGCTTTTCACATGGCGCCTATTCAGGCTTGCGATATCTCAGTAAGACCTTTTGACAAGATGGCCATAGATATTATTGGTCCATTGCTACCATCGGCCAGAGGACATAGATTCGTCCTTACGTGCATTGATTTGTGCACACGATGGCCAGAAGCTGTCCCATTAAAGACCACCACTACCACAGATGTAGCTGATGCACTACATCTCATCTTTTCTAGAATAGGGTTTCCTAGAAAACTTTTATCAGACCATGGGTCACAGTTCATATCTGACACCATGAAGGAAGTCATGAAAACTTGGAACATTGATAGGAATTTAAGTAGTATTTATCATCCTATGAGTAATGGTGCAGTTGAAAGACTTAACCGTACACTTAAACAACTACTACATAAGGTTACTGTTAAGCACCCTCATGACTGGGACAGAGCACTCCCAGCTGTTCTATTTGCTTATCGGGAGGTACCACATGAACAAACTGGCTTCTCTCCCTTTGAATTAGTTTTTGGTGCTCCCCCAAGAGGTCCTATGGGACTAATAAAAGACTTATTAATTGACGCGGAGATGACTCAGGACACTCAGTCATCTTACGAGTACGTGATTAATCTTCAGAAGAACATTATTGAGTCTTGCCAGTTGGCAACAGCTTCTTCTGAGGCTGCAAAAGCTAAGGCTCGATCTCTACAAAATAGGTCTCGACGATTACGCCAATTATTCCCAGGCGACGAGGCTTATGTGTTACTTCCTCACAATAACAATAAATTATTGATATCTTGGAATGGTCCTTACAAAGTCATTGATAAAATTTCCGACGTTGATTACGTCTTAGATATCAAGGGACACAAAAAGATATTTCATATTAACATGCTCAAGCAATTTCATACACGTCCTGAACACTTACAGTCAATTTTTCATGAACTAGATGACAACACAGTATCTACTTGTTATTATTCTAACTTATCTGTCATCCAGGAAGAAGAATCTTCTTTTCCTGAGGTACAGTTACCGTTACCGGTACCAGTAGTTCAACCTACTGAATCTTGGCGGGATGTAACCATCTCTTCAACGGTTACACCGCAACAGCGTCTACAGATTGCTAATCTATTACAATCTTATCCAGATGTGTTGACCGACATCCCGGGTCGCACATCGGCTATCAGTCATGACATTACTCTCAATGATGATACACCTATTCGTGTACATCCCTATTCGGTTCCTTTACATTTCCTTGCTAAAACTACTCAGGAACTTGAACAGATGTTGTCTCTGGGAATCATTGAGACTAGTAATTCGCCATTCTCTTCTCCATTAGTGATTGTCCGGAAGAAGGACAACAACATCAGACTATGTGTTGATTATAGAAAATTAAATGCTAAGACTATAGTTGACAGCGAACCACATCCACTTATCGACGACTTACTGCCACGTCTATCCAACGCAACTATATTTAGTAAGATAGACTTAACTAAAGGTTATTGGCAGATACCACTGACCGAAAAGGCTAAGTACTACACCGCATTTTCCACTCCACAAGGTCTATACCAGTGGAATGTGATGCCTTTTGGGCTTGTTAATGCGCCAGCTACCTTCATTCGCCTGATGCGACAAATTTTATCAGGTAGACCAGACGTTATTACATATATTGACGACATATGCTTGTTTAGTTCGTCGTTTGAGGAACATGTTTCGGGACTTAGATATGTTTTCGACACTCTAAGGGAATTATCATCTAACTGCTAAACCTACAAAGGTGCAAATCGCGTGTAATGAGATAACCTTTTTGGGACATATCATTGGATCGGGATATATCCGAACGTTACCTAGTACAGTCTCCAAAATTCTAAACATAGCAGTTCCTCAGACGAAGAAACAGGTCAGGAGTTTGTTAGGACTTGTTCAATATTACAGTAGATTCATACCAAACTTGTCATCCATCACGGCTGTATTGTCTTCATTGTTAAAAAAAGACATGCCGGTGAAGGTGACATGGACTGGTACATGCAATGAAACTTTCAACAAAATTATAAATTTGTTCTCGCATGAACCAATTTTAAGACTTCCCGATGCTTCCAAAAGATTTTTCTTACGAACAGATGCTAGTAACTACGGCATTGGTGCATGCCTGCTCCAGAACCATGATGGCATTCTACATCCTACCTTATATATATCAAGAAAGCTAAAGCCGGCAGAAACAAAGTATTCCACAGTGGACAAGGAACTTTTATCCGTGATATGGGCAATAACTAAACTTGAAAAGTTCTTGCTTGGTACTCCCTTCACCATACAGACGGACCAACGTGCTGTAGCATCGTTGCGTCGATCTAACCATAAGAGCCAAAAACTCGCCAGATATGCAATCATCCTACAGCCATTTGAATTCTCCATTGAACATATTCCTGGCACTGAAAACATTGTGGCGGATGCATTGTCACGTAATCCTATTGACGACGAATAATCAACATTAACATTCCTAAAACATATCAACTATAAGGGAACTAACCTTGCCTTCAATTTAAACTTTATAAACACTATATGCATCACAGAATTGAACTAAAGACAATCAAGGTATACATATAAGACTACGGATGGATCATCATATCCTATACTAAAAGTTAACTACTTAATTGAATTATTATCAAAAAATGAAATGAAAAAAAATAAATCTCACACAAGTATTTAAAAAGAGAAAATAAATCTCACACAAGTATTAGATTAATATTTTTTTTTAATGTACCTATACATTATTTAGTTAGTTAAATTAGATAGTTATTATTCACTAACACTTAACACACCCAAGTAAGTTAAACTTATATTCGAATTTCTTTCTATTTCTTCTCACTTAGTTTGTCTTTTCTTCTCTCATAACATCGCGTTACATTAGAACCTTAATAATTTAACTCTTAGTTTAATTAATTAATTTAATTTTAATTAGTCAAATTAATTCCTATATGACATACTAATACGACAGACCTTACTTTAATTTAATTCTATCATTCACTATTAACATTGGACATTTTATTTAGTTGATATAATAATATGTATAATATTGATATATAATGTGATTAATGTTAGATGACTATGACAAATAGTTAGTTGACATGACCGCGACACGGTTCTACTCAGAACATCGTCGGCCATATGTCACGATTGTGTTAAATTTTTTTTTTTTGAAAAATTGTTAAGTCGGATAGATCTTGAAAAAAATCTATCGATTTTTTTTTTCCCCGGTGTACAGGGAATTGTTACGGTATATGATATTAACGCCGTCTGCTAAAGGTTACCAGACGTGCAATTGTAAAGGTTAAGACATTTAATATATTGCGATAGATGTTTCAATTATTGAACGCTCCATACACGATCGATTATGACGTGTATAGCGTTGTTTGGGTCACAGTCGGTAACTAGGAAACGCTACCCTTTGCTACTTGACCGCCAAGCTGAATAGCTGCGTTTTGTTAACCTTCCAATTCAATGGCATGATATAGCCATTTATATGTGCATTTATGATGGACCAGGGTCAGTCCTAGAACTCTACATGAGAGGAAACTTATGGAGGTTAGTGATTAACTAAATCCTTGGAAGGAGAAAGATAATCGTCTACTTTATACGAAGTAATTAGACTCACAGTCTCACTGTCGGCAGGTAGCCATTCTATCTGCGCGTGCATATAGCTGTGATGTTCTGACGACAATTACTGCATTGTATCCTTAAACGGACATTGACACGTAAAACAGCAGTCTACGCTATTGATTGATTAATTTATGCATGACTTATAAGGACTTATGTTCTGTTCCTATTTGAAATGATCATCCTGTGTGTACATGTGATTAAATATTACGGACTCAATCTGAAGGCATTAACTACTTCATTAATGTTGCTGAGTTCAAGTTACATGAACTACTTCTTCATACCATGCTACTGAGTTGTATGAACACCTTCACCCTAATTCGCGTAATACTAAACAAAGCACGATTAACAAGAGATCACTAAAGTAACCATACTCAGTGCATGATCTTCAACCGGCAAATAACTCAGCAACACCAGTTCAAAATTCATCATGCCAGTTTTGCCTATTAGCTCTTTCGAGTTCAACATTCATCATGCATGTTTTGCCCGTAAGCATTTACCAGTTCAGTATGCTCCATCCACCTCTGTCTGTTCAGTCTCATGGTGTTGACTCTATGGAGATTGGGTTGTTTATTTATTTTTGTGTTCTTATCTACCATTCATTATCTTATAGTATGTTTTTAAAATGTCGATAGGCTTATTCTTAGCTTATTGTGCTACAGGCCTCTCAACCATACAATAACGTGGATATTATCAGTGTTTTGTTTAAATATTCACTTATGTAACATATCTAGTTTACCTATAATATCTAGTTTACCTATAATATCTAGTTTACCTATTGAAAAATAATTGACCGACTTACAAAATGAATGACTAAAATATTTAGTTATACTCTAGGCTTGATACAGAAATCACCACTGCTAGACTCCCCCCCGCCTCCCCCCATAGACTTCTTCAAGTGGGGCCATCTATAGTGGTGGCTCCAGAGATGTTGTAGATTTATATTTTAACCAAGTATATTTTCTTCCTTTGTGCTCCATTGCTAATGTGAGAAACTGAGACTGGAAATTTATGGAGTCAGAAACTCTAAGCTTATAATAAAAGTTCTACACATGCACACTGTAATTTGTGTTCCCAGATGAAGCAGCTGAGCTCAGACATGCAATCATCAGGGCAGTCTGACAGGGTGTCATATGTTGTCTTGAGACAGCCACTGGCCCTTGATAGGTTCATGCTTCATGACATATCTCCTTCAGATGCAGCAGGTCAGTTGTTCTTTTGTGCAGATGGTGGGTAGTGATTTTGGGGATGTAGGTTGTAAGAGCTGTGTCATACTTTGTAAGAGTAGAGGTGTAGGTTCTGTAAAGGAACTGTCACATTTATTTTTATAATCTTACAAATACTTAGTATGCACCACTCATGTTTATTGTATGCTACAAAGGGTCTGGGATGAATCAGACTACATGACTTGATGTTTACCTTATGACACATTAGCGCATACTGAGCAGTTTAAGATTATAAAAGTAACTGATCTGCTGTCCTGGTCATGCAGGATTACACAGTAATGAGAGAGTTGGCAGACTAGCATCAAGAGCACCAACAGTGGGGGACACTGGATATGGATAAGGGAGAGATACTGAGAACAATTAATGATCACCTGTTAGAGAATGACACTGCAATAGATGAATCATCAAGGTTAAGACTGTTGGAATTTGGCATCAAACATAAGGCTAGCCGCCGCAGGCGATCTTTGTCCTCTCAAGGCTGTGTGTGGTCCCGGTTGCCGGGTCCTCCCAGCATAGTGGAGGCAGTGAAGGGTGCTGTGCCCGTACCAGATTTGCTCTTTTTCGCGGACCTTCGGTCCCGAATAAATTTTGGCTGAACTGACGTCTCGGGTGAGTGATGGTTTTATAGCGGCAGAAGGAGAGTACACACGAGGGCAAGTTCGAGCACAGCGGGCTGATCACCTGCTTGCTAGTCACATTGATTACGGAAACAACAATTAATATTCTGTTGTACCAATAAACGCCTTTAGGCGTAACGGAACAACGGATAATTTCTTGTTGCCCTAAGACACCGCAAGGCGTAATGGCCACAGACTGCTTGGTCGGTCGATGGCTAAGGACGGAAGAAGAAAGTAAGGCTAGCATAGATGGATGGATGAGAGGATGCATCCATCATGAATATAACCAGTGAGCTATAGGAACAGTTAACACTCCATTCTTTGACATATACTGAGGGGGACTGAGCACCTATGGGTTTGCCCTGAGTGCAGTGATGTCGATTATGTTCAACAATAACAATAACTGTGATAGCCCCTTTACATATTGGCCTAGACTACATGTTCAAATCAAACCTATTTAGTAAGTAATATATTTCTGAAAGTGGTAAATTCTTTTTGAATCACCCTGTGCATCAGCAAGATGTTTAAATAAATAAACAATCACTGTTCTCTGTTCACAGCCAGTGGCCTAAAGCATTGCTTTGCCCTTGTTCACATATCTCGATACCAGCAGATTACTGGTGTGTTCACTTTTCAGGCAGCCTGTGATGCTACAAAGGTAGGCAAATATTTTTGGTTCAATTATTTCCTCTGAGAAAATAAGGTAGAGAATGTGAGGTTGACTGGAATTGTATAGCTCATGCATGGAATACCTGGTTCAGCCCCATGTGAATGAGGTGGAAAGAAATAAGGTGAGTTACTGTGTAGAAATAAAATGAATCTGAAATTTTGTATTTGTGAAGCTGGTGATTTTGGAAATGAAAATGTTGTGGTTTGTGTGTATACATATATGCATGCACACACGCAAGAGAGGGGTGGTCCATCACAGGTGTCAGCCGGGGGGGGTGTGCCATTAGATGCTATTATGGCAGTACTGTACCGTCAAACAATCTACATGCTAGCATAATATATATTTCTGTTTATATTATTGAGGGTGCCAACGGAAGGGTCCACCCCAGGTGCCAAATAATTTAAGAATGTGCCAGCATGTATGTGTGGTTACTTTTTTTTTTTTTTTTTTCTAAAGATTGATGTAATTGATTGTGAAACAGAATACACCCATTTTTCTAGCATTGATACTAATCTTGTATCTCTCCCTTATTGTTGTAATGTATCATACATTTATACTCTTGTTTACCTTATTGTTGTAATGTATCATACTTTTATACTCTTGTTTACCTTATTGTTATAATATATCATACTTTTATACTCTTGCTTACCTTCTTGTTGTAATATATCATACTTTTATACTCTTGCTTACCTTATTGTTGTAATATATCATACTTCTATACTCTTGCTTACCTTATTGTTGTAATATATCATACTTTTATACTCTTGCTTACCTTATTGTTGTAATATATCATACTTTTATACTCTTGCTTACCTTATTGTTATAATATATCATACTTTTATACTCTTGCTTACCTTATTGTTATAATATATCATACTTTTATACTCTTGCTTACCTTATTGTTGTAATATATCATACTTTTATACTCTTGCTTACCTTATTGTTGTAATATATCATACTTCTATACTCTTGCTTACCTTATTGTTGTAATATATCATACTTTTATACTCTTGCTTACCTTATTGTTGTAATATATCATACTTTTATAGTCTTGCTTACCTTATTGTTGTAATATATCATACTTTTATACTCTTGCTTACCTTATTGTTGTAATATATCATACTTTTATAGTCTTGCTTACCTTATTGTTGTAATATATCATACTTTTATACTCTTGCTTACCTTATTGTTGTAATATATCATACTTTTATAGTCTTGCTTACCTTATTGTTGTAATATATCATACTTTTATACTCTTGCTTACCTTATTGTTGTAATATATCATACTTTTATAGTCTTGCTTACCTTATTGTTGTAATATATCATACTTTTATACTCTTGTTTTCCTTATTGTTGTAATATATCATACTTTTATACTCTTGTTTACCTTATTGTTGTAATGTATCATACTTTTATACTCTTGCTTACCTTATTGTTCTAATGTATCATACTTTTATACTCTTGCTTAACTTATTGTTGTAATATATCATACTTTTATAGTCTTGCTTACCTTATTGTTGTAATATATCATACTTTTATACTCTTGCTTACCTTATTGTTGTAATATATCATACTTTTATAGTCTTGCTTACCTTATTGTTGTAATATATCATACTTTTATACTCTTGCTTACCTTATTGTTGTAATATATCATACTTTTATACTCTTGTTTACCTTATTGTTGTAATATATCATACTTTTATACTCTTGTTTACCTTATTGTTGTAATATATCATACTTTTATACTCTTGTTTACCTTATTGTTGTAATGTATCATACTTTATACTCTTGGTTACCTTATTGTTCTAATGTATCATACTTTTATACTCTTGTTTACCTTATTGTTATAATGTATCATACTTTTATACTCTTGTTTACCTTATTGTTTACCTTATGTTTCATTACCAACCAGTGAATTTTTTCAAATTAAAAACAAACAAAAAGTACTTCAAAATAGAGATAACAGATTCTGAAAATAAGAGTTAAAAAATTAGCTTAAATATGAAAGCCTGTTTTCACAACAGAGAAAAAATCAGCTTGACTACAAATGTGGAGACATATTTTTAAAATAACAGCTAAATTTAACTAGAATATGGTGATAATGTGTTCTCAAACAAAGAGCAACAATTTATTAAATATATATTTTGGTACAGATTATAAACTTTTTACTACCACTGATATTAATCTTCTTTCTCTTTTATCATCAAATGATATTTTTCATTCAAATCAGAGGTCATATGTCTGGTTACTGAATTTAAAAGATAAAAAAAATACTACTTTACTCAAATAAAAATGGACACATTGATGTCTAGTGGCTGACTGGACTCCACAGGATTAGCAGAGATAAAAGGCATCAATAGATTTTTTAAGCTAAAAAATTATTTTTTACTTCTGTTATTTAAAGTTAGTGAGACCGCATTAGTTTTAAAAAAAAAACCAGTTTAGCAGTATAAAAATGAGTAACAATTAAAGGAGTTGCTGTAAAACTGGTAAGGGAAGTAATATATACTCGTAAATAAAAAAGAAAATGGTTTTACAAATTCATGGAAAACGGGAAGTTTCGGGGTTCACCTTTCATCAGCTACAGTTACAAACAGGTGACAAAGACAAGAAATATAGACAGGCCAAGAGAAAAAAGCAATTGACACTGCAAACTTTTTTTTTTTTTTTTTTTGCGTTCGCCCGCTAATACTCGAGGCGAAATCTCAGGTTATCATTTATGTCTAACCTGACATTGATTTTACGTGAGTATCCCTTTATTTCTTGTACAGAGACAAATGTCCCTCGCCATTCAGGCAAATACTCGCCGATTTCGGAGGTACCCATTGCAGCTGGGTCGGCTCAGGAGCCGCCAGTCCCTGGTCGACGACACTCCTTCAAATGTCTTCGCCAGGTCTCGAGTTAATCCAGTCCAAATCCCGGTCGACGAAAAATCCTCAAATGCCGTCGCCCGGGTTTGATCCTGTATCACCCGGTCGCCAGAGCGGTGTTGTAACCACTACGCTAGCGCGGCTCCCACACTGCAAATAAAGAGGGGAAATCCGAGGCCTGTAAACAGTAAATAAATAAATATTACACACTGTTATGTTATTTTATGTAATGAACTAGAACGGTATTGGCGTAATAATGCACTTTATTTACACATGAACTGGTTTCTGCTATCTACATGTTGCTTGACTGACTGGAACCCGCGTTCAGAAGGGCGGAAGTCCAATTACTGACGCTATGCCTGCGCATGCTCTGTCAACATCCGGGTGTAGCTAAAAGTTATTGAAACGGAATCATTCTATATGAAAACACAACAGTCCTACCCAGCAAGTTATGATCAGAGATTAAATCTGATGGGTGGACGAGGTGTCCTTTCTGACCGCCTTGGGGGAACTGGAGCAACCACTGATCTGTCTTCTGTAATTTCTGCTCTAGAACAGTAAGTCTCATGTTTGGTGCTGCTTTGTTGACTTGTTCTTAGATCTCTCGGTTTAGCAGAAAGTCATCATAAGTATTATCAGTGGTTCTGCAGTGCTTGAGAATACTACCTGGTCTCATCTGATTTTGATGTCGTCTTACAGTCTGGTGACTGTCCACGCGAACAAGGTACATCATGCTTCCCAGGGTGCGTAGGACTTGTCCGTGCAACCATGGATCACCCTTTGATGAAAAATTGACGAACACAGAATCTCCACTGTGGAACTTAGATACCTACTTTCCAGTGGACCTACTTTTCGGTGTTGTCTGAGGCATTATCAGTGATAACTGTGTCCTGGGTTGACAGCCGTGCAGTAATTCTGCGGGTGATTTGCCTGAGACTGCGTTTGGTGTTGTCCTGTATGCGAAAATTAATTCATCTAGCGCATGGTATCAAATGCTTCCTCCCCAGCAAATCTTTGTCATAGCAGACTTGAAAGTACGAACAAAACATTCTGCTTTGCCGTTTGAAGCTGGTTGAAATTATGCTGTTGTGAGGTGCTCGATTCCATGTGATGTACAGAAGCTATGGAACTGATGAGAAGTGAATTGCGTTCCGTTGTCAGATATGATGGTATCTGGAAAACCTTCATGGAGGAAAACTTTGCTGAGTGCACGTATGGTTGCATCTGTTGTAATATTGTCATGTTCACGATGTATGGATACTTGGAGTATGCGTCTATGATAATTAACCAATGTTCATACGTGAATGGACCGGTAAAATCCACGTGTATCCTTTCGAATGGACATTTGGTAGCAGGCCATGAATGGTAATGCTGATGAGGACTAGTCTGATTAGCTTTACATGCATCACAACCAGTCGTTACAGCTTGGATGTCTGCATTGATATTTGGCCACCAGCAGTGTCGCTATGCCAACTGCTTCATCCTAACAATTCCAAAGTGACTTTGATGCAATATTTGAAAAATTTTCTTTTGAAGAGATGCAGGAACAATGACTCTGTTTGCTTCGGCTTGCCATAGGAGTATACCTTCATGAACTGAAATAGTCATGCGACGATCAAAATAAACTTTGATATCCGTGTCCTTTCGAGACAGAGTTTCAGGCCATCCCTGTAATACATACTGTCGAACTCTACTGAGTAACTTGTCTTTGGTTGTTTAATTTTTAACCAGTTGTGCGTCCAATGGGATGTCTGTTATAGCATCTTCATTCTCCATAGTTATAGAAAAACATGAAGCTTCTGACTTGTCAAACTCTGGATCTGCTCCCATTGGAAGTCTTGAAAAAGCATCCATGTTAATCAAGTTGACATCGGTACTTGATCTGTCATTTGCTTTCTTTGACAATCTGTCTGTGCTGGAACTACGTCTAGAGCTGCTGTAGGTGGAATGTACTGTACTCCTTGTACACTGTGATCTTTCATGCTTAATGTAACACGCTGGACATGACTTCAGTTTATTGGTATCTAAAGTCTCTTTCAGCCTGATTTGAGATGTAGCAGAATGAGTGAATGACTGTGACCTTGTCTTTTTATACTGGGGCTTCATTACATGAATGTCTGTCTGAATTGTGTCATCTCCTCTGAGGGTTTCATTGGCAGAACTTGTAGTTTCATATAACGCTGCTACTTGTGAAATCTTCTCCAGAGATGGATTTTCTTCAGATAAAGCCGCTCTGCGTATAAATTCATGAGGTTTATGTTGTAATGTCACAAATACTTTCATCAACCAGTGACTGGCCACATTCAACTTTTTTTTCTTTAATCCTTAGCCGCCGACCGTCAAAGCAGTCAGTGGCCATCACGCCTAGTGGCGTCTTGTAGGGCAACAACAAATTGATTCCACTTTGCTCGGTCGGTGGCCATCCTTCGTACAGTGCCCCAACTCTGGTTCATTCCCTGCATCTCAGCTTCCACAGTCCTCCGCCAGGTTGTTTTTGGTCGGCCTCTCTTTCGTTTTCCTTCAGGGGTCCAAAGCATAGCTGTTCTTGTGATGGCATCGGGGTCTCTTCTGAGGACATGACCAACCCAGCTCCAGCGTCTGCCAGCTATGATGGTGTGCATGTCCTCTTGCTTGCTACGAGTAAGCAGATCTTGGTTAGTGATGGTATTCGGCCAAAAGATTCGGTGAATTTTTCTTAGGCATGTTGTGTGAAAGGAGGACAATTTTGACATTTCCTTCTCTGTAACTCTCCAGCATTCCGCACCATAGAGAAGCACAGAAAGCACACAGCTCAGATATAATCTTAATTTTGTGCTTGTGCTGTATTGGGAGGACTTCCAGATGTTGTTTAGGCTAAAGAAGGCTGTTCTTGTCTTATTCATTCTGATGTTGATGTCTTTGCCTGCCCCGCCATCTGGTACATTCAACTTTAGGACAAATAAATTTGCAATCAGTTGCTAGGCCTCGTAATTCTGCAATCCACTGTGAGTATGTTTGGTCAGACTTCTTCCTTGATTGCCAAAATTTGTGCTGGGCTACAATGAGATGAGTGTGTTGCTTAAAATGTGTGGAGAATTTAGCAGTGAGCTCATCGTATGAGAAATTAGACAAGTTGTCTGTTCCGAACAACTTTTGTGCCAATTGATATAAGGATGTTCCTATCCAAGATAGAAAAAAATGGCATTTCATCTTGGTATCAGTCAACCCATGTGCATCAAAATGGTGCGTCAGTCTCTTTAAATGTATGTCCCAGTTATCCTTCTCCAGTGTAAATTCTGGGAACGCAGGAATATGTTGATTTAGGATCTGTGAGGAGGTACTTGCTTCAGAGACAGACAAAGAACTAGCTGTTTGCTGATTCAATAAGAGCTGCATGATTTGTGTTTGCTGTTCTTATTTCATTCTGTTCTTTGTTGTTCTCTAATTAGTAATTTCATTCTGTTCTGTTCTTTGTTCTTTTTGCTGCTCAATGAGCAATTTTAGAATCATAGCCATTTCTGATTCTTGAGCTGCCATAATATCAAATGTGGTGAAAGAACAGCGAAATCGATAAATTATAGTCCAAAAACGTGACAAAAGTAGGTTGACACATGTTGTTTTGTAATTGCCAACTTACAGGGTTTTAAACATACACTATGTTTGTCGTAGGTACGAAACTCCTCGTCGCCAAAATGTTATGTTATTTTATGTAATGAACTAGAACTAGAACAGTATCAAAGTAATAATGCACTTTATTTACACATCAACTGGTTTCTGCTATCTACATGTCGCTTGACTGACTGGAACCCATGTTCAGAAGGGCGGAAGTCCGATTACTGACGCTATGCTCTGTGCATGCTCTGTCAACATCCAGGTGTAGCTAAAAGCTATTGAAACGGAATCGTTCTGGATGAAAACACAACACACACATAAAAGTATGTTTCAGGCACTTGCGACAAATAGGGCTTCATAGAGTGTGGTGCCTAGTTGGCAGGGAGGATAGTGTGATTTCCTTCTGTAGCTAGGCAGTGCTCAGAAGGTCCTGGGTTCAATTCCCCGGTAAACCACTCACTTCTGTTGTTTTTCTGTTGTCTAGTTTACTACTTCTTTATTTCCCACTAATGCCTGAAACATACCTTTATGTGTGTAATATTTATTTAATTGACACTGCAGCTACATAGATAAATGATAAATGGAACAACAATATGATGAGTGATGGTTATACTTAATTCAAGTTTCTGCTTCTCTGTGCATCTCCAAACCCACTCGACATTCATGATCAAACAAGCCAGAGAGTTCAAGTACTTGAGAAGTATTTCACAGGATGGGAAAAGGGGCAGAGGAATAGAAACAAAATATAAAAAGGCCAACACAGTGGCTTACCAACTTGAACCCACTGCTCAGACAACCATACATCGCCTTGGAGACAAAGCTGCAGCAGATGAATAAGCACATTCATACCTACTCTTTGCTATCATTATGAAACATGATCCCTATCTGAAGCACAGGAGAGGAAGATCACAAAATGTGAGATGAGATGTTTGTGAAAAATTGCAAATGTCGTCACGAGAGATAATAATAATAATAATAGTTGCCCATCGCAAGCGAAGATGGCGACAGCTTCAGACTTGAGTTGTGACACATCTGTGCCGTGATCTCATGTGGCTAATTAGTAGATACAAGAGATAGTACAGAATGTAAAACATAGAGATTAGGATGTTGGTGGGAACAACACAATGCACTGTCTCAACATCGTCTCATCAGAGTAGAGTCAAATCAGTTACCATTATAATAAAACAGCAGAAAATCTGGCTTCAGGCAAAGGAATGTCCAAGAAGAAAGTTGATAGACAGCTGATTAATATGAAACAAATATAAAGGTATGTTATCAGGCACTCGTAGGAAATAACGAAGTAGAACACTAGACAACAGAAAAACAAGATATGAGTGGCTTACCCTGGATTTGAACACTGGACCTTCCGTGCGACAACCCCGCCTAGCCATGCAAGTGAATCACACTATCCTCCCTGCCATCTACGTATCACCGAAAAATGATGTTTCAATGACAGGTCATTAGTGTGAACTGCAATACACGACACCGGAAGTCCACCATGGGCAGTTTAGCCTATTAATGATGCAATCACTTCTGTTGTTTCCCTATCATGCAGTATAGGCCAGTCCAACAAGACAAGGACCTTAATACTGTGTCCAGTAAATAATAGTAGACTTAGAACAGTGAGAACAGGACAGAGGGTAGGTTTGGTATTGTGTGATAGACAGCTGATAATGACCAGATAAACACACCTTCCACAAGAATGGAAACTGCAACTCCCCATGATGCTTGATGCAATTTTTAGCCAATCAGTTGAGCTTAATGGCAAGTCAAGTGAAGCCTAGATGTCTATGCAGACGCTGAGTTTCATTAGTCCATGACAATTAATCCTAAATAAAAAAAGAAATGGCTGTGGGGAAAATAATATGAGTCTTTGCATCAGAAAAGTAGTGTTCTGAATGTTCACATAAAGATGTTACAATATCAGTGTCCTCATAAATGACAGTAATATTGTCAGCATTCTCAGCTGAAAATATAATA
This sequence comes from Oreohelix idahoensis, assembly GCA_024509875.1. Taxonomy (NCBI): domain Eukaryota; kingdom Metazoa; phylum Mollusca; class Gastropoda; order Stylommatophora; family Oreohelicidae; genus Oreohelix; species Oreohelix idahoensis. Next base: position 918,662 of record JAMPIV010001018.1, on the reverse strand, counting down.
ATATGCATGCCCACATAGGGAAAATGCACTCAAAATGTATTGTCATTATTATATTTTGTAGTGACAGAAAGTTTTATCAATAAAAAGGGTTTATTTTCAGCTGTAATTTTACGCTTTTTTTTTAATGCGTCATTATGAAATTCATATTTGCTTATTGATATACTGTTACCATATGTCTTTCAAGAAAAAAAAAAAAATGTGTTTTCAGTTATCAAATGTACAGAATCAATCTTGTGTTTTCTGGAGGAATATAATATGCTATTGTGTAATTTTGATATCTGTATATATGGTATGTTTTTCAGGGCATATGAATTTAAGAATACTTGTACAGCTTGTCTGATAAAAAAATCTGCGAAAACTGTGTACCTGCCAACCATGTTTATCTGCATGTAAAGTATCTACCTGTTGTCTGTGAATCCACCTACTATCTGGCACTCCGTGTCATTTTTATCCATCAGTCAGCCTGTGTGTCCGATTAATTATCTGTGTCAATATTGATTGTCTGCATGGATCTACATGGTGATTGAAGTCACTCCCTATTTTTAAATATTTGTATTCTAACTTGTATCTATTGGATATACTTACTTACTTACTTAGTCGTTCCCCTTCTACCGTGAGGTGTAGAGGTTTGGAAGAGAGAGCGCCAGAGACTATCCTATCGGCTGTCTTCCTCCTGGCCTGGTTCCATTCTAGTCCTCGGTCCTTCAAAGATTGTCTAATGTTGTCCTCCCAGCGGACTCTGGGTCGTCCTGGGGGTCTGGATCCTTGGCTCTTTGTTTCCCATGCTTGTCATGGTAGCCGGTCTTCTCCCATTCTGCAGACATGGCCAAACCATCTTAGTTGGGACTGTTCTACTTGGGTCTGCAGGGGGTGGGATTTAAGGCCTTGACGTATCGTCTGGTTGCGTACCATGTCTCTTCTTGTTACTTCAACCACCTTCCTCAGATACCTCATTTCTGAGGTTTGGATCTGGCTTTTGTGGGTTGTAGTCATTGCCCATGACTCGCATCCATATGTCAAGACTGGGACATAGGTGGAGTGGTATACAGCCATCTTCGTTTTCTTACCAACCTCTCTCTTGCTGAGGAATCCTCGATTTATGGCCTGAAAAAGTCTCCCAGCTTTTGCTTTTCGAGTGGCCAACTCTTCTTTGATGCCTCCCTTTCGGTCAATAATAGCTCCGAGGTATTTAAAGTGGTCTACCTGCTCCAGGACCTGTTCTCCCAGCTTAATCTGATGTCTTCTTTCTTCTCGTGATATCACCATGGATTTTGTTTTAGAGCTGCTTATGACCATCCCTCTCTTCTCCAGCTCTTCCTTCCAGACTTGCAGGTTGAATTGGAGATGTGCCTCTGATTTAGCAATCAGGGCAACATCATCAGCAAATGCCAGCTCCGAAATACAGACCTGTCTCATCTTCCAGTACCCCACTGAATACTTTCTTGTTCTCTCCTTACATGCCTTAATGACATCGTCCATGAAGAGTATGAAAAGGTAAGGTGTCAGGATATCACCTTGTCTTACACCAGTGGTGGTCCTGAACTCTTCTGATTTATGGTTTGCTGTCCTCACATAATTTCTGCACAACTTGTAGAAGCTCTGTATAGCATGAATCAGAGGTGCTGGAATGTTCTTCCTTGCCAAACAATCCCAAAGTTTGCTCCAGGGGACCCTGTCAAACGCCTTTTCCAGATCTATGAAACAAAGATGGATCTCACTCTTATATTCAAGGGCCTTTTCACTCAGCTGTCTGAGTGTGAAGATTAGGTCTTGAGTACTTCAGTTCGCTCGGAATCCGCACTGGACCTCATCCAGTTGTTGCTCAGCTAGGCATCGGAGTCTCTGCTCTAGGATTCTAGAGTAGATTTTACCAGGGACACTGAGAAGGGATATGCCTCTATGGTTTCCACACTGTCGATTGTCACCCTTTTTGAAAATTGGTGTTATGATGGCAATCTCCCAATCCTTTGGTATGGTCTTGTTGTACCACGCTGCCTGTAGAACCCTTAAGAGTAATAGGTCGCCTGATGCTCCCATGTACTTAACCATTTCTGGTGTTATACCATCATGCCCTGCTGCTTTGCCCATCTTGATTTTCTCCAGTGCTGCCTTCAGTTCTTCCATCTTTATGTCATCTTCACCATCATTGGTTTTCTCTTCTGTGCTAGTGGTTATCATTTCTGATGCTTCATCATGCTCACCATCCAGGAGTTCTGAGAAATATTCTTTCCATCTTTCCATTTCTTCCTTCGGGGCAGTAAGCAATTTGCCTTGCTTGTCCTTTATAAATTTGAGAGGGCATTGTTTTTCCTTTCTCATGTATCTATTGGATATACATGAAACAAATAACAAATACAAGAAGCAATAACTGCCATTAGACTAATATGTTTTATATTTTTTATTTCCAGAAACAAAATAAAACAAAATACAATATAAAAAGAACAAAAAACTGATGCTACAGGAGAGAGTAAATTATAAATGCCTGCTATGAAGTGTTATGTGGTGAACAGGTTGTTGTTGTTACTAGGGCTGCTGAGCTTCTCGCTCTTTTACAGCCAATACCAAGTTGAAGACTCCTTGGTTTTATCTATACTGTAGATCTAGGCTTTTCCTGTGGCTTCTCTGACATTCTGAAATGTGTTGAGTCATGAGCTCCAGTTTCTTCAGCTAGGCTTGCATTTAAAGGATCATCACATCTAGTCCCAAGCTAGGAGTGTGTGGCATACTGTGCATTCCCCGCCAGCCAAGGGGGCTCTCCAACTATGCAGAGCTAAAATACTGTACTCTGATTCTGGGCTCTCCCAAAGAATTGTCACGTTCTGTACAGAGCCACTTCTCAGCTTTCCCTGTCTATCATCTAGTGAGATCCCTCTGCATGCAGTCAACAAAGTCAAAGTCAAATAATTACGCCTGGGGATCAAGTGACTTCTCCGAGGTTAGTGTGCAGTGCTCGGTTCTCAAGTTTGACCACAGGGGGAATCCCTGGTAGTGTGTGGATGATTTCAATGAGGATGTAATTAGCCTCACAGACATAAGTTCACTTCCACGTGCATAGCTGCTGGTCCTACAAGGATAACTCCAGATAAGCCTCTATGCATGTTTTAAACAGGTCAAATAATATTGCAATTTAATGTGGCATAGCAATTATTGTAATAAGCAGTTATTTCATATAAATTAGTTGGATAAGAGTGAAGAAAACAAACAGAGAGTGACTTTTCAATCACCCTGTATTTACACTGATCTGCTTGTCAGGATTTGAACATTTTGGTTTCCTCAATCACAGCATCACATGCCAGTCCTTGTTCTGGAACTCCCAAGGTAAGAGAGGCAAAAGTAGACCAAAAAAAAAACACATGGAGAAGAGAACAGGAAGTGAAAATGATGAGGAAGACATGGAAAGAACTTGAGCGGAGAGGGTGAGAAACAGGAGGACGTGGCAAGAGTTTGTTCAAGGCCTATGCTCCTTGGAAATTTAAAGGGTATTGATTGGCTGCGTTATTCCAGAGGGTCGCTGATGATTCAAAGAAAGAATAGAATTACTACTCCCTCAAGCATGTCATACTGGACAACTAATATGAGGTTGTGCATGAGGCTGGCAACATCATGTCAAACAAATTCCTACAGAAAAGCATGTGAATGCTTGGTGCAGACTTCCCGTAAAGGTGACCAGCTTCCATAGTGACTCCATGCTCCATAAGGAGCAACTATTAAGTCTGAAGTTAGAAGAACCTACTTTGCTGATATTTACAAACACATAAAAGTACAATATTTGTGACATGTTTGTTAGCTGATGTTGTAAGTGTTAGGACATGACCAGATGTGGCTTAGTGTCCAAGGTAGCATATAGTGCAGCAATGAGAGGATATAAATAGAAACACGGTCATCATCACACTTTCCTATGACAGTGCTGTACAAATTGTGCCTCTAAAAGTTACCTAACAGTTTTATCAGAATCTTTACAGACATTTTAACATCTTCTCCAGCTCAAATATAATTATGTGGTTTCATTGAAAGAACCGTTATATTCCATTTAAGAGAATAAGTGATTTCTTAGCCAATACTGGCTGCATCCTCAAATATTAACTCTTAGTATACGAGCGGCCTTTTAGAAAGGCCGATGATCGATCTGCACTAAATAATTTATTTATAAAGATAACATAAAGTGTTATATATCAAAATGTGAAGAAATGAAACCCCTATATCATGCATGTAACTAAATTGTTCAGTGGTTTTAAACATGCATTCACCTATACATTTTCGCTGTTGAAGGGGATCGATCATCGACCTCTCTAAGAGGCCGCTCGTATACTAAGAGTTAATAAATTAAATGAGTTAGGGTGATTTCTCAAACATTATTTAAATGTCTCAATGATTCCTCGGAACTTTTTTAAAAGAAATAATTTGTTTTGAGATTAACCATTTTTTTCCCACCTGTACTGGTTTTTTTTTTTTTAAATCTTTTTTTTTTTTAAGTTATTCTTCTTTTTTAGATAAGACTTCTAAAAGTTATATCACTTTATCGTCAGTGATAACATTAATTAATATTTACATCTTTCATTATGCTCATTCCTTACCAATAATTGCTCATGTCATGAAGATTTCAGAAACAAAGCTTGAATGTGTGATTTCACAGAAGATGAGTGAATTAAATCTTTTGACCATTGTGCTGGGCAGATCTTAGTTCATACGATGCCCTGGCAGAATTATCATCTAGTGCTCCTCTTTAATTTCCCTTGTGATCTTTCTGTACATGTGTCGTGACCTCCTGAATTGTCTTGTCCTAAAGCTGACATTGCCATTATGTATTATATGGTGTATTTTTATGTATACATAATTAACAGTATTGTAAGGAAAATAATGACAGCCTGCTGGTGTTGTATAAATCTCTTATGATAACATTGTTTTTTTTTTTCTTCTAAACTTTAATAAAAACCTGTTCTGAAAATAATTTTTTTTAAATTGAGCAACTATGGCGCCAGTTTTAAAACATATACTTACATGTAGTTTAAATTGATTGGTTGAAATTTAGAAAGGGGAAAAAATTCACAATAGAAAGGTTATTGTAATTAGCTCCCCTGATTTATTGATCAATTTCACACATCCTTCCAACATGTAAATGTCTTGTTGCAAATGAAGTGGTTTAAGAAAAGCTGAAGGCTACCATACATAGTTATTATTCTTTCACTTTTTGGACTTTTCCCACTCTTTTGATTAGAGCTCCTCTTCGCTACAGTAAACTGATAAGACCATAATAGGTACTTTTTTCTCTCCTCCTGCCTTCTTTTCCAAAAATATAATTATTGTCTTAATGAGATTATATAAATTCTTGCTGTCACTGAACTAGCAAAATATTGTTTATGAGATGTCTATAAATGTGATGTAATAAGATTTGTGATGCTAAGAATTTTTTTTTTTTTAAATTGTAAAGATTATGTTAATTCTGCCCTAAACATGTTTTCTAGTGCTTCAGCCACACAAAAATTGTTGTTGTGTGTGGTGGTAAAAATGTGATCAAACAGTGATAATGATATTTTCTTTACTAATGTTATCATTAGTTATGTTATCATTAATGTTATCATTCCTAAAGCAGAAGAATCTTAGGCACATCATAAAAGGTGACTAATGTCCACTAATGGCTGGCAACAACCCTATGTAAAAGATGCGACAGAAGCAACTGGTGCAGGATCTTGTACTTTGATGCAGGCGTATAGCAAGGAGGCCAGCTGCACTGGTGACTCAATCCTTCATAAAAAGGAGAAAAAGAGTTCAGTGAATGAGTTGGCAGAAGAGTATCACAAAAATGAACAGTGTGATCTTTTTTTCCATGTTACAGAAATGAAGTGTGATTTTTTTTCCCACATCACAGAAATGAACAGCATGATTTTTTTCCACATCACAGAAATGAACAATGAGTTTTTCCACATCACAGAAATAAAGTGTGATTTTGTTTCCACATACCAGAAATGAACATTGAATTTTATTACATCACAGAATTGAATAGTGTGAATTTAAATTTTTTTCCCTTATCTGATATTTATTGATGACTTAAGATAAGACAGCTAGCATTTTTTTTAAAGGAATTTTACACAATGCTCAGTCTAGACACAGGGTCCATGAGCTATATTAAGGCTGATATCCAAATATAAAAGACCTGAGTCAGAGTAGGGACTGTGTTAGCCTTTTTGTATTGACAGGATTCTTGGCTGATACTGCTGACTTTCAAATATGCATCACTACTCTTACTTACTTACTTAGTCGTTCCCCTTCTACCGTGAGGTGTAGAGGTTGCATCACTACTCACCAACCATAACTGATCTATAGGTACATTGATAATAATTTTAGCTGTTATAATATCGCATTGTCCCAACAAGACTTTGTTTGGTATGTCTGTCTAAAAGCTAAGTAAGATCACGTGAGCTTTTTGGAAAAATTCAGAAATGGCGTGCATTGTACTGTGCTTTGAGTGAAAATTATCTTGAACACCCATCGGAATCATCCCACATAGAGGCCAGTAATCTATTTTATTCGAACTTCACATATTTCTTTGCAAGTAACCTATTGAGAAATGGAGAAGTTTAATAATTTAGTTTCATATTAAATAGCCACCCAATACTTTTTCATGTTTTTTTTTTTTTTTTAACTTTCTGTTAAAACTAAAGAGGACTGTTTAAAAAAAAAAAAAAAAAAATTAACAAAATTCATCATGGTACAAGTTTTCATTCCACGCATCAATTTAGAGCCAAGTGATAACAGCCTTCCTGTCATCTTAAAATGTCATCAGTTTCCTGTAATTTTAGCTTTTGCCAGAACTATGAACAAAGCACAGGGACAATCACTTGATCATTTAGATGTATAACAGAACCAGGCTTTGCTCATGGACAACTTTAAATAGCTTTTCTGCAAGGAAGGACCCCAGTCAGTCTTACAGTATATATTCAAGACACATGCTATCAAGGTAAACATTTTAAAGATAAATGTACATTTGTGTTATGTTGTGATTAACAAGCTGTACGAGGGCTGTCCAGAAAAGAACCGGCCATGTAATATAAATCAATAAACATTTTACATAGCACAATGATGGCTCAGTCCCCTTCAAAGTAGGCTCCTTGGGACATCACAGTGCTCCCAGCGTTTCTTCCACTGTTTAAAACACTCTGCAAAGGCTTTTTTTGGAAGCGCTATTAGTAGCGTCGTCGTATTTTCTTTAATTTCATCGACGGTCTGAAATTTTCTGCCTTTCAAACATTTCAATTTTGGACAAAGCCAAAATGCAGGGTGCATTTCTCAACCGACGGAGAACTTTGAGGTAGTACTCCTTATTAATTGTTTGGCCTGAAGGAGCGTACTCGCAATAGATAACACCTTCCCAATAAAAAAACAGTCAACATGGTCTTGATCTTGCTACGGGTTTGCCGCACCTTCTTCGGGCGTGGAGAACCAGACGACTTCCACTGAGACGACTGAGCCTTCGTTTCTGGATCATAGCAGTAGATCCACGATTCATATCCGGTTATGACTTTCTTCATGAAATCTGGGTTATTGGTTGCGGTTTGAAGCAAATCATTAACAGCTGTGGCACGAAGTTTCTTCTGCTCTGGTAGCAGAATCCGCGGAACGAATTTTGCCACGACACGTCTCATACCCAGATCCTGGGACAGAATCTCGGACACAATAGTTTTTGGAATTCCCAGAACTTTTTCTAGTTCTCGCACTGCCAGTCGCCGATCTTTGTTGATTGCAGCCCGTACACGTTCAACATTTTCCGGTGTTCAGCTTGTTGCAGGCCTTCCAGAAATGGGATCACATTCAACAGATTCTCGACCATTTTTGAAGCGTTTGTGCCACACCTTTATTTGTGTAGCACTCATTGCATAGTCTCCAAAAGCCTTCTGAATCATCAAAATAGTTTCCTTGGAGGAATGTTGACGCTTGACGCAAAATTTGATGCAGATTCTTTGCTCTACTCGTTCAGCCATTTTGAATGCGATGACCACACAGTGCACGTGCTCACTAGACGGCTTTTAACGGTCGCACTGACTGGTGCAGCAACGTCAACATTGCACATGTATGTGCATAACAGGCCACTCTATTTGGCTGCGAAGTTACATCGATGTCGCGCAAACGGTTTTTCTAATATTAATTATGGCCGATTCTTTTCTGGATGTGGTAAGTTGGGATTATAAAAATAGTTATAGGGGACTTAGTGTACTGACTGAGATCAGCTGTGAAGGTATCTGTATCTAATAAGTGTGGTGTGTTACAGATGACCTTACTTTGCTACCACATTTAGACCTCAATCAGACTTATTCTGGAATATTGTGATGACTACGTTGAATGTCTAGGGTTATGATAGTGATGAAGTGTAAGTTCACAACAACCAACAGACAGATAAACACTTTAATTAAGATCCACAACACTTTACAACACTATGACAAGCACATACATATAACACTCTAGAAGACTAGCTTAAGTACGTCAAGTGTTAACTTTTAAATTATGTATTAGTTTCTTTCAATAATAGATATCCTGATCCAACTACAGAGTGAATCAGGAATCACAATCAAATGTAAACACAATGTTTATGTACAAAATTTATACAAAGGATCTTTGTCCTGACATATAATATTATTACAATATGTGTGTAGGGTTGTGATGTAGTATTATGAGGTAATACTGGCTTTTGAAGCTAGGTTGTTGTTTGTCATCACGACTTCATGTGTTTGTTACTGGTGGAAATAATATTGAAGGGATCACAGTTTCTTTTTATTTGTACAACAATAACCGTCCCTCTTGATTTATTATTACAGTCAATTTTAGGGTGGGTTATACAAGGGTGAGCTGCTCTGGCTGACAAAGTCTTAACTCATATGTCGGTGGCAGGAAAACTGTCTCCTCTGCTCGCTTGCTTCTCAGTTATCTTGAAATACACCACTGGTCGATATCTTAGACAAGGAGTCTGCTGCCAGCCCTCTGGATCCAGCAAAACTCAGACCAGGTGCTGCTCTAATACTTCAGTACCACGGTCCCTGAAATAAGAAGGTTGTACCTCCTTCTTCAGAACTAATATATAATATATTTCCACACTGAAGTACAGGACATTACAAACACAGAGTTCAGCGCTATAGGCCAACTGCTAGCTTCTCATGTGACAATATACACCAGTATTTCTCTCCCTAATGGTTACAACGCCTCTGCAATTCCAGCGTTAATTCCTTCTATACAATAGGATAGGTGTCATGTTACTATTTGGCAATCCCATATATGCCTATGCAGTTATACTCCTCTCTGACAAGCTTTTACATGGTGGAGCAATATCTAGGCTTTGCCTTCTGTTTGCTACTGAACCACACACATACAGACACAATTTATCATTCCATATTCAATTTTCATATAATATATATATATAGGAAATATGTCTAGCTTACCACAATTCAAGGAAATATACACAAGTAACGTTGACTGGCGATGAATTCTGGCACAATTTCGATCTGCCTTATCCCAGGCTTTTATTAGAAAAATATTAGCTTGATCTCAACGCACTTGCTTCTTACAAAATTTATTTTCAAAACTGGCCCTGAACTGACGCTTCTATTTGACTATATCGAACGTTCTAACCAATGAGACCATGTTTACAAGAGCCTTTGAAAAATTTTACCAATCCTACACGTAGCCATTAACAACAATAATAGTATTTGCAGTTCGACTAATAAGGTTTCGCCTTACATTTTACTACAACCAATCAAATCGTATCTAACTTGTTGGCCTCATTTCCCCTAAAGCAGTGTTTTTCAAACAAGCCATTATGAGCAAATATGATCTTGTGCTGTCAGACAACCCCACTATAGTATTTTGGCTATAATTTGTTAATTACTAGATATTTGCGTAACACATAACATATTCTTTGTCAGCAAGTCCTAAGGCACAAGAATATATAAGTTTAATGGGGCTGAGTGGCTTCGTTCAAAATATGTATTATTCTAGGACAGTCGTGTATTTGTTTTTACCACCCGTTCACTTCTATACCAAGGGATGTCTTCTGTACTGTCAGACTAATGTCAGGAGCTTAGACATAAATCAGTAGAATGTCAGGTTTCCCAATAAGATTTTAAACCTGTTTTCAAAACCTAACCTCGTATCGTTAGTGTTTTTTATCACTGTTTATTTGAAAAAATCAGGTCTTCATGCCTTTCGCGTGTGATTGGCGTTCCTCCGTGCATCTCTCTCTCTCTCTCTCTCTCTCTCTCTCTTCTAAGCCCGTCTGTCTTTTAGGTTAACGTAGTGTGTATAATGACATTAATGCTAGTATTTGTATCTAGGTCATTATGCAGTTTGCGTATCTCAAGGTTTTCTAAGAAACACAGCACCAGTTTTATTTTTAGAAACGCGTGTATGATGCTGTAGGCTTCTACTATCGTGCGTGGAAGCGTTACAGTTATACAGACGAAGTAGAAAAAGGGGATCTCTGGTTCAGCCATTATGGCGTTCTACAACACAGGTGTACGCTATTGGGAAAGCACTGGTCTTTCACCATTCTTCTTTCTTTCTATTGAATTACTTCGTTAGGCTTTACATTTATTTTCTAATTTATATATGTGGATTAGAATTTTTCACCACAATTCTCCCCACTTAAAACAGACATCATATGTCAGTTCCTAATTCTATATACACATAGATAAATTTCTATCTATGCCTGGTGATTATTCTGATTTTCATCGCACAGATGGCGGCTTAGAAAATCGGCATCAACATTTTGCTGATTTTATTTTTATCATGGATTTATGCAGGTGGGTCAATTCAAAGTAAGCACTACCGACGAAGGTTGCCTCAGACCTCTGCAATCCAAGAATCCATTTCAGTTATGTTACTGAACAGCGGCAAGTGTTACTGCTGGTCTTAATGCTGCTTAGCAATCAATATTCACCATTTCTCTTCTCTGAGTCTGCTCAACAACATGTCCCGAGAATATTAGATGTTCCTCAAATTGTACGTTATGAGGAGTTGATCTATATGGTGATATCTGAGTTGTGTATGGGATCCAATAATTTCCTGATCAGCCTTAATAAACACACTGGCTTCCTAGCGCAGTGGTCTATGGTTCGATCCCCAGATGAGGCGGAAAATTTTTAGGCCACAAACGGCTCCTGGGTCGACCCAGCCCCGAATGGGTACCAGAGCTACTCTGGGAAGGTTAAGGCGGCCGGCGTGATGCCGACCACATCACCCCTCGTGTGCCGACGGTCAAGATAATATGGGCCTAACACCATATTCCCAATATGCCTCAATGGGCGTGTAACGGGTTCCTTTACCTTTACCTTAATAAACACTCGGACTATCCTCAATTCAAAAAGGCAACAATGGAGACACTCTGCTCCTCTGAAATGTTCACAGCTAACAATTGGTCTGATCTCAGGCTTGATTGAATGTGGAAACACCCTTCTAATAATATTCTTATAATATGCCACTCAAATGGAGGCCATATTCATCAACTATATTTCCGCCTACCGACAATTTGGTGAATTAAGATAATATGTGGGGAAATGAGTTTCTGCATCAGAAATCAATTCGCCCTTAGCTTTGCTATAATATGTGTGGGTGATCTCCATCCAGGGTCCGATCAGTACTTCCCCTTGGACGGTGTAGGGTCGGGTGACTACCAATGTCACCAGTGCCCTTTTCATGCTAAATTAATAGCCATATTGTGAACCGCTGTGAGCATTTTCCGAATTGCTCACTCGTCCACTCCCCACTTTTCTTATGTTAACCTTTTGTATCGGGTTCAAATCTGGCGGATTATCTTCAATATTAATTTCAGCCAGTTCCCTAACTGTGGCTTCAAACTGTGCCTGGGTTGACTGGTCTGAATTTCTATTTTCTCTGGATGCCCTTCTCAGAGTTGCGAATCTAAATATTTTTGGTGAAAACTGTTGGTGGGAAGGTGGATACCTATCCTCTATGTCAACCTTATTATTTTTATTTTCCTTGTTATTTTTAGGCCCACATGTTTCAGAATGCTTGGCTGGCATCTGATTATGATTTTCCCAACTTGGGGACTGTACCTTGCTACATGTTTCACAGGCCCCCACAAATTGTGCAATATCAGCAGCTACTTGGGGCCAGTAATATTTTTCAGATGTCCTTTTACGTGTGGTTCCATTCCTCTGGTGTCCACCGTCAGGTACAACATGAGCTTGTGCCATCACTTTTTCCCTGTAGGGAGTTGGCAAAACCAACTGTCCCTGTTCTTTGGATCCTGCTCTAGCTTTCCTGAAGAGCAGTCCCTCCTTTAAATAGAATTGCCCTTTCTTAGGGTGTGTATGGCTTGTTAGCAATTTGCCAAAGCAAGGTTTTAGTGATTTGTCCTTTGCCTGGGCCTTTCTCATCTGTTTATGAGAATAATTTAGTGGTGGTATTTCCTCCCTACTAGGGGTCGACCTGACCTGGAGCATGGCCATTACCACAGGTTTTATAGGGCTCCCTAGAAACACATATTTACTTCCTAACACCAGCGGGTAATTAGGGTCGTCACACACGGCTGCTCTAATCACTCCTTCCACGTACCTAGTCTTGACATTTATCTCGGCTACGGGAAGTGTCATGGTGGATATTCCCTTTACGGCCCCTTGTATCTCCACTTTCTCTGTGGTATACTGTTCAGGGTGCACTAGGGTTGCACTCACAACTGAGTCATATTCTAAACCTGAATCGTAAAGGCACCTAACCTTGGCACCATTACATGTCACTTCTTCACAGATGGGGGGATGTTGAAGATTTATATGATTCTCTGTCAGTTTCTTCTTCCCCTTGTCCACTGTTATCATGCATGCCGCGTGATATGGAGGAACTTTCCTACCACATTCACTAGTATTATGCATCCTGCATATTTGACAATATTTTCCTTCCTGTCTGAAGGGTTTCCTGTCATCATATTTCCTTTCATTGAATTGTGGGGTTTTATTTTTATTATCATAACGTGGCCTATCAAACTGATGCTTACCTTTGTTCTGATCTCTATGATCAAACTCATTAACGTTTTGTGGTGCCTTAAAATTGTCCACCTGTTTTTATATTACCAGTTACTTCTGCTTGAGCTGCCTGATATCTTTCAGCAACATTTAGTAACTCACCCAGCCTCTCTGCACCTTGTTCCATGAGAAACTTTCTCAGGTCTGGAGCCATGGACTCTCTTAGTTGTTCTATAAGGATCATTTCCTTAAGATCTTGGGTTTTCCCCAGAGCCGTCCATTTCTCCAAGTATGTCTCTAACCGTGCAGAGAACTGGTGATATGTTTCACCTGACAGTAGTTTAGCATTCCTGAACTTTTTTCTATAAAATTCTCCATTCTTTTCATATCTTAACAAAAGAGCCTGCTTTAACATGTCATAATTTTCTTGGTCATCTCTGCTCATCTTGGCAAAAACTTCATAAGCTGTACCACGAAGCCCTTGAGATAACTTTAAGCTCCACCTTTCTCTCTCTAACCCATATGTGGTAGCTAACAGTTCATATCTATTTAGATAGCTCTCGATATCATCGTCTTTCTCAACAAAATGATCTAAATGAAAACTCATAGCTGAGGTTGAGGCTCCCTGACTAGCAGTGGCATCAGAGGCAAAGGGACTGGCACCATTTTCAGGAGCATGGCCTTGAAATTCCAACTCCCTTAGTCGTAATTCGTGCTCCCTCTGTAATCTTTTCTCCTCCTTTGCTGCTTCCCTTTCTGCAGTCAATTTTTTTCTTCTGCGTCCCTTTCTGCATTTTGTCTTCTTTCTTCTCTTTCTGCCTCCAATTGTAACTTCTTAGCCTCAGCCTCTAATGCCCTAGCCTCTTTGTCAGCCTCAATCTGCAACCTCTTAATTTCCTTTTCAGCCTCTAACTTTCTTTCAGCCTCTTTTTCTAATCTTTTTTCTTCACGTTCAATAAATTTGTCACATTCAGTAGTGACATAAGCAATCATAACTTGCCCGTCCATTCCCAAATCTTTAGCAGCCTGCATAGCAGCAGATCGAAATTTTGCCAGGTCTGCCATTTTCTAACAGGCAAATTTATACAATGTTTAACTAAACACTTCAATCTATGACTAATTAAACTAAGGACAACCACAAGCACTGAGAGCTCAACCTTATTTATTTTCCACCCAAGAATACCTTTTTAATTTTTATTATTCCCTGAAGTGAACTCCCCCCCCCCCCAATATATGTGCTAGGAGAAGGTTCAAAATCCCGGACAGGACCCCAATATATGTGGTAAGTTGGGATTATAAAAATAGTTATAGGGGACTTAGTGTACTGACTGAGTGTTGCGTGGGTGTCGCTGGTGTTGGGGTGTCCTTCGTTCGATTATTATTAGTTTAGCTTGTATGCTTGCTTATCTATCATTATTTCAGTTGAGGTCGACTCACAGTTTTGTTGTTGATTAATAAGTGTCCAAGCAAACCTCGGTTCCGTACGAACTGATTCATTATTAATATAAACTTCCTATAAGAAGAGTTCATCAGGTCAAGGACAATCAACAATGCAAGTTGAAGCAATCAAACGTAATCAAAGTAATGTGGGTAAGTCTTCGATTAGAGTCCAATATTTATTACAAGTTGACGCACGAAGACAGTTCACATAGGTATACATCCATATATAGTTCATTAGAAATTACGTGCATAATATTCAGGTCCGTCCGTGTCAATATAATGTGTCAGATGAACGTCATGGCTTTGTACATGCGCTGCTGTAGTCAGACAGCCAGAAATGAGCGCATGAGTTCTTGACAGCTACAAATTGAATCATAATACGATTCTCCTTCCATCATTTAATTTACTTAATAAATCTCATACTTTATCTTAATATCTGAACTGACCCTGAGTTCTATATTGAATTCATATATCGGCTATATACAAAGCCTCTCCTTGGAAGAAATACAAGACACGACTTCTCTGCTTGACGGATAGCGTAAAAAGGGTAATGTAACCAAGTCACCAAGCGTGACCTTCCCAACGCGAATACGTCATAATCTTAGCATATATTTCGCGTTCAGTAGTCCATAAAATATCGACATATTCTATTAATGTTAGTGACCCCAAACGTTGCGCACTTCTAAACCCCAGCAGACGCCGTCATTTAAAATAACACCGTAACACTGAGATCAGCTGTGAAGGTATCTGTATCTAATAAGTGTGGTGTGTTACAGATGACCTTACTTTGCTACCACATTTAGACCTCAATCAGACTTATTCTGGAATATTGTGATGACTACGTTGAATGTCTAGGGTTATGATAGTGATGAAGTGTAAGTTCACAACAACCAACAGACAAACACTTTAATTAAGATCCACAACACTTTACAACACTATGACAAGCACATACATATAACACTCTAGAAGACTAGCTTAAGTAAGTCAAGTGTTAACTTTTAAATTATGTATTAGTTTCTTTCAATAATAGATATCCTGATCCAACTACAGAGTGAATCAGGAATCACAATCAAAGGTAAACACAATGTTTATGTACAAAATTTATACAAAGGATCTTTGTCCTGACATATAATATTATTACAATATGTGTGTAGGGTTGTGATGTAGTATTATGAGGTAAAACTGGCTTTTGAAGCTAGGTTGTTGTTTGTCATCACGACTTCATGTGTTTGTTACTGGTGGAAATAATATTGAAGGGATCACAGTTTCTTTTTATTTGTACAACAATAACTGTCTCTCTTGATTTATTATTACAGTCAATTTTAGGGTGGGTTATACAAGGGTGAGCTGCTCTGGCTGACAAAGTCTTAACTCATATGTCGGCGGCAGGAAAACTGTCTCCTCTGCTCGCTTGCTTCTCAGTTATCTTGAAATACACCACTGGTCGATATCTTAGACAAGAAGTCTGCTGCCAGCCCTCTGGATCCAGCAAAACTCAGACCAGGTGCTGCTCTAATACTTCAGTACCACGGTCCCTGAAATAAGAAGGTTGTACCTCCTTCTTCAGAACTAATATATAATATATTTCCACACTGAAGTACAGGACATTACAAACACAGAGTTCAGCGCTATAGGCCAACTGCTAGCTTCTCATGTGACAATATACACCAGTATTCCTCTCCCTAATGGTTACAACGCCTCTGCAATTCCAGCGTTAATTCCTTCTATACAATAGGATAGGTGTCATGTTACTATTTGGCAATCTCATATATGCCTATGCAGTTATACTCCTCTCTGACAAGCTTTTACATGGTGGAGCAATATCTAGGCTTTGCCTTCTGTTTGCTACTGAACCACACACATACAGACACAATTTATCATTCCATATTCAATTTTCATATAATATATATATATATATATATAGGAAATATGTCTAGCTTACCACAATTCAAGGAAATACTACACGTAGCCATTAACAACAATAGTAGTATTTGCAGTTCGACTAATAAGGTTTCGCCTTACATTTTACTACAGCCAATCAAATCGTATCTAACTTGTTGGCCTCATTTCCCCTAAAGCAGTGTTTTTCAAACATGCCATTATGAGCAAATATGATCTTGTGCTGTCAGACAACCCCACTATAGTATTTTGGCTATAATTTGTTAATTACTAGACTATTTGCGTAAGACATAACATATTCTTTGTCAGCAAGTCCTAAGGCACAAGAATATATAAGTTTAATGGGGCTAAGTGGCTTCGTTCAAAATATGTATTATTCTAGGACAGTCATGTATTTGTTTTTACCACCCGTTCACTTCTATACCAAGGGATGTCTTCTGTACTGTCAGATTAATGTCAGGAGCTTAGACATAAATCAGTAGAATGTCAGGTTTCCCAATAAGATTTTAAACCTGTTTTCAAAACCTAACCTCGTATCGTTAGTGTTTTTTATCACTGTTTATTTGAAAAAATCAGGTCTTCATGCCTTTCGCGTGTGATTGGCGTTCCTCCGTGCATTTCTCTCTCTCTCTTCTAAGCCCATCTGTCTTTTAGGTTAACGTAGTGTGTATAATGACATTAATGCTAGTATTTGTATCTAGGTCATTATGCAGTTTGCGTATCTCAAGGTTTTCTAAGAAACACAGTACCAGTTTTATTTTTAGAAACGCGTGTATGATGCTGTAGGCTTTTACTATCGTACGTGGAAGAGTTACAGTTATGCAGACGAAGTAGAAAAAGGGGATCTCTGGTTCAGCCATTATGGCATTCTACAACACAGGCGTACGCTATTGGGAAAGCACTGGTCTTTCACCATTCTTCTTTCTTTCTATTGAATTACTTCGTTAGGCTTTACATTTATTTTCTAATTTATATATGTGGATTCGAATTTTTCACCACACCGGACAGCCCTCGTATATGCTTCCTTGGGAGCTGAAGGGTTTTGATGACTGAAGTCGTGTGTAAAATGACTTGATGAGAAGCTCGAGTACACGGAGAGGCTTTCATCCAGCTGTTAAGTGAAAGATACAAAGGCCTAGGGTTGATTTCAGCATGAAATAAGAAACAAAGAGAGCAAATACTGATGACAGTTTGACATAATGGCATGGAAAGAACAGAAATGATTAATTGCACTGGAGACGGGAAGTTGTGGAGAGACATGATCTCTTATGCCACGAGGCATGGCACTTGAAGAAGAAGAAGTAAGTAGACAAATTACAATCTATTTACCAATTCCCAGCTTTTAAAATGTGCTGCAGATGCTGACAATTTAAAATGTTGGATTTAATTCTTCTCCCATCATTGTTTTGATGGGTATACTTGCTTGTGTAAATAGTGTTGCCAAGAAACATACAGCACTTACTTTAGGTTAATAAGTTGGACATTATAAAGAGATACGAAAGTGGTGAAAAGATTTCTAACTGTGGTGCACAAGTTTCTGTTGCATAAAGAAGTCATCTTGATGGCAGACACCAGACAAGCGCCAGTGGAACAAGACATGATACACATTGATGAAACATGCTGACAGCATTACCAAGCAGTCCTTGTTCTAAAATCCCCAGAGTAAGAAGTTAGGTGCACAAAAAACACACGCAGGAGAGATCTGGAGACAGAAATGAAAATGATTGGGAAGACATGAAAAAAACTTGAACTGATGGCAGGCAACAGGAAACTTGGCATCATGGTCAAAACATTTTTCTTGAAATTTTAGAAGTCCAACTCCGACTCTTGACTCTGACTGCAGTTTTTTTTAATAGTCATACGGCATAAAAGTCGGAGTCCAGATATTTCTTACACTCCACTATATAATCCCGACTCCATACTTCTGCTTGGCATGCACTAGTTGAAGGCATATGCTTCTTGGGGAGCTGAAGAGTTATGATGACTGAAGTCATGTTACATGACTTGTTAAATGACTTGATGAGAAGCTTGAGTACACAGAGAGGCTTTCTTCCAGTGGTTAAGTCAAAAGATACAAAGGCTAGAAGTTGACTTCACTGGGGCTGATTTCAGCATGAAATTCTTGAGATTTACAACAAGCTTAAAAAGAACTATTCAACTGCTATCATTTATTCTGAGACTGAAGAAGCGCTTCGTTGGCCATGTGTTCTTTCACGATTCACTCTTACTGCTAGGAAATGCTGCTGTTTCGATGGCCCCTAGTTGATCTTGCTGTGAGCCTATCACTTCTGCTCTTTTCTATTGTTGTGTTTTAATTCTTATGAATGCCAGCTATTTACCAATATTGGTTTATTATTTGTGTGAGACTGACCCGAAATTAAGGAATTCACTGTAATCAGAAGTCGTTTATGTTTAAGATTAACTGAGCTCAAAGACTTGATTAGGAATTATGTGATGATGTACAGGTATCATGGCATATCTGGCTGTTTCAAAGCAACAAATCAAAGGTGGTTCCCCCCCGTCCAGTTACTAGGGATCTCTTATAAGACAGAAAGATTACACCTACACTGCTCCATCAGGCATGTCATACAAGGCAACTTATACGATGTTGGGCACGAGTCTGGCAACCTCATCAATGTAAAAAACAAAATACCTACAGAAATTACCGCTGCAGGAGTATATCAAAGGTGGCCAGCTGCAGTGGGAGCGAAAATGAAAATGTTGATCATAGTAGGTTGTAGTGTAGCTCAACAAATCTACAATGTAGATGAGACTTGGCTGCTCAGGACATGAAGGCCTGAGAGGACATACAGTTACCTCTTTCTGTCCTGGGTAGTTTATTTTTAAAATGTTTCTTTTTTACCAACATACCAAAACAAATGCCAGTTTTTTCTGCATATTAAGTTTAAAACAAGCTGTAATCTAATAATATACATCTGAGAAAACGTATTACTCTTCTTTTTTTTTTGCTCCTTAAGAAGCATGCAACACTGCTGGTGCCCTCCACCTCCTTACAGGAAACCTGTATCAGAGCATTCATGTGATGTTGCAGTTGTGGTTCCCACTTGTTTTACATGATGAGTTTGCCAGCCCCAAGCACAACCTTTTATTAGTTACCGAGCAGTAGTTCTTTCTTTGTCTCCTAGGAGGCCCCCTGGGAACTATACGGAGCACAACACCTTATATTGTAAACACAATAGTTGTAATAAATTCACTGAAAAATATTTTGAAACGCGAGTCCTATGTGTGGTTCCTCGGGGGAATTACAGAAGACTGTGACTATACTAAGTGTGTACATTGGCAGATATCTTTAACTAACGCTCACATAATAACAAGTGTTTTGTTTTGAAGGCTTTTTTTAAAAAATTATTTATTCATTCCATCACCAAAAGACTTGTTCATTTTTCCCACAGTAAAATGTAATCGGCAATGTTAATGTAAGATTTATTCATCCTACCATAATGTATTTATCCTGCCGCCATGTGTAACTAATTTATTGATGCATAAAATGTATTCCTTCTGTCATTACATCTTTATTTATTTATTCTGCCAGCAAGTAAAACATCTTTTCCTGATGTGTAAATGTTAAATTACATGATATGACCTCGATTGCTAAAATGTGTCCTGATTGGTTAATTTCGTTTTTGCATGTGAAAGTTTTACATAAATCGTGGTGCTCAAGACAGACAAGAAGTAAGACAAATTTCATTTTCTTTTAAATCTTGATACAGTAGCAGTGTAAAGACCTACTTTACATACTGACTGAAGATTTTTTTAATGTTTATTACTCGGCAACATGATTTTAATTACACGATATCTAGACAGTGAGTGCAGTTATATATCAGCATGAACTGCACTTTGTCACTAGACCAACTAAAATATATGAAGTCTCTATGCCAGCTGTAGGCAACACTGGAGCTGTGGGTATCTACTTTAGAAACAATGAGTTCTCTTAAGATCCTTACTTAGTCATCCCTCTTCTACCGTGAGGTGTAGAGGTTTGGAGGAGGGAGCGACTGTCTTCCTTTTGGCCTGGTTCCAATCTTGTCCTAAGTCCTTCAGAGATTGCCTAATGTTGTCTCCTCCCAGTGGACTCTGGGTTGTCCTGGAGGTCTGGATCCCTGACTCTTAGTTTCCTCATACTTGTTGTGGTAGCTGATCTTCTTCCATTCTGCAGACATGACCAGACCATAGTAGTTGGGACTGTTCTACTTGAGTCTGCAGTAGCCAGATTTTGAGGCCTTGCCATATTGTCTGGATCTTAAGATCCACCTAGATAAAATCATGCCTGTTTTCAGAATATCTGAAATACTTGCAGCCCATTGGCAACTTTAATCTCTGCTGCATGTTCTGCTTCATACAATCCTGTTGACAAAACAGTGGAAAATTACCAAATGTTAACTTCACTTCAAAGAACAGATCATGTTCAGCTTAAGTTCATGAATAAAGTAAATTGTAATAAGCTAGCTTGCAGGTTTTCACTGGGAATGAGGTCAAAATACCCAAAACTGGGGACACTATATTTTTAAGTGATGGCGGCAGAGGTCTAGTCTGAAATTTACATAGGTTAACAATTTGTTTTCTTTCTCTGAGACCTAGAGATCTACCAAATTATCTAGAAACTAACTGTAAATCACGTTCAACCAGTTGCTGATCCCTGCTCTGTGTTTGTCTGGCTTTCTAGGATCATGCTTCACTTTATTTAATTTTTAAAAGAGGGAGGAGGGTGACGCATGGCGTTGCTGATGCAATTTCAGTTTTCCTGCAAGCACATATTCAGTTCTTCCCTGTCTAACTGTCATTAAGCATTGTCCCTGTTAAACTGTGTTAATGCACAGGAATGCAAACATTTCCACTTTCTCAGCTGACAAGCTGCTTGTCCTAATTTCAAGGATTCTTAGCTCATTGTAACATATCTGAAAGTCAAGAAGCAGCATTAGCATAGATCGCATATGAACCACTACAACCAAACTGATAGTCTTCAGCAGCCAATATATTTATTTTAAGAGAATTTTCTGCTGAAACATCACATCCATAAGATCTTGTCTTAACATTAGGCAACATTGACATAGAAACCTGGCGCACATATCTCTCTCACACACAGACTGGCGGGCTCTACAGATACTGCTTGGTTAACTGGAGTAATTTTAGTTTTCTTGTATTCTTGCAGTCCTCAGTTGCCAATTTATTTATTTTTAGAGAACTTTCTGCTAAATATCCCATTCGTAAGAACAATTTGTATGAACATTAGGCAGCATTCACTAAGAAATCTGGCACACGGCTTAAATATACATTTTTAATATGCACACATACAAATTCTTACTTCAAAACGGATCTATTCTTAAGCACTTTTATCCTGTGTAAATACATCACCCATACATCTTTCATAAACATATGTGCTTAAAATACATTCTGATTTTGCTGTAAGTCACAGAAGCTTGTCACAGATGTCCAATTGAATAGTGTTTATGATAATCAGATGGACTTGAAAATGGCTGTGGTTAGATGGTCTGTTTTTTTCACAAGCACTGACCTGCAATGCATTTCATCAAATGAGGCGTTAAATTCTTAAAGTCACTACATAACAACAGTTACGAAACAAAAGAGATTTAACAAACAGCCAAAACACACAAAATAACATGAGAAAATAAAAATGGGGCAAAAATTATAACACCTTAAAATTTATAAAATGACATGGTATAAAAGGATCATTAATCCACAACTTTCAACACATTCATCATCATCATAAGATGCTGTCTCCACAACGAAGGCCAGCTGCAATGGATCTCCAACATATTCTGTCTCTTGTCTTGGTGGTGCACTCTGATAAACTCTTTCCTGTCCATCTCTTCATGTTATCTTCCCTCTTATATCGCTGCCTTCCTCTTGCACGTTTGCCTTCAATTCTGCCTTCCATTATGGTCTTCAGCAAGCTGTTATGTCTTTTTATATGGACAAAATATTTTTGTTGTCAAATTTTGATCTACTTCATTAATTCTCTTTTCATTCCTATGTTTTCTAGGACCTCCTTATTTGTTTTCTTCTCTTTCCATGAGACGTGCCTCATTCTTCTATATATTGTCATTTCAAGAGCCTCAAGTCTTTCTTCCACTTGATTGTTCATTGTCCATGTATGTATGTGTATATGTATGTGGGTGCATGCGTGTGTGTGTATATATATATACTGTTCAAAAAAAGAAACGTATAGCTACTGAAGGCACACACATAGCCATAATTTTGACATTCAATAACTTTTTAAATTTAATGAGTTAATTGTTCAAATTTCACACAAGAATACCTTAGGGTTCAACCAATCAATTGACAGTTGTTTTGCATCGGTGTCACAAGAGTTTTTTGGCGTACAGGCTTTCCCGTTAGTATGGTGTGTGGCCTCCTCTTGCATCGATCAGCAACTGGCATCTCCTGGGCATGGATGCGATCAGACGTCTGACGTGGGCCTGTGGGAGTGCCTTCCTGGAGTGCCTGGAACAGATCACGATGATTGGCTGGAGCAACGTCTCGGCGACAAACACGTCTATGCAGCTCATCCCACAGGTGCTCAATCGGACTCATGTCTGGAGACAGGGATGGCCAGGGAAGGGTGAGAATGTTGTTGGCAGTCAGGAACTGCGAGGTCAACTGTGCACAATGGGGTCTGGCGTTGTCCTGTTGAAACACAGACCTTTGGGCAGCCAAAATTGGAAGGACATGGGGTCGAAGAATTTCATTGACGTATCATTGCGCATTCAAGCCTCCTTCAATGTACACCAACTGACTCCTTCCATTGTAACTGATCATTCCCCACACCATTGCACCTCCGCCACCGTGCGGCGGAGCTTCATCAACGCAATTTTGGGCAAAACGTTCATTTCGCCTACGGTAGACCCTATGCCGTCTATCATGACGCTGCAACAAAAAGAAAGATTCGTCACTAAACCAGACACGTCTCCATTGATTGTCAGCTGCCCAGGGACAATGCTGGTTGGCCCAAAGAAGTCGATTTTGGCGATGGCAGTGCGTAAGGACAGGTCCTCGGTGAGGTCATTGTGCCCAAAGTCCAGCGTCATGCAGTCTATTCCGGATAGTTTGATCAGACACATGACGTCCTGCAGGCAATGACTGGGCAGTTGAGGAAGCTGTTGTAAACTTGTCTCTGAGGTGACGAAGCCGAATAAAGCGATCCTCAGCTGCTGTTGTCACTCTGGGTCGTCCACTGCGAGGCCGGTCTTCAACTGAGCCAGTGGCTTGGAACCGGTGCCAAAGTCGACTGATGGTACTCTGATGCACGTTTAGATGCCTGGCAACCTGACTTTGACTTTCGCCTGCATGCAGTCGGCCAATAGCAATGTTCCTTAAATTTATCGATAGAGACGCCATAAATGTCTGCTTGAATATGAACTGAATTTTTTTTGTGTAGCGTTATCCTTTTATAGGGTTTCAGTTGCGTAGTCAGTGAATAGTGTTCACCCCAAATTTTGTTGCTTTCACGTGCGCGCAACATGAGCTGTGGTCAAAAATTGTGTCATAAACACTATTGACCACTGCATTGTAACGATTACAAAAACGAACGCAATTCAGGTCAAAACGTGCATTTGACACTGTAAAGAACATTTGAGGCTGGTTTTTATATACCCTAGCACCAAATTTTACTTACAAACTCATAAAAACGCGCCATCGGATAGCTATGCGTTTCTTTTTTTGAACAGTATATATATATATATATATATATATATATATATATATATATATATATATATATATATATATATATATATATATATATATATATATATATATATATATATATATAAGTTGATGATTCTAAGTTTTAATTTGTGAGGTAACTTTAGATGTCAGTATCTGTGAAGAAATATAGAAATTATCAAATAAGAAGAGGCTTGCCCAAGGAGGAGGCTGTATCAAGAATGGTATAATCTTACTTGATAAGTCAGACATGAAACAGATGGGCAGAATATGTAAAGAACTACTCGAGGACAACAGAGGTAAATGAAAATTCATCACATTTTAATGAAGGCCCAAACATTCTCAGATCAGAAGTAGAGAAAGCAATAAATATGATACAAAAAGGAAAATCAGAAGGCATGGACAACATATGCATTGAAATGATAGTAGCCCTGGAGAGCTTTGATATAGATACAATCACAGATCTGTGCAATGATATATACAATACAGGACATATACCACATGACATGAAGACATCAGTCTTTATAAGCTGCCCAAAAAACCTAATGCAACAGAATGTTATACGATAGCCCGCGATCGAATGTAACTCCAAGTTATTTCAGCTTTTCTTTTCTTTTTTAATTTTCTGTCCATTCAGAGTAATATCTGTTTTCACTATGGAGTTGTTTAAGGAGTAACCACAGACAAACGACACCCCCTGCATGGAAACATAGTTGCCACATTAAGGGAGCAAGAATAAAGAGGGGGGTGTCGTGGATGGCACAGGCAGATACAACAATCAAGCAGGTGACCACAGTTGAAAATCTATTCAAAGGGGAAGAGTGAAGTAAGTCTGATGAAATTTAGATTAACTACCAGCAAGTCATCATCAGCCTTGGCAGCGAGTGTAGAACTTGGGGCAATGAGAAAGTGTAAATGGAAATTAATCAACTGATACATTATCATGCTGGGGATAATGATGCCATTGTGTATACTGATGGGTCTGAGATCCGTGGTGAGAAATCAAGTTGGGGCTTCTCTGCTACGGTGAAGAGCAGAATTGCTGTCAAACATAGCAGGGCTTACAAGATAACTTCCAGCATGAGAATGGAGGTAGAGGCAGCTATTGCAGCCTTAAGGTGGCTAACTGAAACTTCATTAACAAAGGCAGCCACTGTGCCAGACTCTCAGTCCATGCTTTGAAAGGTTCAAAATGGTTGGCTAAGACATGAATGGAAAACTTTTATAGAAGCTTCGAATCTGCAGGAGCTGGTGTGGATCTACTGTCCTGGTCATGCAGGGGTATGCAGTAATGAGAGAGCTGATAGGCTAGCATCAAGAGCACCCACACTAGGGACACTGGATATGGATATGGGAGAGGTACTGAGAACAATTTATGATCGCCTGTTAGAGAATGACACTGCAACAGATGAATCATCAAGGTTAAGACTTAGAGTTAGGCATCAAATGTAAGGCTAGCAGAGATGGACGTGAGAGGATGCAACCGTCATGTATATAACCAGTGCGCTACAGGAACAGTTACCATATACTGAGGGAGACTGAATACATATGGGTTTGCCCAGAGTGCAATGATGTCAATTCTGTTCAACAATAATAGCCTGATTCATAACCCTCCACTCCCCAAGGAGCACAGGCCTGCAACAAACACATGCCAAGTCCTCTTGTCATGTGCCATCATCTCAAGTTCTTTCCACGTTCTCCTCATCATTTTCACTTGTTTCCAGCTCTCTTCTCCATGTGCTTCTTGGTCTACCTTGCCTCTCTTGCCCTAGGGGTTCTATCAACAGGTTTCCTCAGTGTGTGTCCTATCCATAGCCATCATTTTCTTCTTCTTGTTCCACTGGCACTTGTCTGGTTCTTGTCATCAGTTCCACGTTGGTAACCTTGTCATACCATTTTAATCCTCCTATGCTATGCAAGCACCCATCTATGAAAGTCTGTAGCTTTTTGGTTGTTGTTTTTGTTGTTCTCCATGTTTCAGAGCCATATAATAGGACTGACTTCACATTTGAGTTGAAGATTCTTATTTTTGTGTTGGATCCGATTTCTCTTGATCTCCATATATTTCCCAATGCAATGAAAGCTCCTCTTGCTTTTTGTATTCTTATTTTGATATCACAGCCTGTCCCTACAACTTTGTCTATATTGCTGCCAAGATAAGTGTATGATTCTACATCTTGTAGTGGTGTTTCTTCAAGTTCAACACTGTTAACATTTCCTGCATTTATTCTCATTATTTTTGTCTTTTCCCTGTGTATTTTCAGACCCCAAATGCTGTGACCTCTCATCAAGTGTTTTCATTTTGTCCTGCATCTGATTACGGTTATGGGACAGGACAGCCAAGTCATCAGCAAAATCTAGATCATCTAACTGTTTAGTCAGATTCCAATGGATTCCATTTCTGTTGTGTGTCATCGATCTTTTCATTACCCAGTGTATTGTTGTTAATCAGAATCGACCTCACTGCACTCTGGGCAAACCCATAGGTGCTCAGTCTCCCTCAGCAAATTTTGAAGAGTATGAATGCTAATTGTACCTGTAGCACGCTGGTTGTATATACGGCGGATGCATCCTCTCTCATGTCCATTTCTGCTAGTCCCACGTTTGATGCCAAACTCCAACAGTCTCGGCCTTGTTGATTCATCCATTGCAGTGTCATTATCCAGCAGGCGATCATTAACTGCCCTTAGTATCTCTCCCTTATCCATGTCCAGTGTCCCCACTATGGGTGCTCGAGACCAGTCTGTCCGCTCTCTCATTGCCATGTACCCCTGCATACCAGGACAGTAGATCCACACCAGTTCTTGAAGACTTAAGGATTCTATTGACGTTTTCCATTCCTGTCGCAGCCATCCGTTCCGAACTTTCCGAAGCATGGCTTGAGAGTCTGACAATATAACTGTCCTGGTTGAAGGAGTTTCAGACTACCACCTCAGTGCTGCAGTAACTGCCTCCACCTCCATTCTGATGCTGGAGGTTGTTGTCATGTAAACTCCACTCTGTTCAGCGACGACCCTGCCCTTTATTCTCGCAGAGAAGCCCCATCCTGATTTCTCACCACGCACTACAGACCCATCAGTGTACACAATGGCGTCATCATTCCCAGCATGATCACTTATCAGCTGATTAATCTCCAGCTCTGCTTTTCCATTGCCCCAAGATCTGCACTCTCTGCCAAGGCTAATGATGGCCTGCTGGTATTTGCATGTGCTTCATTGACTATAAGAAGACTTTTGACAGAGTCCACCACGAGAAAATAATTGAATGCCTCGAAGACATAGGTATTGATGGCAAAGACATTGGAATACTCAACAGCCTTTACTGCTACAGTAAGATCTGGCAGGAATTACTCACCATATATAGACATAAAAAAAGGTGTGAGACAAGGTTGCAAACTATCCCATCTAAAATATACACAGAAAAAATTTTCAAATAGATACAGGAAATGCCATAACTGAACATCAGTGGAAGGTCAATAAAAAACCTTAGATATGCAGATACCATTTTGTTAGCTGAAAGTGAACAGGACATACAAGAACTAATGAAGCAAGCAAACAGCGTAGTTATGAATATGGATTGGGCATAAACACTGAGAAAACAAAAAAACTATGATAATTAGCAAAACAGACAATAAGCCAACATTAAAGATATGTATAAACAGGAAAAATTCTGGAACAAGTCAAGAGTATCTCATATCCTGGTCATATAATAACAGAAGGTGGCAGATATGAAACAGAAATCATGAAGAGAATAGGAATGGCCAAAGCTACATGTAACAACATGAGACAGACACTAACGTCTAAACAAGTAACTCACAAATTCAAACTGAGAATCAGCAAATGCAACTCCGCCTATGCCGGTCCCAAGCCTGGATGAAAAAGGAGGAGGGCGGCCTGCATGGAGGCCGTAAGGAGGCAGCCCCTCCACCATGCAAAGGCACAACAGGCCAATCACCTGTTTGCTTTAAATCACGATTACGAGCAATACAAGAGAGAAAACTGGACTGATTCTAAAGGCGACGAACTGGAACGGACTACGACTTATGGAACTTGGAACACTTACTTACTTACTTAGTCGTTCCCCTTCTACCGTGAGGTGTAGAGGTTTGGAAGAGAGAGCGCAGACCATTCTATCAGCTGTCTTCTTCCTGGCCTGGTTCCATTCTAGTCCTCGGTCCTTCAAAGATTGTCTAATGTTGTCCTCCCAGCGGACTCTGGGTCGTCCTGGAGGTCTGGATCCCTGGCTCTTTGTTTCCCATGCTTGTCGTGGTAGCCGATCTTCTCCCATTCTGCAGACATGGCCAAACCATCTTAGTTGGGACTGTTCTATTTGGGTCTGCAGCGGATGGGATTTTAGGCCTTGACGGATCGTCTGGTTGCGGACCATGTCTCTTCTTGTTACTTCAACCACTTTCCTCAGATACCTCATTTCTGAGGTTTGGATAACTTGGAACACAAGAAGTATAAATGGGAAGGAAGAGGAGCTGGTGGAAGAGATGAGGAAAGCAAAACTAGAAATCCTAGCTATAACGGAAAAAAAGAAAAAAGGACAAGGAGTCATGGATCTCAATGGCAACACGCTGCTCTACAGTGGTGTACCCATATCTGAAAGAGCTAAAGGGGGCGTGGGTTGCATTGTGGCCCAAAATCAAAAAGATAGTATCAAGGGATGAAACTTTGTCTCGGAGCGCATTATGGTTGTTAAACTAAAAGAAGGAGAAACCATAGTCAACCTGGTCATAGTGTATGGGCCAAATGAGGATGAGAGAGCAGAGGTCAAGGAGGAATTCTTCGAGCTGCTTCAAAGGACAGTGGATGACTGCCTAGATGAAGTTATTATGCTCGGAGATTTTAATGCCAGAGTTGGAAATGACCATGCTAGATGGGGTGGAGTTATCAGAAGATATGGAGAAGTTACTCTCAATGACAATGGAAAGCGACTCCTTAGATTCTGCAGTGAGCAGAATCTGATCATTACAAACACAAAGTTCCCCCATAAGCGCATACATGCATACACAAGATGTGAACCAACAAAGAATGAGAAGTCAGTGATCGACTATGCCATTGTTCGGAGAAGCTCATTCAAATATGTCTGAGATGCTAGAGTCTGGAGGGGGCCAGAGATTGGAAGTGATCACTACCTGCTAACAATCAAAAGAACAACTGAAAGAGTTGCTCAGCCTAGGAACGGCCCAACATCACGCAAGAAACCAAGTAAACGAGCAGGAGAAATGAGTATTAGGACCTACAAGCTGAGAGAGCCAGAAATTAAGACCAGATATCAGGGGCTTATTGCTGCAGCGGTGAGCAACACAGAAGAACGACCTGATGACTTGGAAACCCTCTGGATTAAATTCAAGGATATCTTAAAGACAGCTGCTGCAGAAGCATGCGGTGAAGTCCGACTTGGGAACAAGAGAAAGAGGACACCCTGGTGGACAGAGGAAGTCAAAGAGAAAATAAGAGAGAAGAAAATGGCATGGAAACAATACTTAGGAGCTAAAAACACAACAGGACAAATGGAAAAATATAGAGAATATGTGACACTCAGAACAGAAGCAAAGAACAAAGTGCTAGCAGCAAAACAGAAGTCCTGGGAAGAATTTGGAGAAAAGCTAGAAAAAGATGCACAAGAAAACCAGAAATTGTTCTATAAGATCCTAAAGAACATGAGGAAGGAAAAACAATGCCCTCTCAAATTTATAAAGGACAAGCAAGGCAAATTGCTTACTGCCCCGAAGGAAGTAATGGAAAGATGGAAAGAATATTTCTCAGAACTCCTGGATGGTGAGCATGGTGAAGCATCAGAAATGATAAACACTAGCAAAGAAGAGAAAACCAATGATGGTGAAGATGACATAAAGATGGAAGAACTGAAGGCAGCATTGGAGAAAATCAAGATGGGCAAAGCAGCAGGGCATGATGGTATAACACCAGAAATGGTTAAGTTCATGGGAGCATCAGGCGACCTATTACTTTTAAGGGTTTTACAGGCAGCGTGGTACAAGACCATACCAAAGGATTGGGAGATTGCCACCATAACACCAATTTTCAAAAAGGGTGACAATCGACAGTGTGGAAACCATAGAGGCATATCCCTTCTCAGTGTCCCTGGTAAAATCTACTCTAGAATCCTAGAGCAGAGACTCCGACGCCTAGCTGAGCCACAATTGGATGAGGTCCAGTGCGGGTTCCGAGCAAACCGAAGTACTCAAGACCTAATCTTCACACTCAGACAGCTGAGTGAAAAGGCCCTTGAGTATAAGAGTGAGATGCATCTTTGTTTCATAGATCTGGAAAAGGCGTTTGACAGGGTCCCCTGGAGCAAACTTTGGGACTGTTTGGCAAGGAAGAATATTCCAGCACCTCTGATTCATGCTATACAGAGCTTCTACAAGTCTTGCAGAAATTATGTGAGGACAGCAAACCATAAGTCAGAAGAGTTCAGGACCACCACTGGTGTAAGACAAGGTGATATCCTATCACCTTACCTCTTCATACTCCTTATGGACGATGTCATCAAGGCATGTAAGGAGAGAACAAGAAAGTATTCAGTGGGGTACTGGAAGATGAGACAGGTCTATATTTCGGAGCTGGCATTTGCTGATGATGTTGCCCTGATTGCTAAATCTGAGGCACATCTCCAATCCAACCTGAAAGTCTGGAAGGAAGAGCTGGAGAAGAGAGGGATGGTCATAAGCAGCTCTAAAACAAAATCCATGGTGATATCACGAGAAGAAAGAAGACATCAGATTAAGCTGGGAGAACAGGTCCTGGAGCAGGTCGACCACTTTAAATACCTCGGAGCTATTATAGACCGAAAGGGAGGCATCAAAGAAGAGTTGGCCACTCGAAAAGCAGCAGCTGGGAGACTTTTTCAGGCCATAAATCGAGGATTCCTCAGCAAGAGAGAGGTTGGTAAGAAAACGAAGATGGCTGTATACTGCTCCACCTATGTCCCAGTCTTGACATATGGATGTGAGTCATGGGCAATGACTACAACCCATAAAAGCCAGATCCAAACCTCAGAAATGAGGTATCTGAGGAAGGTGGTTGAAGTAACAAGAAGAGACATGGTCCGCAACCAGACGATATGTCAAGGCCTTAAATCCTACCCCCTGCAGACCCAAGTAGAACAGTCCCAATTAAGATGGTTTGGCCATGTCTGCAGAATGGGAGAAGATCGGATACCACGACAAGCATGGGAAACTAAGAGCCAAGGATCCAGACCCCGAGGATGACCCAGAGTCCGCTGGGAGGACAACATTAGACAATCTTTGAAGGACCGAGGACTAGAATGGAACCAGGCCAGGAGGAAGACAGCCGATAGGATAGTCTGGCGCTCTCTCTTCCAAACCTCTACACCTCACGGTAGAAGGGGAACGACTAAGTAAGTAAGTAATCAGCAAATGCTATATATATATTCTTCATTACTGTATAATGTAGAAACATGGACAATGAACAAGCAATTAGAAGAAAGAACCGAAGCCTTTGAGATGTGGATAAATAGAAGAATGGGGCACGTCTCATAGAAATAGAAGAAAACAAATAAAGAGGTCCAACAAAACCTAGGAATGAAAAGAGAATTAATGAAGGAGATCAAAGTTAGCAAAAATATTTTGGCCATGTAAAAAGACATAAAACTTGACTAAAGACCATAACAGAAGGTAGAGTTGATGGCAAACGTGCTAGAGGAAGACAGCGCTATAAGTGAGAAAACAACATCAAAAGATGTACAGGAAGAGTCTATCAGAGTACACCATCAAGACAAGAGACAGAAAACGTTGGACATCCATTGCAGCCGACCTTTATTGCAGAGATGGCAGCTGAAGATGTTTCATGCCGTTGAATGTAGCTTTGGCCATTCCTATTTCAACACATTACATCAGTTAAATATCAACTTACTTTATACCCTTGTAAGTAAAGGAAACATGAACTTCATTTCCAAATCAGAATAAAAGTTGTTAATCCAATGCATGAATGCTGAACAGAACCAGTAGAACAATTATAAAATTTACCCATGCTCTGATTCAAGGCAAATCACAGGACTTGATGAGTTAGGACTTGGTGCCAGCTTGGCCGCCTGACTGGCTAGAGCACTGAGAGAACCACTACAGTCACCAGGAATGACACCTTTTGCTGAAAATAACACAAAGTTTAGTTCTCTATTCAAACAGATTCATAACACTTGGATGCTGAAATAAATACCAGTGGTTATTAAATACAACACAAAAAAATATCTAGTTTTAGCAAAAGATTGCATACAAATTCTAACAAAATAGCATACAATGATATGGTGTCTGTGAATTCATGTAATAGACAAAGTATTTAAAAGACTGTTGAAGTTTAATCACATGTAGCTAGTTTTGAAATAAAAAAATAAATAAGCCACACAGAATCTTAAAAACAAAAAAATAAATCTTTGGAAATTTTTTTTTTTAATGTTTACATTACTGTTACCAACCCATGAGGAGAACAGTAAAGTGTACTGATTTATGAAAATGCTTCGAGAATATCTTTCTGAGTCAATTAATACAGTTCTGCATAAGACTAAAGATCTTCTTCTTTAATCCTTATCCACCGACTGTCAAAGCAGTCAGTTGCCATCACGGCCATCCTTCGTACAGTGCCCCAGATCTGGTTCATTCTTTGCATCCCGGCCTCCATAGTTCTCCGCCAAGTTGTTTTTGGTCCGATTCTCTTTCTTTTCCTTCAGGGGTCCATAGCATGGCTGTTCTTGTGACGGCATCAAGGTCTCTTCTGAGGAGTGGCCAACCTAACTCCATCGTCTGTCAGCTATGATGGTGTGCATGTCCTCTTCTTCTTCTTCGATCCTTAACCACCGACCGTCAAAGCAGTCAGTGGCCATCACGCCTAGTGGCGTCTTGTAGGGCAACAACAAATTGATTCCACTTTGCACGGTCGGTGGCCATCCTTCGTACAGTGCCCCAACTCTGGTTCATTCTTTGCATCTCAGCCTCCACAGTCCTCCGCCAAGTTGTTTTTGGTCGGCCTCTCTTTCGCTTTCCTTCAGGGGTCCAAAACATAGCTGTTCTTGTGATGGCATCGGGGTCTCTTCTGAGGACATGACCAACCCAGCTCCAGCGTCTGCCAGCTATGATGGTGTGCATGTCCTCTTGCTTGCTACGAGTAAGCAGATCTTGGTTGGTGATGGTATTCGGCCAAAAGATGCGGTGAATTTTTCTTAGGCATGTTGTGTGAAAAGAGGACAATTTTGACATTTCCTTCTCTGTGACTCTCCAGCATTCCGCACCATAGAGAAGCACAGAAAGCACGCAACTCTGGTATAATCTTAATTTTGTGCTTGTGCTGTATTGGGAGGACTTCCAGATGTTATTTAGGCTAAAGAAGGCTGTTCTTGCCTTATTCATTCTGATGTTGATATCTTTGCCTGCCCCACCGTCTGGTGTTACTATGCTTCCTAGGTATGTGAAGGTATCTGTCTGTACCAGTTGCTGATTCCTTACTGATATGGGCTCAGGGTTGCTCACATTGAGCGTCATGACCTCAGACTTCTTTAGATTGATGTTCAAGCCCACCTGCTGGCTAATTTTATTAAGTCTATCCGTTTTTTCCTGGATGTGTTGATGTGAATGTGCCAGCAGTGCAATGTCATCTGCATATTCCAGATCTTCCAATGTAGAGAATGTAGTCCATCTTATTCCTCTTGGACTGCCCTCTGTTGTCTGGCGCATCACCCAGTCTATGACTGTTAAAAATAGAGTAGTTGATAAGGGGCATCCCTGTCGTACTCCTGTCTTCACCTCGAAGGTTAGGTTGCTCTGCCCAACATTACACGTAAAGTTGGCATAGAGGCTTTTTATGATTGACACTATGCCGCTTGGGATTCCATAAGCCCTCAGTATTTTCCATAAACTGTCCCTATGTATGCTGTCAAAAGCCTTTTCAAAATCAACAAAATTTATGTAAAGCTGTCTTTGCCATTCTGAGCACTGCTCTATAATGTTCCTGAGAGTGAATATATGGTCTATACATCTTCTGTTCTTTCCAAATCCTGCTTGTTCTTTCCTCAGTTTGTAGTCTACTGCCTTTGAAATTCTCTGTATAATTATCCTGCCTAGTATTTTGCTGGGAACTGAGAGAAGAGTGATTCCTCTCCAATTATTGCAGTCTGCAAGATCTCCCTTCTTGGGCAATTTGACAATTATTCCTTTCTTCCACTCTGATGGTGTTGTCCCCGTTTTCCACACTTGTGCAAATAGTGGTTCTAATAGTTCTGCTGCTAGCTCAGGGTCTGTCTTAAATAGCTCTGCATTTAAGTTATCATGGCCCGGAGCTTTACCGTTCTTTAACCCTTTGATTGCTGTGATGATTTCTTCTTTTCGTGGAATGTCTGTATTTACATCTAGATCGTTTTCAGCCTCAGGAACATTCAATTGTGTCTCTATGTCCTCTTGGATAAGACTAAAGATCATCAGAAGAAAAAGATGATCAAATCAATCTGAAAGCCACCAACACCAACACAGGATGACTACCAAGCTATGAACAGATCAGAACAAATTGTCATTCTGCGCCTCAAAACAGGACACAACCAACTCCGCAGCCACATGTATACAAAATTCAAGATTGGCAATTCAGCCATGTGTACATGTGGACAGGTACCACAGACTGCAGAGCATGTACTTCAAGATTGCCCCGAATATGATATATTGAGGCAAACCCACTGGCCCAGAGAAACAACTTACTTACTTACAAGTACTTAGTCATTCCCCTTCTACCATGAGGTGTAGAGGTTTGGAAGAGAGAGTGCCAGACTATCCTATCGGCTGTCTTCCTCCTGGCCTGGTTCCATTCTAGTCCTAGGTCCTTCAAAGATTGTCTAATGTTGTCCTCCCAGCGGACTTTGGGTCGTCCTGGAGGTCTGGATCCCTGGCTCTTAGTTTCCCATGCTTGCCGTGGTAGCCGATCTTCTCCCAATCCGCAGACATGGCCAAACCAGTTGGGACTGTTCTACTTGGGTCTGAAGGGTTTGAGTTTTTAGGCCAAGACATATCGTCTGGTTGCGGACTATGTCTTTTCTTGTTACTTCAACCACCTTCCTCAGATACCTCATTTCTGAGGTTTGGATCTGGCTTTTGTGGGTTGTAGTCATTGCCCGTGACTCGCATCCATACGTCAAGACTGAGACATAATGTGGAGCGGTATACAGCCATCTTCGTCTCCTTACCAACTTCTCTTTTGCTGAGGAATCCTCGATTTATGGCTTGAAAAAGTCTCCCAGCTGCTGCTCTTCGGGTAGCCAACTCTTCTTTGATGCCTCCCTTCCGGTCTATGACAGCTCCAAGGTATTTAAAGTGGTCGACCTGTTCTCCCAGCTTAATCTGATGTCTTCTTTCCTCTCGTGATATCACCATGGTTTTTGTTTTGGAGCTGCTTATGATCATCCCTCTCTTCTCTAGCTCTTCCTTCCAGACTTGCAGGTTGGAATGAAGATGTGCCTCTGATTTAGCAATCAGGGCAACATCATCAGCAAATGCCAGCTCTGAAATAGACCCATCTCATCTTCCAGTACCCCACTGAATACTTTCCTGTCCTCTCTTTACATGCCTTGATGACATCGTCCATGAGGAGTATGAAAAGATAAGGTGACAGGATATCACCTTGTCTTACACCAGTGGTGGTGACCCTGACTTTTACGAGACTTAAGTCAAGGAAGATTCACGTTTGATCCATGCAAAATAATGGAAAAAAAATTCTTCTGCTGTACAGATTCCAAATAGCAAGAGTTCTGCAAATCCCACTCTATCATTACATCAAGTTGTGCCACGTTTCCTGTGACCTCTGAGGTCATCCAATAAAGAATGGGATGCTCGAATATGATGCTGCCAAACTATACATACATGGTATAGCATCCCATCTATATTGTGCTATTCTCTAGGCCTGTCTATTCTCAACACCCCCTAAAGAATTGCATAATATAGTAATAACAGTATATAACATGATTAAATATTATTATATAAGGATCAATGATGGTGTGACGGGAGGGTGAGACTCTGGAGGGGGTCTCGTAATGATTGATGATGATGGCAGATAATTGGTTGATTAGGTATCATCAAGGACACACCGACTTTCCCTTCCTTCTCTGCCTTGTTAATAACATGGCAGTTGTGAAAGATATTTTTTTTTTTAGGAAACGGGAGTGCAAACACATTTACATGATTTACTCTATTTGGACTGAGTGGAGTGGGAAGATGATAACCATATTTGGATATTGGAAATCAAAATTATTATCTTGAATTACCTACATTATATATCCTAATCATAACCCACTGAATGAGATATTTTTTCAAAAGGAAAAAGCCTGCACTGACTTCGGAGGTCAGTCAATAACAAGCCAATTTATCAAAGTGACCCAAAAAGGTCGAGATATAGTATAAAGTATCTCTTTCTTTGGAAGCTGAACAAGGTAAAATATTGACCACTTCAAGCACTCATATTGTCTGAGGTTAGGAGCTTATTTTACTAATAAGGTAGATAATATTACAGCCCACTCAGGAGTTAGATTTATTATAGTGCCTATTTGTATAATGATATTTTAGTGCAATTTATTCAATTAACGTTTGGAAATAACAAGGATTATAGGTACATTTTGTAAATGAAATATATTTAAATTTAAAATGCAGTGGAGTCCTCTTGTATTGAAATTGAAGGGGCCAGTTTCCCTTTTTTAAATGAATACATTTGAAAAAATAAATTTAAATTATTATTAATACACATGAATTATCACGGAACATAATCTATGTATGCTACAGGTTCTGTCTCAATACTTATTGCTAGCATCAAGCAATCTTCAAAAACGGAAGCCGGTAGTGCAAGATTTTGAGAGAAGCAACAAAACCTGACCTATTAGAAGTGATCCCTATTTTAAAGAACCAATTCAATAAAAATAATCATATTTTAAAATTCTTTTTGAGTTTGTGTTTTGTATTATTGTATGAATGAATGATAGTTAAAAATGTGATCTATGTGGTGAACTTCTAAATACAATATCTAATTTAACATATAACAATATAGGGCATAAAGTCAAAGATAGGATAGTACTAAAAATTTCGGCGAGAATCATAGTCGTCGCCTACGCCTTCAGTGTATTATTTGATAATGCATTGGCCGAACCAAAAAAGGTACCCTAGTTTTCAAATTCAACCTTGAGAAAACGTACCACTTTTCCAAGTTCAAATGAAGTATTTGCATAGAATACATTGTAGAAGGGAGGAGAACGGATAGATAACCCAACGCAAATCACGTCTCACATTGTTTCTAAAAATAAAACCAACTTGCTAGCCTTGCCTTTAGGCGGTTTCCAAATATATGATGTAAACGTTAGAAAATGTGGACACTACGGTCATGAAAACACGCTTAGCTCTTGTTGCGAATGACGTAATTCTCGTGTATTACGAGAGACTCCCGTAATTAGCTTGAAAGTACATGGAAAAAGAATTGAACAGGAGGTAGTTTAAAAATAAACAACTAACATGGAAAAAAGATAGAATTTTGAACCAAGCCACTTAGCCCCATAAAAATCATATACAGTAGAACTCCATTTATCTGAACCCCAATTATCCGAACATCCAATTATCCGAACACTTTGTCCAGAAAAAAAAACCAGGCGCCACCAGTCACGTTAGACTACAATTCTGAATCTTTTGATGCGGCAAGCTTCAAATGTGAGCGAACAATTTGTAGAGGATGGGATGGGCTAATGGTCGGTCGCTTACATACAGGAAATCAGTTAGATCATTATATCATAAAGTCAGTTAATATCTGGTTTACCAATCCAGTGTACGAGTGCGTTCTAGGCAGAACACTGGCTAAACAGACAGTTCAACTTAAAATAATTGTCTCTGCTACCACAGCAGAATAATTTTGGTGTACAAGTATTTCTCTGTGCGATAAGGCATCTTCCAGTAGGCCTAATGCATATAAAAGGAACCGCAATGTTTTGTCAATTGAAACGAAAACAGAAATTATCAAGAGACTAGGAAAAGGTGAAACTGTGTCTTCACTTGCCAGAATTTTCAATGTTGAGAAAGCTACCGTCTCTGACATCAAAAGTAACAAGGATAAAATTATGAGTTTTGCATCGAAATTGGATAGTGAAAATGGGTCGAAGAAACGTAAAACCATGAGAAATGCGAAAGATTTGAAATTGGAAGAGGCTTTGTATATATGGTTTGTGCAAAGAAGAAGCAAAGGGGAACCTATCTCTGGCTCTCTATTGTGTGAAAAGGCACTTCAGTTCAACAATCAACTTGTCGGTCCGCCTGACTTTAAGGCTAGCCAGGAATGGTTAAGAAACTTTAAATCTCGTCATGGCATACGAGGATTGGAGATTCAAGGGGAATCTTTATCTAGCGATGCAACTGCCGCTGAAAATTTTAAAGAAACACTCTTGGCTTTTTTGGAAGAAGAAGGTTATTTACTCGATGATGTGTATAATGCCGATGAGACTGGCTTATACTGGAAATCAATGCCTCAAAAATCACTTGCATCTCAGCGCAAAGCAGCTGCCCCTGGGTTTAAAAAGTGCAAAGAGAGAGTAACAATTTTGGTAACCGCGAATGCCAGTGGAAGTCATCGTTTACCGGTGCTAACGATCGGCAAAGTAAAAAAACCATGTTGTTTAAAGAATGTGACATGTCTCCCATTGTGCTACAAAGCACAGAAGAGTGCTTGGATGAATAGTGAAATATTTCTTGATTGGTATACAAATCAGTTCATCCCAAATGTGAAGAGGTTGAGAGAACAAGAAAAGAAAACTGGAAAAGTAATTCTTCTACTGGACAATGCACCATCTCATCCAGAGACGGATACATTGAATGCATTTGATGCAAATTTTAAAGTAATTTTTCTGCCTCCCAATGTAACAGCACTGATTCAACCAATGGATCAGGGTGTTATAGCAAAGCTTAAAAAGATGTACAAGAAGGAAATCCTGCGTTGTTTATTGTTGGCTGAAGATGAAGAAAGTGTGGTGGCATTTTCCAAAAAGCTTAATCTCAAAGACTGCTGCTATATGTTAGCTGATGCTTGGACCACCCTGTCACAAGATAATCTCAACAAGGCTTGGAATAGATTGCTTGGGAAAAAAGGAGGAAATGAAACTACTGCAGTGGACACAAATGATGATTGTATAAATGAAGTTGTGGAACTGTTTCAAGCAATGCCCGGATTTTCGGACTGTGACAAAGATGATGCACACATGTGGCTAGAAGATGATAATGATTCTGGTTTTCAGTTTTTGAATGACGAAGAAATTTTGTCTTTTGTGCAAGAAGAAAACCAAATACATGTAGTGACCGATGATGAAGACTCCTCAGAAGTGCATGATGTACTTGTAGATTATGAAGAAAACCCAAAACGTCGACCAAGTCCTGAAGAGGCCTTTATAGCACTAGAAACCGCGATGGCTTGATACGAGCAAGAAGATGACAGCTGTTTTACACAGCTTCTGCTGTTGAAGAGAATGCGGGACTTGGCAGCCAAAAGGAGACTATCCAGTTTGGTGCAAAAGAGGATTCCTCATTATTTTAAATAGTGGGCTACATCTGTGCAAGTACATGTATACGTAAGTTGCGCATGGTTTTGAATCGTTTGTAATGTTATTTTGAAAACATTTCTCTTTCTTAAAAAACATAATTAATACAAGTAGTACATGCACTGCTGTGTAATAAAAGATTTTGGTGATACGGTGATCTAATACAGTGTGGGTATTATTATTACAGTACAAGTAAATATGTTTTAATGTGTATTTCCCTTGTGATGGTTAATTTTTTTGGAAGCCGAAATTTATTGGCTAAAAATAAATAACAAATCTAGTTGGTAATAGTAACACAGTTTGAGAATTTTTTTTTAAGAGGCAGTGGTGAAAAAATAAAGAGATGTGTGCCATATTCGATTTTTCCCAATTCATCGTTACTGAGCAGACTTGTTTAATATTTCCTTGATATGTGGTAAGATTGATTTTATTGACTTTTAATTAAAAAAGGGTTGTGTGTAAGAAAAGGCCATGACAAAAGATTGTAATTAAATGGTTCCATAGCAGACTTAGGCATGGCCTAGATGTTGATCCATCATATAATGGACCATCCAAGAAGTTTAGAACTACAGGACTATATATATATATATATGATGGTCATACAGGAACATTACACCTATCTTATTGCATGGAAAAGATTACTGCAGGAATGACAGAGGCATAGCATCCATTAGGGAAGAAAAAAAGAAAACTGGTACAATTTATTCCATCAAATTAAAGTGGAGAAGCAGGGTTGTCAGAGAGAGCTGACCATGTTCTTTTGTATTGAATGTATGTTTACATGTAAATTAGGAGGAATTAGTTTGATATTAAGACAGAACCATAACTTGCATTGACAGGGGTTCCTGCTGGCACTTGTCTGGTGCTGGTACTCGATGATAGAGAAATTCAGCACTATTTCTAAGAGTCTCTGGCACCTGCTGGTATTAGAGACGTACAAGACCAGAGGAGACTGAAGTGTTTGGCCAAACCAACTGCAACTGCTGTGATTCCAGGACCCAGATAAGTGAAATATCTGGCCTGGGACAACTTATCACGACTAAAGAAAAATCTCCTGTATAGACTAAAACATTCCTACAAAAGACTAACATAAACAATTCTAGTGAAACAAAAGAACGGTGGGATGATGATGATCCCCACCCTGCCTCCCTGTACCAGTAGTTAAATAGAGTAATTAATATCACTTGAAAATTTGTAACAATGTACTATGGACATATTGTCTGTTGTATGTAAATATCTTTATATATATTTGTAATTATATTTATCCATCTAAATTGATTATCATTGAACTGTAGTCCTGACCAAAACAACTTTAGGCTCAGGACCAATAAAGTTTACAAAAGAAATTTTCAATATAAAATTTAACAGCTGGAGTTAGTTGAGTTTATCATAGGATTTAATATATGTTTGTATATGTTTTTGTATTGAGATTCTTTAACAACACTCTTACAATACCCTAGACACTTTATGTAGCTTTCAGTCACGCTAGTCAATAAAAATATAACTTAGAGTGAGATTGTAGGGTGGTAACAAGAAAGGTCCATTGTTTACCTCAGAGACCTTCACAGTTGATCTCACTCAAGTACAACTATATGCACACCATTCTTCTTAACATCTAAACCCACCACAATCTACGAATGCCACGTAAACATTAATTTGCACGTGTACCATACAAGTGAGTGCGACTATAGGAATGCACCCTTGAAGTGACTGCCCTCAGCTGCTTTTTGTCCTGAAATTCTTTTCGACATTTTAGTAGGGCAGACTTTTTTCAGGAGGATTTTGAAGATTCCATCCCTGCTAACCAGGTCAAATGCCATTGTGAGGTCTATAAATGCGATATATGAAGGCCTTTTCTGCTCTCTTGATTTTTCCTGAAGATGGCGGATTACATATTTATACATCAGTCATATGTGGAGGCGCATTCAAGGTAAAGATATAAACTCTTCACTCAATCTGCTCTTGGGCATTATCTAATTCCTCTTTTATCTTTCTTTCAATTCAGAGTTAAGACAACTAACAAGGAACTGATGACAAGAACCAGTGGAACAAGAGATGAGGAGCTGAAGATGGACAGGACACAAATTGAGAAAACCTGTTAAGGGGAGGAGCTACATTGAAATGCTATTTTCATTATTAATCACAGGATTTCAATGAAAATGCACATACTTAA
This sequence comes from Oreohelix idahoensis, assembly GCA_024509875.1. Taxonomy (NCBI): domain Eukaryota; kingdom Metazoa; phylum Mollusca; class Gastropoda; order Stylommatophora; family Oreohelicidae; genus Oreohelix; species Oreohelix idahoensis. The sequence continues at coordinate 876,908 of JAMPIV010001018.1, read as the reverse complement.
CCGACATCAATCATAGATACACATAATGAAGAGTTTGATGGTACTACATCATGGGTTGTCATGGAAACGTCCGCCAGATTGGATTTTATTCTTTTTCAATTTCCTAAGGTTTTTTTATTTATTAATCTATCATTACCAAATTTAAATAAAATGTTTATCATTATATTTTAAAACTTTTGTGAGATTGGATTTTTGATACCATAAGTAGATTTTGAGATATATAATTTTAAAGTTTGTATCTATAAATAATCACAATTTTTTCAAAATGTTGATAAGATATCAAAAATTGTATCTGACAAAAGTTTTATTATCCTATGGAAAGTATTTGTGCCAAATCTGATATTGATTTACAAAAATATGTGGAAGTTATAAGAACATTAGTAGCTTAAAACAAGGTTCTGAGAAAATCTAGATTTTCTTCATAAGAAAAGCATCATTTCTGAAGAAAATACTATTTACAAAATCAAAATATACCCACTTAGAATGTGTTCTGACAAATAATTTTCACAGATTTAGATTCAGGGATATATAAATTATACAAGTATAGACTAATCAAAATTTTCATGTTTCTGCTGTTTTGACTGAAAATTGCCTTCCGCTCCTCCCCTTAATAGCATTACCAGACAGTCCTTGTTCTGGAATCCCCAGGGTAAGAGAGGTAAAGGAACACATGGAGAAGAGAACTGGAGACAGACATGAAGAAGACATTGAAAGACACTGAGCTGATGGCACAGGACAGGAAGACTTGGCATAAGTTTGTTAACTCTTAGTATACGAGCGGCCTCTTAGAGAGGCCGATGATCGATCCCCGTCAATAGCGAAAATGTATAGGTGAATGCATGTTTAAAACCACTGAACAATTTAGTTACGTGCATGATATAGGGGTTTCATTTCTTCACATTTTGATATATAACACTTTATGTTATCTTTATAAATAAATTATTTAGTGCAGATCAATTATCGGCCTTTCTAAAATTCCGCTCGTATACTAAGAGTTAAAGGCCTTTGCTCCTTGGGGAGCTGGTGGATGGTGATGATACATGATTCAGTGTCATAGACTATTTGCAGAAGTGTTTAAAGGATTCAAATTCTGCTTTAAAGAAGTCACAGTTGGAATGGTTGTTGATCCAGGTGGCAAATAATTCAAGTGTGTGCAGATGCTCTTCATCTGCGCTACTGGTGAAGATAAAGTCATCGTGGTAATTTGTACAGCCATCCAAAGCCCAAGCTGAAAAGGTCATGGAGGAGAGGCCAGATAAAGAAAGCAAAACCAGCTCTTCAGGCTTGGTTCAAAACACATCTAAGGGTAGGACTACATGTGAAGCCCTTACTACGCTCTGGTCATTATTACTGTTGTTTCATTCCATATAAGCAAATGAAGTGTTTTGGAGTAGGAGACAACATGCAACATTTAGTTGTTGCATGCAATCCAGCCAATCATTCTATTTACTCTACATCCTCGTTATATCCATTTTGATCATTGAAATAGACAGCCACTGTAGAACAGTGAATATGTAGCTGCTCTCCTGATCTGAAAGACAGGAGTTCAATTCTGAAAGTGGGAACTTTTTTTGTTTTTTCCATCGCTTCAAAGTTATGTTTCATTTTATTTTGTTTACATGTAGCCTCACTGAGGAACAGAACATGCATTAAATATGTAAATTCAACATGTCTGACAAAAATAAATTTGTAGTGCCAGACAAAAAGAAATTTGTAGTGCCACTAACTTTTGTTGCTGTTTACCCTATCTGCATTGCTAATATTCGACTCCAACAAATAATGAGGAGAAAATATAAAACTCAACAGAAGACCTTAAGAAAAAACTCATTCAGGGTCAAACTGATGTAACTTTTTTGCTATCAAAGTCCCTGTGTTTGTTTTGTTTTTAATCATATTGAGTTAGAGGGTACTCTCTGATCTAACTGGCTGGATACAACAAATGTATCATGCATGCACACTCTTTCATGAAACAACTAGATGTCCTGTCACTAACATTATGGCTGCATACCCTATCTGTATGGTTAATAATTATCCACACCAACAAATAAAAAAAATGAAACACAACATCTTTAAAAGTAAAACTTCCCCCAAATTAACTGATCACTTGTTGTGCTAGACTGACTAGTTACTTTATGCACTGCTAATTTCCCTGTATTTTTTTTAAATCACGTCAATAGCCTATACACTGTACCATAAACTCACGTTGTTCTGTTAGTAACCTCCACGATAATGTAGCCTACTCAAAATTTAGCTTCTAGTAATGTGATAGTAAACACTTGTTCTCTGTTTGTACTGCCACCAGCTTTCACAGCAGTATATCTTTTCTGTGCTGTTAGTAAACCTTTACCCCAACAAAGAAAGAGAGCATATAAATAAATAAACTAAACGCAAGAAGAAATACAACTCCGCCAATGCCGGTCCCAAGCCCGGATGAAAAAGGAGGAGGGCGGCCTGCATGGAGGCCGTAAGGAGGCAGCCCCTCCACCATGCAAAGGCACAACAGGCCAATCACCTGTTTGCTTTAAATCATGATTACGCGAACTACAAGAGAGAAAACCGGACTGATTCTAAAGGCGACGAACTGGAACGGACTACGGACTACGACTTATGGAACTTGGAACACAAGAAGTATAAATGGGAAGGAAGAGGAGCTGGTGGAAGAGATGAAGAAAGCAAAACTAGAAATCCTGGCTATAACGGAAACGAAGAAAAAAGGACAAGGAGTCATGGATCTCGATGGCAACATGTTGCTCTACAGTGGTGTACCCATATCTGAAAGGGCTAAAGAGGGCGTGGGTTGCATTGTGGCCCAAAATCAAAAGATAGTATCAAGGGATGGAACTTTGTCTCGGAGCGCATTATGGTTGTAAAACTAAAAGAAGGAGAAACCATAGTCAACCTGGTCATAGTGTATGGGCCAAATGAGGATGAGAGAGCAGAGGTCAAGGAGGAATACTTCGAGCTGCTTCAAAGGACAGTGGATGACTGCCTAGATGAAGTTATTATGCTCGGAGATTTTAATGCCAGAGTTGGAAATGACCATGCTAGATGGGGTGGAGTTATCGGAAGATATGGAGAAGATACTCTCAATGACAATGGAAAGCGACTCCTTAGATTCTGCAGTGAGCAGAATCTGATCATTACAAACACAAAGTTCCCCCATAAGCGCATACATGCATACACTAGATGTGAACCAACCAAGAATGAGAAGTCAGTGATCGACTATGCCATTGTTCGGAGAAGCTCATTCAGATATGTCCGAGATGCAAGAGTCTGGAGGGGGCCAGAGATTGGAAGTGATCACTACCTGCTAACAATCAAACGAACAACTGAAAGAGTTGCTCAGCCTAAACCAAGTAAACGAGCAGGAGAAATGAGCATTAGGACCTACAAGCTGAGAGAGCCAGAAATTAAGACCAGATATCAGGGGCTTATTGCTACAGCAGTGAGCAACACAGAAGAACGACCTGATGACTTGGAAACCCTCTGGAATAAATTCAAGGATATCATAAAGACAGCTGCTGCAGAAGCATGCGGTGAAGTCCGACTTGGGAACCAGAGAAAGAGGACACCTTGGTGGACAGAGGAAGTCAAAGAGAAAATAAGAGAGAAGAAAATGGCATGGAAACAATACTTAGGAGCTAAAAACACAACAGGACAAATGGAAAAATATAGAGACTATGTGACACTCAGAACAGAAGCAAAGAACAAAGTGCTAGCAGCAAAACAGAAGTCCTGGGAAGAATTTGGAGAAAAGCTAGAAAAAGATGCACAAGAAAACCAGAAATTGTTCTATAAGACCCTAAAGAACATGAGGAAAGAAAAACAATGCCCTCTCAAATTTATAAAGGACAAGCAAGGCAAATTGCTTACTGCCCCGAAGGAAGTAATGGAAAGATGGAAAGAATATTTCTCAGAACTCCTGGATGGTGAGCATGATGAAGCATCAGAAATGATAACCACTGACACAGAAGAGGAAACCAATGATGGTGAAGATGACATAAAGATGGAAGAACTGAGGGCAGCACTAGAGAAAATCAAGATGGGCAAAGCAGCAGGGCATGATGGTATAACACCAGAAATGGTTAAGTACATGGGAGCATCAGGCGACCTATTACTCTTAAAGGTCCTACAGGCAGCATGGTGCAACAAGACCATACCAAAGGATTGGGAGATTGCCATCATAACACCAATTTTCAAAAAGGGTGACAATCGACAATGTGGAAACCATAGAGGCATATCCCTTCTCAGTGTCCGTGGTAAAATCTACTCTAGAATCCTAGAGCAGAGACTCCGACGCCTAGCTGAGCCACAATTGGATGAGGTCCAGTGCGGATTCCGAGCAAACCGAAGTACTCAAGACCTAATCTTCACACTCAGACAGCTGAGTGAAAAGGCCCTTGAGTATAAGAGTGAGATCCATCTTTGTTTCATAGATCTGGAAAAGGCGTTTGACAGGGTCCCCTGGAGCAAACTTGGGACTGTTTGGCAAGGAAGAATATTCCAGCACCTCTGATTCATGCTATACAGAGCTTCTACAAGTCTTGCAGAAATTATGTGAGGACAGCAAACCATAAGTCAGAAGAGTTCAGGACCACCACTGGTGTAAGACAAGGTGATATCCTATCACCTTACCTCTTCATACTCCTTATTGACGATGTCATCAAGGCATGTAAGGAGAGAACAAGAAAGTATTCAGTGGGGTACTGGAAGATGAGACAGGTCTATATTTCGGAGCTGGCATTTGCTGATGATGTTGCCCTGATTGCTAAATCTGAGGCACATCTCCAATCCAACCTGCAAGTCTGGAAGGAAGAGCTGGAGAAGAGAGGGATGGTCATAAGCAGCTCTAAAACAAAATCCATGGTGATATCACGAGAAGAAAGAAAACATCAGATTAAGTTGGGAGAACAGGTCCTGGAGCAGGTCGACCACTTTAAATATCTCGGAGCTATTATAGACCGAAAGGGAGGCATCAAAGAAGAGTTGGCCACTCGAAAAGCAGCGGCTGGGAGACTTTTTCAGGCCATAAATCGAGGATTCCTCAGCAAGAAAGAGGTTGGTAAGAAAACGAAGATGGCTGTATACCGCTCCACCTATGTCCCAGTCTTGACATATGGATGCGAGTCGTGGGCAATGACTACAACCCACAAAAGCCAGATCCAAACCTCAGAAATGAGGTATCTGAGGAAAGTGGTTGAAGTAACAAGAAGAGACATGGTCCGCAACCAGACGATCCGTCAAGGCCTAAAATCCCATCCGCTGCAGACCCAAATAGAACAGTCCCAAACTAAGATGGTTTGGCCATGTCTGCAGAATGGGAGAAGATCGGCTACCACGACAAGCATGGGAAACAAAGAGCCAGGGATCCAGACCTCCAGGACGACCCAGAGTCCGCTGGGAGGACAACATTAGACAATCTTTGAAGGACCGAGGACTAGAATGGAACCAGGCCAGGAAGAAGACAGCTGATAGAATGGTCTGGCGCTCTCTCTTCCAAACCTCTACACCTCACGGTAGAAGGGGAACGACTAAGTAAGTAAGTAAGAAGAAATACAAAGGCGCTCTGAACGAACTGACATCATTTTGTGTTCTATCGAAGTTCCTGTTATTATTTTTTATTCCGTCGATATATGAATTTCTCGGTTGGCTGGCCTGCACGCAACACAAATGTTGCATGCAGTCTCCTTCCTACAATTACTGGATGCTATGTGAAGGAGACTGCATGCAGTCGCAGACATAAACGAATTGAACGAAATGTAGGCTTTAGGCTAGGCTATACAAACATCCGTCCCCCAAGTCCTGAAATTTGTATTGAACGAAAAAAAAACAAATCTCAATTACATACGCTTCATCCATTTGCTTTTCTAAAGCTTTCTCCATTTCTCCCGTTAACTATAATGTAGACGTCTTTTAAAAACTCATTCAATCAGGTTTGTTTTGCTAATCAGTGGACACAATCATTCAGGAAATGTCTCGCATGGATGTTGCTTTTCTCTTGACCCGGAAGTTTTTGCCTTTGTTTCTAATTCGTTGCAATCTTCTTTCAACTCGCATTTCCTCACATGCTTTGCGATATAATTGGTTTACTTTTATTTAACATTTATGAGGTTAAAACGAATAATATAGGGCCTACTGAAAAACGTTTGTTCGAAGTGCATAACTATTTGGTACAAATACCAGTAAACTTTACTTACAACGCCTTGACCCAAACAACTAGTTTCTTTAGTTTCAATATTCACATTAAGCAAAGCGATATTTTTTATCAAATATGCCCATCTCGTACTGACCAACCAGGGGTTCCGCAAAAATTCCAACATTTTGAAAGAACGTAAAAAATTTACAGTAGGTCTTCCCCTCTTAGATCACCGGATTTTTCGGCTTTTGAATGCGACAGCAGGCTGGAGGTCGCTTTGTTGGCCAAATGACGGCGTTTAGCTTAAAGATGGAATTTTTTTTTAATGGCCTCAGTGTTTGTCGCGCGTTATTACTTTTAACAAAGCTCGAAATAGAGGCTGAGGTTTGGTTACGGCTAGCTTTAATGTTTAGTTTGGTTTTAAGGACAACTCCATCAGTGCTCCGGTCTCCTCCCTTGGATCACACAAGGAGGATCTCAACACAGTGTATGAACTCCATAGCACTAGCGAGAATCCCAATGTATGTATCCCACATTCTATAAATATTTGTGTCGTGGGTAGGTTTTTAATTTTTTGTAGGGCAGCGTCCTTACGGCCTGTTCTTTACGATTTCCAACTCCGTGGGATTTTTAACGTACGTAACATGGGACCTCCTATTTTTTCACCCTTATCTGTGAGGGCTAGGCATCCGATCTCATTACCCAGGAGACCAGAGGGGAGTATCACATCATTAGGACCACTGGTTATGACAAAAAAAAGTTTCCATTAATTATATTCCCTCTACTGAAAATCGAATCAGGTATCTTCAGAATTCGAGGCTGATGCCATACCTCTTAGCCACTCAGACCATACAGCTGTAACGTAAATATGGATAGACAGCCTGACTGTATATGGAAACATGGCAGACCTTGTTTACTGTCCTCGTAATCTACCAGTTTTTCTTCACAATTGGCCTTTTGCAAACACATTTTCTTATGCAAATATTAAAAACAAGGAAATCAACTACCCCAAGCTCGTCAAACACGCAGGCCGCATACGACCCTCATTATTAAACAGTATGGCATTACCACCTCGCACATTTTCACAATTGCTTCTGGACGTTGTATCTGCCAACCGATTCAAGACAGCAGAATATGTATATATGTATATATATTATAACACATTGTAACTTCTCGTTCTTCAAGTCCCATGCCAACTGACATAGACAATCATGCCCTGGTAGAAGAAGGGCACAGTTGACTGCATCTACCATGTTGCCAGACAAGCTATCCACAAACATACTAAAATTTCCAGTTCATTTAGATATGCATCAGCTTGTTTGCAGGGCCAGATTAAGCTAGTACGGGGCCTGTAGCATATGTTAAGAAAGGGGCCCTATATTAAAAAAACAAACAATAAAACAACACAAATATATTTGAACACATACATTTTTAATTTGCATAGTAATTATCATTATCAAAAGTAACAACACAGTCAACATTATTGTTTAAATATTAATATTTCTACATTTAGCATGAGCAAATTTGTTGATGATATAGGATGTATCAATTTCACGCAGAAGTTTATGTTCAATGCTCATTAGTGTGAGATTGTTCAATCTCTTTTGACCCATGGTGCTCCTTAGTTCATTTTTAATAAGTTTCAGTTCTGAAAATGATCGTTCTCCACTGCAGGTGGTTACCATTAGTGACAAATAGATGCGCAAGGCGATTTCTACATTTGGAAAACAAGACTACAAAGAATTGTCAATTATCAAACGGTAAAACTGTAACTCTACAAGGTCTAGAGTAGTGCCAATATGAGAAGCAAGATCAGTTTTCAACAGTTCTGTAAACTGCACAAGTTCTTCACAAAGACTTTCTTCCAGATCGTCCGGATATGATTTAATAAGATTCGATGATCTCGTTACCACCTCTTCAGGTATAAACGACTGTAACTGATGAAGGAATCCAAATACATCATTCAACTTTTGTTAAGCTTTCTGGCGTTTTGACAAGGCAGAGAGCAAGCTATCAATAAGGACAAGAAATGTTCGGCTTTTAAACTGCTGAGAAGGCGTTTGAGATTCAACAAGTGGATCAAGTGTGCTGGAACCACTGAAATCATCATACTCTCGATTTCGTTTGTGTTGTCTTCGAGTTTGTTCTTGATAATGTTCACACTCAGTCAGATCCTTGGCCTTTTGCTCTATGTCTGCAAAAGTAGACCGCATAGCTTGAATATACCCGCGCAGGGATTCATAGAGTGCACAAGCTGTATTCAAATCTTGGTCAGAAGATTGCAAAGAAGCACTGGTCATTTGAACACGCTGTAATACTTGATCCCACAGCATGATCATTATTCCTGTTTCTAACTTCATCATGGTTGAAAGTAGACCACGAGCCTGTTGACGACACTCTGCCGTCTGATCATTGTTATCTGAAATATCATCCAAGACTTGTTTTATTGCAGAAAAGCTGTGTAAAAGTGCTTTTGTTGCATCTGCCCGAACGGACCACCTGGTATCTGACAGTCTTTTCACAAAGGGCAAATGGGACTTATTATGAGTACCGCCAGCACATAATGCAGTAGAAAGGAGACCCCCACCGGTAGGAAGAAGCAGAAAAGAAGGGGTACAGGCTTTCAACAAATCCAAAGAAAATGACTGCTTCTTGACAACCTTCAGCAGTGCATTTTCCAACCAAATTTAGTGAATGTGCAAAACACGGAATGTAATGCGCAAACTTATTCATCTCTTTAATTCGTGCTTGTAATCCTATAACATTGCCACTCATGTTGCTGGCGTTGTCATAACTTTTACCACGGCAGTCGTTAATATCAATGTCATTTGCCTTTAAAAAATTAAGTAGACTTTTAGTAAGCTGTTCAGCACTATGACCTTCCATATCCAAAAATATCACAAATCTTTCAACTGGTCCAGATGGTAAAACATAGCACAGAGTCAAAGTCAGCTGGTCCATATTAGATATATCTAGAGTAGAATCCAATGAAACGGAATAATACTTGTATTTCTTCACTTCACAGAGAATGTGATCCAGTATGCTGGATCCAATCAGATTGATGAATTCCTCACACGTTGTTTTAGATATGATGTTTGTCCAAATCCTTCGTTTGCATGAGTACTTATATGCTCTGCCAGAAAAGGGTCAAACTTGGTCAGTAATTCTAACAACCCTAAGTAATTCCCGTTATAAGGGGACCCAACAATTTCATCACTGCCACGAAATGAAAGGCCCCGTTCTGCTAAAAACTTCACGACTTCAATTATTCGCTCTAGAAGTTTGTGCCAATACTTTTCTTGAATGTCCATTTGTTTCACAAGTTGTGAATCGACACGTTCACCTTTGTTTTTACGCATCAACAGTGAAATTAAAGCTTGTCTATGTGAGGAGCTTTCTTCATGTCCACGCAATAGATTGCTTGCATTTTTCCAGTCATTAAACCCTTCCACAGTAAACTTTGATGAACATTCTGAACTCATAAGCTTGCATGGGAAACAGAATAGGTGCCCTTTACTTTCTGAATAGCATAACCATTTTCTTGCATGTTTGTAAGTTTATGAATATGTGTAAAATAAGATTTCTGACAGCATCAAGTTTTCTTTTCAGTGTCACACAATTGCACGGATGAAGAGAAGGCACTATCAACATGTTGACATTTTTCACTTCCCTTGGATATCCAATATTCACGCTCACAGTCATCTATATTGTTCGGCCATTCACCAATATCATTAGAGTACTTCTTCGTTTCACTTATTCTTTCACATTCAGACTCAGTATATACTGGGTTTTGCTGTATGTTTTCTGCTGCCCTACACTAGTAGTACTAGTTGTTCCTGTACTTCCAGTTTCAGCAGTAAGAGTACCACCATCATGAACATCAAAATATTCTGTCAGCTTACGTGTTTTTGATATCACAAGTTGATCTCTTCTTTCTTTTTCTTCCTTCGCTTTACGTTTTTCACTTCCAGAAGCATAATTACGTCCAATATCTCTGTGTCTACTGCTCATTTTTTTGAGTTTTCTAACCTTACAAATCAAGAAATTTTAATCAAAATCGAAAGAGAGTGCGAGCACGCCGTATGCCTCAATTAAAACAGGAAGTTTCCGTTTCCTAAATTCTAGTTTTTATTGTTAATGCAAATTCATTTCACAAAGAACGAAACAAAATTAGAGGGGCAGTCACCTAAAGCCAAAAAAGTGGCTTCCGTCCAAACGTGACCAAATTTTCAACGCCACTTAAATGGCTTCCGTCCGCAAACAGTTACGATAAAAATAATGAAGATTCCCACTAAGTCACCCTCTTATGCTCTTTCTCTCACAATTTCGTGACACCAAATGAAAAGGCGCTAAAGATGGCATAAATCACAAGATCATTGGTTTAACGCTCGTATTAGAAGATGACCAAAAAATTAAGTACGTACATATTTATTGGCGCGGGGCCCTAAAAGCGCGGGGCCCGTAGCATATGCTACTTTGGCTACTACGTTAATCCGGCTCTGCTTGTTTGCCTATGTAAAATGTATTTAAATGTGCAATTTATTCTGGAATTCTGAAGATATGTGACAGATTTTGTCACCAAGAAGATAGTTTGCAGCTATTAACATTGATATATTAACGAGCTCCATTTCTGAAGTTTATTTTGCTAATAACATTATACAGTGGCATTAGACTAAAAAGTGTTTTTTTTAAATATTTTTAATAGATTTAATGCTCAATTTTCTATTCTAATGCTTAAAAAATGTTCGTTACCTTTCATCAATGGTGACTACGCCACATCCTTGGTGTTTCATGGAAGGACAAGGTGACAAATGTCGAGGTTCTGTAACGTGCAGGCCTTCAGAGCATGTATACAATGTTTAAGCAGTACTGACAATGCTGGCTTTGCCATGTCGCCGCAAGGAAGATGGTCGCATTCTCAAAGATATTTTCTACAGGCAACTGGCAGATGGCAAAAGAACAGTCGGGTGACTACAGCTGAAGTTCGAAGATGTGAAGGCACTGGACATAAATCCAGCAAAATGGGAGGATGAAGCTGCCGATCGCACAAAGTGGCGATGCTCCCTACGGAGCCACATCAGATTGGGCGAAAAGGAGGGGTCTCACAAGCAGAAGAGAAAAGAACACATCGAAAGGAACACCAGGCAAAAGAAACAGCTGAGGTGCATTCCCATAGTCAGTTATGACTGAAGGGGGCTACTAACTACTAATGCTCCAAAAGATTACATAATACAACTTTTATGACATGGTCGTGACAACTGTCAGGTAAACCCTTAGCAGATACTGTCATACAGGATGAAGTTGTCGTAAATTTATTTTGAGAGAAAAGAGTCGTAGAAATAGTGGTCCGGTTTAGAGTGGAAAATGATGATGGAAAGCTCAGTGATAGAAAATGTGGAGATTTAATAGTTACTTCACAGCGTGCTGGAGGAGAGTAAAGACAGACTTATTTACGACAAATCGTGTCTCTCAATCTTCTCTTTCACTCTCCTGGTCAAACAATTATTTGCCAGTTTTCCAGACTCGCATCTGCACGCACACCGATTCGGTGTTTTCAAACACACACACGACGTTGATACAAACTATATTAAACGAATAGGGGAAAAGTTGGGCTTTGGGTATATCCAACACACAGAACTAAATGAGTTTATGTGATTTTATTCACTTTAAACATCAATCACTAAAAATATCAGATATTACATAAATTATCATAAGTACACAAATGCAAATAACAAGTTTGGGAGGGGGTGAAGAAGATTGGTATCGACTAAGCCCTTCCCGCTCATTAGACAAAGACAAACCCAGTCCAGAGATAGATAATATCAGGAACACGGGTACGTTAACCTAACAGTAAAGTTGATTACTCTGAAAGAGGTGTTACCAAGTTAGGTATAAGTGATAGAAAAAAAAAACTGTTCTTCCCAGCTGTTCTTCCCTTTACTAAGCAAATGGAAAGGAGGTGGTTTTAAACAGAGTTAACAAATTATCAACTATCCCACTTAAAGGAACAATGTAGGGTATACAGAAAAGATATATGTTACCAGGTAAGCAAGTTAACAAAATGGTCACACAAAAGAATTAATTTCCTGTCATTCATACACGCGCTAGCAAAGGCCTTCACTCATCTTGCTCTCACTTACCGATTGTGAAAAAATCTTGCACTCCATAGAATAGCACAACAGCAGTTACACCTCAAACTAAATGTATGAGTGTTTGTTCAAGTTCTAGCCCCAGATTATCGGGTAGGCGGTCAGCACATAAAAGGATCCCGTAATCGCTGGAAAATGAATCTGTAGTTGTGTCTCTTTTCTTAATAAACAGTTTCTATGGGAGGGCACGGTCTCTGATACCGGGGTGAGGATGGTGTGGTCTATTTGACTATGCCGCGGATAATAAAATTCTTACGCGTGCTGGTACACTTTATCCGTGAGGTATGGTTTAAGTCCAGTGAGAAAACTAGTCACATCACTGTTCAGGAAATTATGAATTATCTCTCTGTGTCAGTAAACTAACAAAGCTCGGGCCAGTGTTCTTCTTCCCGTTACGACTTAAGTTGTTTGATGGTGCGTTAAATTTGTCTTTGGGTGTGCTTTCTTTGCTATAAGTTAGATAGCGGAATTCCAAACATAGAATCGCCTCAAAGATTAAAAATTTACACAGTCTCAACAAGTTCTGCGTCAGGGGAACTCTACACACTGTTTATGCTTTGCTTTGCTTAGATTGATTTCTTTATTGCTTTCTTAATGCTGGGATCGCACAGGTTACGATCACTCTGTATGAAAGAAAAAAAAAACATGTAATATACCGAAAACAAATAACCTTCTAAAGCGCGATGAATTTCCCGTTAAGCCTATAATACACTCGAGTATTTAATTATGTATTTAATAAACACTGCGCGAATTCTAGTGGTTAAAAACCCCACATCTATAAAACTAGGACTTAACTGAATTTATTAATTATAAATTCCTTCGCGACTTTAAAAGTTAATTTAAGCATCTATTATCTTTTGAAATAATATAATAGATAGATCATTATATTTAAAACTGGAACTCTTGAGATGGTTTAATTAAATAGATTTAAATTAACACAGAATCCCTTTAAATAGAATGACTGAGCTAGACCACTGATCACTTTACACAATATATATTACCGCTTTGCACAGAAATAGAAATCACTGCAAATATATATAAAATCCAGGGGAAAATCTATAACAAGATTTCAATAAAGCTAGTGCTTCTGTAAAGGTCTGGCCAGCGAGTGATAACGTGTCTAGTTCTTCATGGTCTATTTAGCTAAAATGAAATGTAAGTTGAGTGGGACATGATAAACTTGACAACTTATTTGATCTCACGAACTTTTGGGGATCTGACCGCCAAATCAAGAGAAGAAGCCGCCCCCTGGTCTTCGTATTCGCTCGCTGCTGCCCGTTTCGCTTTCCCCCGTTCGCTCGGTTCCTCGATTGACACCGAGACGCGAAATTAGCGGCAAGCAACTGCGTCTCGTATCAGGGAAAACTACTGTCTTTGATAGCGCCGATAGTCTCCCTTAAGATCCCTCGGTCTGTCTCTTTGATCTCGTCGCTGTATCCTACATGAGTCCCGGTGGAATGCGTTCTGGCAAACGAAAAGTTACAACAAATGTTCAGGGGTTCTAATGTTATGAAAAGCTAAGGGTCCCTTAAATCATCCATCATATCAGGGAAAATTCACTTGTCAAACTAGACGTACGTCACAATCGTCCCCACTTTTAGACATGAAACCATTTTTCATGTTTCATTTTTGACAATGGAGGTGACCTGATTGGTGATTTTAGGATGAGTGGTATCTTCAATTTGCTCTTCTTCCTCTGTAGACCAGTTTCTACTCAGAAAATCAGCCCCGACATTCTGTCTTCCCGGAATATATTCCACTTTGAAAGAATAGACGCTTAGAAGGAGGGCCCAACGCATGATCCTAGCGTTAAATTCTTTATTGGCACCAAGAAATGCTAACGGAGCGTGGTCTGTTTGCACCGTGAACGATGTACCATAAAGAAACTCATGATGGCGTCTGATACCGTCAATCAGAGCAAGACATTCCCTTTCAACTACGCTGTAGTTCCGTTCCGCTTTATTTAATTTCCGACTGCCATAGGCAACTGGAAATAGCATGTTCAGGTCACTGTCATCGGCTTGAAGCAGTGTTGACCCGATGCCCTGACCTGACGCGTCGACTCTCAGTACAAAAGGTTTCTTGAGGTCAGGCAACCTCAAAATGGGGTATGCAGACAACTGTCCTTTCAAAGTGCTATACGCGTGTTCGCACTTTTGATCCCATATGACCTTATCAGGACAACCTTTCTTTGTGAGGTCAGTCAGAGGTGCCGTCAGTCCGTTGAAGTTCTGGATGTACTTCTGATAGTATGCACATAGCGATATGAAGGAACGTACGTCTTTCTTCGTTCGGGGTCTTTTTGCTGCCACTATTTTCTCCACGTTCTTCTTAATAGGCCAACTGCATCCGTGAGAAATAGTGTGCCCCAGGAAGTCTAACTGTTCAAACCCGATGAGACATTTGCTAGGTCTGGCTGTGAGACCCGTTTCCTGTAGTCTCCTGAGGAGCATAGCAACCGTAGCAATATGTTCTTCATAGGTTTCCGATGCAATTAAGATGTCATCCATGAAATTATGGATATGGGGACTTTGCAAAGGTTCTAGAAGCTTCCTCATCATCCTGGTGAACACTCCTGGTGCGTTATGCAAACCGAACGGCATCACGTTAAATGTGTAATGTCCTTCACTAGTGCTGAAAGCTAACAAAGGTTTAATTTCCTCCTTGACTGGTATTTGATAATAACCTTTACTGAGGTCAATCTTGGAGAAGATCTTAGCTTTGCTGAGCTTGGTGAACAACTCAGAAACAGTTTGGAGAGGTTCGGGCTGGAATTCCGTTACAGCGTTTAGCAACCTGTAATCAATGCACAGCCGAACTTCCTTATTGGGCTTCTGCAACAGCACTACGCTTGAGCTGTAAGGAGATGTAGACTCACTGATAATTCCTGCCTGACGCAGCTTGTCTATTTCTCCGCGAAGTGCATCAGCTTTAGCGTACGGGATGGGGTAAACTCTGGTTTGAACAGGGGTCTCGTTTGTTAATTTCATATCAAATTCAATGAGATTTGTTCGACCAGGTACATCCGTTAAAACTGCACTGTACTGTTTTAGTAGAGCCCTAGTTTCTGTTTGTTGTTCTGGTGAGAGATTGTCGCCGAACTTGACATCTTTAAAGGATTCTGTGGGTTGCAGTGGATACTCCATGCAACCATCATCATCTTCCTCGTCTTCCGTTGCTATGGCGACAGCCAGGAGATGCTCGGAGGATGGCACCGGTCTTTCCAAATATTTCTTTAGCAGATTTATGTGGAAGACCTTCTCCTTTCCTTTGATGGAGATCTTGTAGTTGGTACGTGAGATCTTTTTAAGGACGGTAAACGGTCCTTGCCATCCGATGCGAAGTTTATTGCTTCCGGTTGGAAGTAGCAATAGGACTTTCTCCCCTGGTTGTAGTTCTCTCTCTTTTGCAGCTTTGTTGTATCTTTTAGTAATTTTAGCGCGGGCTTTCTTAAGGTTGGTAGTAGCTAGATCCCATCCTAGCTTTAGCCTTTCCTTAAGCTCAGATACATACTTGCTTGCAGAGACGACTGTCTCGTCAGCCTTCTGGTCTGTCAGGGACCGAAGTAAGGCTTCTAGTGGCCCCTTAATAGGTCTGCCAAATAAAAGTGTAGCTGGCGCAAAACCCGTAGACGCTTGGGGTACCTCTCGGTAGGCGAATAAGGCAGCCGATATATATTGGTCCCAGTCTTCCGGTTTCTCCTGACCCAGCTTACGTAACATCATGGTGAGGGTACCGTTAAAACGTTCCACGAGCCCATTTCCGGCCGGATGGTAGGGACTTGTGTGGATATGTTTGGCCCTCAAGATCTTAAAGATCTCCTCCATTAACAGGCTACGGAATTGGGATCCATTGTCCGTCAAAACTTGTTGAGGGAATCCCAACCGTGTAAAAATTTGCACAAGGGCTTCTGCGACATGCTTGGAATTAGTGCATGGTAGCGGTACGGCTTCGGCCCACATAGTGCAAGTGTCAACTAAGGTCAGGATGAACCTGTTCCTTCTTTTGGTCTTTTCCAGAGGACCAATAATGTCGACAGCAACCCGTTCAAATGGAGTCCCTACTATTGGCATTTGCCCCATAGGTACTGGGGGTGTCAAGTGCTTGGGTGCTACCCGTTGGCACTGGGCGCAGGATTTCACGTACCTGACAATGTCAGAGTTCATTCCTGGCCACCAATAGTGGTTTTTTTATTCGCTGAATAGTGGCGTTTTGTCCCATGTGTCCGCTAAAGGGAAGAGAGTGCCCCATTTCTAAGATCTGGTTTCTGTACTGCGTCGGTACTAGGAGCTGGTTATTCCCCGTGTCCGGGTTGCCCGTTCTACGATACAATACACCATCCTTAGAAAAAATGTCTCCGTTGTGTCTGGGGTCCTTAGCCATGGGCAGTTTTTTTAAAGCAGGGCGCCAGAGTAGGGTCCTTTTGTTGCGCCTCCTTCAGTTCATTCGGCAACAAGTTTGGCGCAGGCTCCCTCTCCTTCTTGGCTTGCCCTCTTGTGGTTACCGCTGCCACAATCGGCTCCTTAGGTCTCCCAATGAACACATATCTACATCCCAGGATAACTGGGTAGATCGGATCATCCATTATGGCCGCTTTAATAACTCCTCTGACAAAGTCAGAGTGTATTTCTACCAGTGCGATAGGAAGCGTCCTGGGTGCATCACTCCTGAAAACTCCACTAAGTTTGACGGTTTCCTCTGTCTCCTGACCGGGTTTGACTAGGTGCCTAGCGACAATACAATCAAAACTTAATCCAGTGTCAAAAAGACAAGTAGTAGAGGTACCGTTCAAAATTACAGTTCCTCGAGTTGAGGGTCGGTCCCCCCTCAGGTTGAGAATCACTGACATTGACTCTACCTTTCGAGGCTGTATGCAAACATCCAATGCGGTTTGCACCGGTTTGTTTGCCCTGATCAGACGTTCCTGGTGTAGGGGTCTTCCCTTTTCCTTGACCTTGGTGGCCGCGCTGCCACGTAGGCTTGTTGGGTTGATCAGAATTGTTGTTGGGGGGGTATCGGGTTTTGTAGAATTTCGATTTTTCCTGGGGAGGTTTCTGGGTATTGTTATCTCGTTGGTTATAATGTTGAGAGGAAGTGGAAGAATAGGATGCCTGTTCTAGATTCTGTTTTCGAGATGGCTCATCGGTGGGTTTACGTTTAGTGCTGGGAAGTTCGGCCATTGCATTGCTATAGCGTTCGGCTTTATTGAGTATGTCTTCAAGCCTGACTGCCCCCTGTTCCGCCAAAAATCTACGTGTTTCATTCGACAAAGTGGATTTTATCTGCTCCACAAGAACAAGTTCGAGGAGTCCCTCATATGAAAGAGGTAGGTCAGATAATTCAATGCACTTTGTCAGATAACCCGTGAGACGTGAAGAGAACTGGGGAAATGTTTCCGTGCTCTCTTTTCGGCTGTTTCTGAACAACTGCAGAAACTTTCGGGCAGTCATCTCAAACTGCTGTAGTAAGGCCTTTTTCAACATGTCGTAATCATGTTGATTCGGTCCCAGCTTTGTGTACACGTCATAAGCATTGCCTTTCAGTGACGTTGAAAGTTTGAGCGCCCAGCGGGTACTCTCTAACCCATAAAGATTCGCGAGTCTCTCGAATTTTTCTAGGTAGCTGTCAATTTTTTCGTTAGGGCTAGGAAAAGATTCTAAAGAAAACGACATAGCAGTTAATTGGGCAGATTGAGTACTGGAGAGGTCCATTGATTGAGACTGGGGCGAAGACGGCTCTCCGTTAGTCGAAGTAGAGGCGCCCCGACTCTCTAGAGCCTTAAGCGCCAGTTGATGCTGTCTTTCCTTGTCTCTCTCTCTCTCTCTGCGAGTTTCCATCTCTGCTTCAATTTTCTTCTGTTCCAAAAGACGTTCTTCCGCTTCTTTCTTATCTGCCCTCTCCTGGGCTTCTCTCCTCTCTGTTCTTTCTTTCTCTTCCTTCCTCTCAGCTTCGGCTCTCTGTTGCTTCGCCTTCCTCTCAGCTTCGGCTCTCTGTTGCTCCGCGTCATATATTTCCAATTCCTGGTTAATAAACGCGTTTGCAGCTTCTGCATCTAATCCTGCCTCTTTCGCTTCCAGCCTCAAGATGGACCTCATCTTTATCCTCTCTGCCATTGTTAAAGAATAAGATGAAGTATGCCTAGAGAACTAGTAAGAAGCAACGCGAAAGGGAGGAACTCTGAACCGCTACGAGAAAAAAAACCCAAGTATAAATTTACCTGTGTTACCTCCTACCTGTACTGTGCAAACTTATCGCTGCTATTATCTGGCAATTAAGGCTCTAAACGCAAGCGACTATGCCACTAAATGGTAAGTTACACTGGAAAAGAATCTACTTTTACTAACAGTCGAGAAAAATTTATATTAAAACAATTTAAAAGAAAAAAAAAATTTCCCTAAATTTTTAATCTCTGACAACAAACTCCGTCCCTAAAGTCAATTATTGAGATGAGACGTTGTTAACTTAATTTTTTAAAAATCAGAACAATCCGTCTTTAGCTAAGCTCAACTCTTTTTGACTTCAAAAACCTTTGTGACTGTAAAACAATCACGCAATCCCAGCAACTCTTATAAAGAAAGAAATTTAATTATCTCCGCCAGAGGATAATTATAATAGCAAATATATTTGTTTATCTGTACTTTCTACTGCTGTGGAGAGAAAACAACCTGTAAATATGCTGTGTGGACAACCCCAATACTTAAAGAACGTTTGTCTAGGGGTGTAATTATTTATTTATTTCCCTAATTCACAAAGACAAATCATTCACACTCTACCTAGTTAGACCCAAACTAAATCAGACTCAAAATATCTTTAACCCGGCTATGCGATTGCCTCAAATGTAGCTCAAGATCCCAGAACCAGCCCACAATATGTGTGCATCAAATGTATCTCAAAATTATCCCAGACGAGCCAGCCAAATATTGTCGTAAATTTATTTTGAGAGAAAAGAGTCGTAGAAATAGTGGTCCGGTTTAGAGTGGAAAATGATGATGGAAAGCTCAGTGATAGAAAATGTAGAGATTTAATAGTTACTTCACAGCGTGCTGGAGGAGAGTAAAGACAGACTTATTTACGACAAATCGTGTCTCTCAATCTTCTCTTTCACTCTCCTGGTCAAACAATTATTTGCCAGTTTTCCAGACTCGCATCTGCGCGCACACCGATTCGGTGTTTTCAAACACACACACGACGTTGATACAAACTATATTAAACGAATAGGGGAAAAGTTGGGCTTTGGGTATATCCAACACACAGAACTAAATGAGTTTATGTGATTTTATCACTTTAAACATCAATCACTAAAAATATCAGATATTACATAAATTATCATAAGTACACAAATGCAAATAACAAGTTTGGGAGGGGGTGAAGAAGATTGGTATCGACTAAGCCCTTCCCGCTCATTAGACAAAGACAAACCCAGTCCAGAGATAGATAATATCAGGAACACGGGTACGTTAACCTAACAGTAAAGTTAATTACTCTGAAAGAGGTGTTACCAAGTTAGGTATAAGTGATAGAAAAAAAAAAAAAAACCTGTTCTTCCCAGCTGTTCTTCCCTTTACTAAGCAAATGGAAAGGAGGTGGTTTTAAACAGAGTTAACAAATTATCAACTATCCCACTTAAAGGAACAATGTAGGGTATACAGAAAAGATATATGTTACCAGGTAAGCAAGTTAACAAAATGGTCACACAAAAGAATTAATTTCCTGTCATTCATACACGCGCTAGCAAAGGCCTTCACTCATCTTGCTCTCACTTACCGATTGTGAAAAAATCTTGCACTCCATAGAATAACACAACAGCAGTTACACCTCAAACTAAATGTATGAGTGTTTGTTCAAGTTCTAGCCCCAGATTATCGGGTAGGCGGTCAGCACATAAAAGGATCCCGTAATCGCTGGAAAATGAATCTGTAGTTGTGTCTCTTTTCTTAATAACAGTTTCTATGGGAGGGCACGGTCTCTGATACCGGGGTGAGGATGGTGTGGTCTATTTGACTATGCCGCGGATAATAAAATTCTTACGCGTGCTGGTACACTTTATCCGTGAGGTATGGTTTAAGTCCAGTGAGAAAACTAGTCACATCACTGTTCAGGAAATTATGAATTATCTCTCTGTGTCAGTAAACTAACAAAGCTCGGGCCAGTGTTCTTCTTCCCGTTACGACTTAAGTTGTTTGATGGTGCGTTAAATTTGTCTTTGGGTGTGCTTTCTTTGCTATAAGTTAGATAGCGGAATTCCAAACATAGAATCGCCTCAAAGATTAAAAATTTACACAGTCTCAACAAGTTCTGCGTCAGGGGAACTCTACACACTGTTTATGCTTTGCTTTGCTTAGATTGATTTCTTTATTGCTTTCTTAATGCTGGGATCGCACAGGTTACGATCACTCTGTATGAAAGAAAAAAAAACATGTAATATACCGAAAACAAATAACCTTCTAAAGCGCGATGAATTTCCCGTTAAGCCTATAATACACTCGAGTATTTAATTATGTATTTAATAAACACTGCGCGAATTCTAGTGGTTAAAAACCCACATCTATAAAACTAGGACTTAACTGAATTTATTAATTATAAATTCCTTCGCGACTTTAAAAGTTAATTTAAGCATCTATTATCTTTTGAAATAATATAATAGATAGATCATTATATTTAAAACTGGAACTCTTGAGATGGTTTAATTAAATAGATTTAAATTAACACAGAATCCCTTTAAATAGAATGACTGAGCTAGACCACTGATCACTTTACACAATATATATTTTACCGCTTTGCACAGAAATAGAAATCACTGCAAATATATATAAAATCCAGGGGAAAATCTATAACAAGATTTCAATAAAGCTAGTGCTTCTGTAAAGGTCTGGCCAGCGAGTGATAACGTGTCTAGTTCTTCATGGTCTATTTAGCTAAAATGAAATGTAAGTTGAGTGGGACATGATAAACTTGACAACTTATTTGATCTCACGAACTTTTGGGGATCTGACCGCCAAATCAAGAGAAGAAGCCGCCCCCTGGTCTTCGTATCCGCTCGCTGCTGCCCGTTTCGCTTTCCCCCGTTCGCTCGGTTCCTCGATTGACACCGAGACGCGAAATTAGCGGCAAGCAACTGCGTCTCGTATCAGGGAAAACTACTGTCTTTGATAGCGCCGATAGTCTCCCTTAAGATCCCTCGGTCTGTCTCTTTGATCTCGTCGCTGTATCCTACATGAGTCCCGGTGGAATGCGTTCTGGCAAACGAAAAGTTACAACAAATGTTCAGGGGTTCTAATGTTATGAAAAGCTAAGGGTCCCTTTAAATCATCCATCATATCAGGGAAAATTCACTTGTCAAACTAGACGTACGTCACAATCGTCCCCACTTTTAGACATGAAACCATTTTTCATGTTTTCATTTTTGACAATGGAGGTGACCTGATTGGTGATTTTAGGATGAGTGGTATCTTCAATTTGCTCTTCTTCCTCTGTAGACCAGTTTCTACTCAGAAAATCAGCCCCGACATTCTGTCTTCCCGGAATATATTCCACTTTGAAAGAATAGACGCTTAGAAGGAGGGCCCAACGCATGATCCTAGCGTTAAATTCTTTATTGGCACCAAGAAATGCTAACGGAGCGTGGTCTGTTTGCACCGTGAACGATGTACCATAAAGAAACTCATGATGGCGTCTGATACCGTCAATCAGAGCAAGACATTCCCTTTCAACTACGCTGTAGTTCCGTTCCGCTTTATTTAATTTCCGACTGCCATAGGCAACTGGAAATAGCATGTTCAGGTCACTGTCATCGGCTTGAAGCAGTGTTGACCCGATGCCCTGACCTGACGCGTCGACTCTCAGTACAAAAGGTTTCTTGAGGTCAGGCAACCTCAAAATGGGGTATGCAGACAACTGTCCTTTCAAAGTGCTATACGCGTGTTCGCACTTTTGATCCCATATGACCTTATCAGGACAACCTTTCTTTGTGAGGTCAGTCAGAGGTGCCGTCAGTCCGTTGAAGTTCTGGATGTACTTCTGATAGTATGCACATAGCGATATGAAGGAACGTACGTCTTTCTTCGTTCGGGGTCTTTTTGCTGCCACTATTTTCTCCACGTTCTTCTTAATAGGCCAACTGCATCCGTGAGAAATAGTGTGCCCCAGGAAGTCTAACTGTTCAAACCCGATGAGACATTTGCTAGGTCTGGCTGTGAGACCCGTTTCCTGTAGTCTCCTGAGGAGCATAGCAACCGTAGCAATATGTTCTTCATAGGTTTCCGATGCAATTAAGATGTCATCCATGAAATTATGGATATGGGGACTTTGCAAAGGTTCTAGAAGCTTCCTCATCATCCTGGTGAACACTCCTGGTGCGTTATGCAAACCGAACGGCATCACGTTAAATGTGTAATGTCCTTCACTAGTGCTGAAAGCTAACAAAGGTTTAATTTCCTCCTTGACTGGTATTTGATAATAACCTTTACTGAGGTCAATCTTGGAGAAGATCTTAGCTTTGCTGAGCTTGGTGAACAACTCAGAAACAGTTTGGAGAGGTTCGGGCTGGAATTCCGTTACAGCGTTTAGCAACCTGTAATCAATGCACAGCCGAACTTCCTTATTGGGCTTCTGCAACAGCACTACGCTCGAGCTGTAAGGAGATGTAGACTCACTGATAATTCCTGCCTGACGCAGCTTGTCTATTTCTCCGCGAAGTGCATCAGCTTTAGCGTACGGGATGGGGTAAACTCTGGTTTGAACAGGGGTCTCGTTTGTTAATTTCATATCAAATTCAATGAGATTTGTTCGACCAGGTACATCCGTTAAAACTGCACTGTACTGTTTTAGTAGAGCCCTAGTTTCTGTTTGTTGTTCTGGTGAGAGATTGTCGCCGAACTTGACATCTTTAAAGGATTCTGTGGGTTGCAGTGGATACTCCATGCAACCATCATCATCTTCCTCGTCTTCCGTTGCTATGGCGACAGCCAGGAGATGCTCGGAGGATGGCACCGGTCTTTCCAAATATTTCTTTAGCAGATTTATGTGGAAGACCTTCTCCTTTCCTTTGATGGAGATCTTGTAGTTGGTACGTGAGATCTTTTTAAGGACGGTAAACGGTCCTTGCCATCCGATGCGAAGTTTATTGCTTCCGGTTGGAAGTAGCAATAGGACTTTCTCCCCTGGTTGTAGTTCTCTCTCTTTTGCAGCTTTGTTGTATCTTTTAGTAATTTTAGCGCGGGCTTTCTTAAGGTTGGTAGTAGCTAGATCCCATCCTAGCTTTAGCCTTTCCTTAAGCTCAGATACATACTTGCTTGCAGAGACGACTGTCTCGTCAGCCTTCTGGTCTGTCAGGGACCGAAGTAAGGCTTCTAGTGGCCCCTTAATAGGTCTGCCAAATAAAAGTGTAGCTGGCGCAAAACCCGTAGACGCTTGGGGTACCTCTCGGTAGGCGAATAAGGCAGCCGATATATATTGGTCCCAGTCTTCCGGTTTCTCCTGACCCAGCTTACGTAACATCATGGTGAGGGTACCGTTAAAACGTTCCACGAGCCCATTTCCGGCCGGATGGTAGGGACTTGTGTGGATATGTTTGGCCCTCAAGATCTTAAAGATCTCCTCCATTAACAGGCTACGGAATTGGGATCCATTGTCCGTCAAAACTTGTTGAGGGAATCCCAACCGTGTAAAAATTTGCACAAGGGCTTCTGCGACATGCTTGGAATTAGTGCATGGTAGCGGTACGGCTTCGGCCCACATAGTGCAAGTGTCAACTAAGGTCAGGATGAACCTGTTCCTTCTTTTGGTCTTTTCCAGAGGACCAATAATGTCGACAGCAACCCGTTCAAATGGAGTCCCTACTATTGGCATTTGCCCCATAGGTACTGGGGGTGTCAAGTGCTTGGGTGCTACCCGTTGGCACTGGGCGCAGGATTTCACGTACCTGACAATGTCAGAGTTCATTCCTGGCCACCAATAGTGGTTTTTTATTCGCTGAATAGTGGCGTTTTGTCCCATGTGTCCGCTAAAGGGAAGAGAGTGCCCCATTTCTAAGATCTGGTTTCTGTACTGCGTCGGTACTAGGAGCTGGTTATTCCCCGTGTCCGGGTTGCCCGTTCTACGATACAATACACCATCCTTAGAAAAAATGTCTCCGTTGTGTCTTGGGGTCCTTAGCCATGGGCAGTTTTTTAAAGCAGGGCGCCAGAGTAGGGTCCTTTTGTTGCGCCTCCTTCAGTTCATTCGGCAACAAGTTTGGCGCAGGCTCCCTCTCCTTCTTGGCTTGCCCTCTTGTGGTTACCGCTGCCACAATCGGCTCCTTAGGTCTCCCAATGAACACATATCTACATCCCAGGATAACTGGGTAGATCGGATCATCCATTATGGCCGCTTTAATAACTCCTCTGACAAAGTCAGAGTGTATTTCTACCAGTGCGATAGGAAGCGTCCTGGGTGCATCACTCCTGAAAACTCCACTAAGTTTGACGGTTTCCTCTGTCTCCTGACCGGGTTTGACTAGGTGCCTAGCGACAATACAATCAAAACTTAATCCAGTGTCAAAAAGACAAGTAGTAGAGGTACCGTTCAAAATTACAGTTCCTCGAGTTGAGGGTCGGTCCCCCTCAGGTTGAGAATCACTGACATTGACTCTACCTTTCGAGGCTGTATGCAAACATCCAATGCGGTTTGCACCGGTTTGTTTGCCCTGATCAGACGTTCCTGGTGTAGGGGTCTTCCCTTTTCCTTGACCTTGGTGGCCGCGCTGCCACGTAGGCTTGTTGGGTTGATCAGAATTGGTGTTGGGGGGGGTATCGGGTTTTGTAGAATTTCGATTTTTCCTGGGGAGGTTTCTGGGTATTGTTATCTCGTTGGTTATAATGTTGAGAGGAAGTGGAAGAATAGGATGCCTGTTCTAGATTCTGTTTTCGAGATGGCTCATCGGTGGGTTTACGTTTAGTGCTGGGAAGTTCGGCCATTGCATTGCTATAGCGTTCGGCTTTATTGAGTATGTCTTCAAGCCTGACTGCCCCCTGTTCCGCCAAAAATCTACGTGTTTCATTCGACAAAGTGGATTTTATCTGCTCCACGAGAACAAGTTCGATGAGTCCCTCATATGAAAGAGGTAGGTCAGATAATTCAATGCACTTTGTCAGATAACCCGTGAGACGTGAAGAGAACTGGGGAAATGTTTCCGTGCTCTCTTTTCGGCTGTTTCTGAACAACTGCAGAAACTTTCGGGCAGTCATCTCAAACTGCTGTAGTAAGGCCTTTTTCAACATGTCGTAATCATGTTGATTCGGTCCCAGCTTTGTGTACACGTCATAAGCATTGCCTTTCAGTGACGTTGAAAGTTTGAGCGCCCAGCGGGTACTCTCTAACCCATAAAGATTCGCGAGTCTCTCGAATTTTTCTAGGTAGCTGTCAATTTTTTCGTTAGGGCTAGGAAAAGATTCTAAAGAAAACGACATAGCAGTTAATTGGGCAGATTGAGTACTGGAGAGGTCCATTGATTGAGACTGGGGCGAAGACGGCTCTCCGTTAGTCGAAGTAGAGGCGCCCCGACTCTCTAGAGCCTTAAGCGCCAGTTGATGCTGTCTTTCCTTGTCTCTCTCTCTCTCTCTCTGCGAGTTTCCATCTCTGCTTCAATTTTCTTCTGTTCCAAAAGACGTTCTTCCGCTTCTTTCTTATCTGCCCTCTCCTGGGCTTCTCTCCTCTCTGTTCTTTCTTTCTCTTCCTTCCTCTCAGCTTCGGCTCTCTGTTGCTTCGCCTTCCTCTCAGCTTCGGCTCTCTGTTGCTCCGCGTCATATATTTCCAATTCCTGGTTAATAAACGCGTTTGCAGCTTCTGCATCTAATCCTGCCTCTTTCGCTTCCAGCCTCAAGATGGACCTCATCTTTATCCTCTCTGCCATTGTTACTAGAGAACTAGTAAGAAGCAACGCGAAAGGGAGGAACTCTGAACCGCTACGAGAAAAAAAACCCAAGTATAAATTTACCTGTGTTACCTCCTACCTGTACTGTGCAAACTTATCGCTGCTATTATCTGGCAATTAAGGCTCTAAACGCAAGCGACTATGCCACTAAATGGTAAGTTACACTGGAAAAGAATCTACTTTTACTAACAGTCGAGAAAAATTTATATTAAAACAATTTAAAAGAAAAAAAATTTTCCCTAAATTTTTAATCTCTGACAACAAACTCCGTCCCTAAAGTCAATTATTGAGATGAGACGTTGTTAACTTAATTTTTAAAAATCAGAACAATCCGTCTTTAGCTAAGCTCAACTCTTTTTGACTTCAAAAACCTTTGTGACTGTAAAACAATCACGCAATCCCAGCAACTCTTATAAAGAAAGAAATTTA
Source organism: Oreohelix idahoensis (assembly GCA_024509875.1). Lineage (NCBI taxonomy): Eukaryota > Metazoa > Mollusca > Gastropoda > Stylommatophora > Oreohelicidae > Oreohelix > Oreohelix idahoensis. Next base: position 850,285 of record JAMPIV010001018.1, on the reverse strand, counting down.
ATTATCTCCGCCAGAGGATAATTATAATAGCAAATATATTTGTTTATCTGTACTTTCTACTGCTGTGGAGAGAAAACAACCTGTAAATATGCTGTGTGGACAACCCAATACTTAAAGAACGTTTGTCTAGGGGTGTAATTATTTATTTATTTCCCTAATTCACAAAGACAAATCATTCACACTCTACCTAGTTAGACCCAAACTAAATCAGACTCAAAATATCTTTATCCCGGCTATGCGATTGCCTCAATTGTAGCTCAAGATCCCAGAACCAGCCCACAATTATGTGTGCATCAAATGTATCTCAAAATTATCCCAGACGAGCCAGCCAAATATTGTCGTAAATTTATTTTGAGAGAAAAGAGTCGTAGAAATAGTGGTCCGGTTTAGAGTGGAAAATGATGATGGAAAGCTCAGTGATAGAAAATGTAGAGATTTAATAGTTACTTCACAGCGTGCTGGAGGAGAGTAAAGACAGACTTATTTACGACAAATCGTGTCTCTCAATCTTCTCTTTCACTCTCCTGGTCAAACAATTATTTGCCAGTTTTCCAGACTCGCATCTGCACGCACACCGATTCGGTGTTTTCAAACACACACACGACGTTGATACAAACTATATTAAACGAATAGGGGAAAAGTTGGGCTTTGGGTATATCCAACACACAGAACTAAATGAGTTTATGTGATTTTATTCACTTTAAACATCAATCACTAAAAAATATCAGATATTACATAAATTATCATAAGTACACAAATGCAAATAACAAGTTTGGGAGGGGGTGAAGAAGATTGGTATCGACTAAGCCCTTCCCGCTCATTAGACAAAGACAAACCCAGTCCAGAGATAGATAATATCAGGAACACGGGTACGTTAACCTAACAGTAAAGTTGATTACTCTGAAAGAGGTGTTACCAAGTTAGGTATAAGTGATAGAAAAAAAAACCTGTTCTTCCCAGCTGTTCTTCCCTTTACTAAGCAAATGGAAAGGAGGTGGTTTTAAACAGAGTTAACAAATTATCAACTATCCCACTTAAAGGAACAATGTAGGGTATACAGAAAAGATATATGTTACCAGGTAAGCAAGTTAACAAAATGGTCACACAAAAGAATTAATTTCCTGTCATTCATACACGCGCTAGCAAAGGCCTTCACTCATCTTGCTCTCACTTACCGATTGTGAAAAAATCTTGCACTCCATAGAATAGCACAACAGCAGTTACACCTCAAACTAAATGTATGAGTGTTTGTTCAAGTTCTAGCCCCAGATTATCGGGTAGGCGGTCAGCACATAAAAGGATCCCGTAATCGCTGGAAAATGAATCTGTAGTTGTGTCTCTTTTCTTAATAACAGTTTCTATGGGAGGGCACGGTCTCTGATACCGGGGTGAGGATGGTGTGGTCTATTTGACTATGCCGCGGATAATAAAATTCTTACGCGTGCTGGTACACTTTATCCGTGAGGTATGGTTTAAGTCCAGTGAGAAAACTAGTCACATCACTGTTCAGGAAATTATGAATTATCTCTCTGTGTCAGTAAACTAACAAAGCTCGGGCCAGTGTTCTTCTTCCCGTTACGACTTAAGTTGTTTGATGGTGCGTTAAATTTGTCTTTGGGTGTGCTTTCTTTGCTATAAGTTAGATAGCGGAATTCCAAACAGAGAATCGCCTCAAAGATTAAAAATTTACACAGTCTCAACAAGTTCTGCGTCAGGGGAACTCTACACACTGTTTATGCTTTGCTTTGCTTAGATTGATTTCTTTATTGCTTTCTTAATGCTGGGATCGCACAGGTTACGATCACTCTGTATGAAAGAAAAAAAAAACATGTAATATACCGAAAACAAATAACCTTCTAAAGCGCGATGAATTTCCCGTTAAGCCTATAATACACTCGAGTATTTAATTATGTATTTAATAAACACTGCGCGAATTCTAGTGGTTAAAAACCCACATCTATAAAACTAGGACTTAACTGAATTTATTAATTATAAATTCCTTCGCGACTTTAAAAGTTAATTTAAGCATCTATTATCTTTTGAAATAATATAATAGATAGATCATTATATTTAAAACTGGAACTCTTGAGATGGTTTAATTAAATAGATTTAAATTAACACAGAATCCCTTTAAATAGAATGACTGAGCTAGACCACTGATCACTTTACACAATATATATTACCGCTTTGCACAGAAATAGAAATCACTGCAAATATATATAAAATCCAGGGGAAAATCTATAACAAGATTTTCAATAAAGCTAGTGCTTCTGTAAAGGTCTGGCCAGCGAGTGATAACGTGTCTAGTTCTTCATGGTCTATTTAGCTAAAATGAAATGTAAGTTGAGTGGGACATGATAAACTTGACAACTTATTTGATCTCACGAACTTTTGGGGATCTGACCGCCAAATCAAGAGAAGAAGCCGCCCCCTGGTCTTCGTATTCGCTCGCTGCTGCCCGTTTCGCTTTCCCCCGTTCGCTCGGTTCCTCGATTGACACCGAGACGCGAAATTAGCGGCAAGCAACTGCGTCTCGTATCAGGGAAAACTACTGTCTTTGATAGCGCCGATAGTCTCCCTTAAGATCCCTCGGTCTGTCTCTTTGATCTCGTCGCTGTATCCTACATGAGTCCCGGTGGAATGCGTTCTGGCAAACGAAAAGTTACAACAAATGTTCAGGGGTTCTAATGTTATGAAAAGCTAAGGGTCCCTTAAATCATCCATCATATCAGGGAAAATTCACTTGTCAAACTAGACGTACGTCACAGAAGTGTTAAAGACTTTCTCTATACTAGTCCAGTTTTGAGAGGTGGTTCCCTTCCTTGCTGCCTTTGAATTCTATAACTCCAGCGTAGAATCAGGTAACCTTTTACAGCTGTGTAGACTGGAGCATAACACCACTGTGTTTTGAACCCAGTACTGTTGCTATAAGAGGGCTATGCTCTAACCCCTTTTTTAACTGGACGCTGTGTGACAACGTGGACAACATTAATCACATGACTGAAATCTGACAGTCAATGACTCTGTTCTCTTCATGTACACATCGGATTTATGTATCTCCATTCACCTCATCATTCTTCTATTTTCTCCTGCGCTCTTTCCAGCTGTATCGTCCACTCTTATGTTTTGTCAGTGTCTTTCTTCCATGTGTTAATTTGGTATTTTCTTCCTTTAGCAGTCTGGAATCATGTGACTTGGCAGAAAATGAAAATATCCATAGAAAATATATTTGAGAAAATAATAATAATAGCCCCTTTAGTCATAACTGACTATGGGAATGCGCCCCTGAGGTGACAGCCTTCAGCTGCTTATTTTTCCTGGTTGTTACTCCTCATTTCGCATACAGGCATGCGCTCTAGAGGAAGGCATAGCTGTACACGAATGAGAATACACGATAACGCACCGACTGTGAAAGCGCACCATTTATTTTAGTGGTGATGTAAGTCAAACTGCATTATGATGTAGGCGCCATCTGCTGCTGAAAGCTAACGGTCGACCTTCGTTCTCTTTTGGATCGTGTCCCTCGAGGTGGAAGGCCGTATTATTATACGCTCCTCATATGTGCATACTTCTCAAGATATTCGAGGATTGTAAGAAGACTTACTTAGTCATTCCCCTTCTACCGTGAGGTGTAGAGGTTTGGAAGAGAGAGCGCCAGACTATCCTATCGGCTGTCTTCCTCCTGGCCTGGTTCCATTCTAGTCCTCGGTCCTTCAAAGATTGTCTAATGTTGTCCTCCCAGCGGACTCAGGGTCCTTGGCTCTTTGTTTCCCATGCTTGTCGTGGTAGCCGGTCTTCTCCCATTCTGCAGACATGGCCAAACCATCTTAGTTGGGACTGTTCTACTTGGGTCTTCAGGGGGTGGGATTTAAGGTTTTGACGTATCGTCTGGTTGCGTACTATGTCTCTTGTTGTTACTTCAACCACCTTCCTCAGATACCTCATTTCTGAGGTTTGGATCTGGCTTTTGTGGGTTGTAGTCATTGCCCATGACTCGCATCCATATGTCAAGACTGGGACATAGGTGGGGCGGTATACAGCCATCTTCGTTTTCTTACCAACCTCTCTCTTGCTGAGGAATCCTCGTTTTATGGCCTGAAAAAGTCTCCCAGCTGCTGCTTTTCGAGTGGCCAACTCTTCTTTGATGCCTCCCTTTCGGTCAATAATAGCTCCGAGGTATTTAAAGTGGTCTACCTGCTCCAGGACCTGTTCTCCCAGCTTAATCTGATTTCTTTCTTCTCGTGATATCACCATGAATTTTGTTTTAGAGCTGCTTATGACCATCCCTCTCTTCTCCAGCTCTTCCTTCCAGACTTGCAGGTTGAATTGGAGATGTGCCTCTGATTTAGCAATCAGGGCAACATCATCAGCAAATGCCAGCTCCGAAATACAGACCTGTCTCATCTTCCAGTACCCCACTGAATACTTTCTTGTTCTCTCCTTACATGCCTTAATGACATCGTCCATGAGGAGTATGAAAAGGTAAGGTGACAGGATATCACCTTGTCTTACACCAGTGGTGGTCCTGAACTCTTCTGACTTATGGTTTGCTGTCCTCATATAATTTCTGCAAGACTTGTAGAAGCTCTGTATAGCATGAATCAGAGGTGCTGGAATGTTCTTCCTTGCCAAACAATCCCAAAGTTTACTCCAGGGGACCCTGTCAAACGCCTTTTCCAGATCTATGAAACAAAGATGGATCTCACTCTTATACTCAAGGGCCTGTTGTAAGAAGACTATGTTATGAAACATGCCTATGATGCAAGGCATCTTATAGAGGAGTATTTGAGACATAATCAATATATTTTCCGTCAGATTTGTGACAATGACTATTTAAGAATATGTATAGACTTTGATCAGTCTGACATTGGCTATTTGCTTTCCATGCATATAGAAGGACGGACCAAGAACTGTATATATAACAACCACCTAATTTCATCAGCATATGTCAAAATATGGAGCTGTGTAATTGTGCATGTTATTAAAGGCGGGCAAAGGTGGCTGCAGCTTTGTCAATGCAGCTGTCAATTTCTGTGTCCAGAGAGAGTTTGTCGTTGATGGTAGACCCCAAGTATGTAAAGTGGTGCATCACTGCCAATTCGTAGTTATCGATAGTGATAATGGTGCAGCACCCACATCCTGACTCAGCACATTTGTTTTCTTTAGACATAGTGTGAGGCCAAAGTCCATGCATGCTTGGGTTAAGCGATTCATCAAGCACTGAAGCTCCTGTTGGCTTTGAGTGACGACTGCAGCCCCATCAGCGAATAACAAGTCTCTTATAGTGACCCTTCTGATTGTTTTTGGCTTCAGCCTTACGAGGTTAAACGGTTGGCCATTTGACCTAGTGAGAAGGCATATTCCTTCAGTTGCATCTCTGAATGCATGTTTCAAGAGCAAGGCAAAGAAGATCATGAAGAGGGTCGGAGCAAGGATGCAGCCTTGTTTAACGCTACTGCATGTATCAAAGGGCTGTGATGTGCTTCCATATGCAAGGGATGTAATAGTGTGCTCTTACAGCATTTGATTAAATTGGGAGGAATCCCATCACTGCCTGGTGCTTAGCCAGAGGCCAAGCTATCAATGACCTTGCTGAGTTCTTCCAATGTTGGTTCAGCATCCAGCTCCTCCATAGTTGGCAGGCACTTGACAGTGTCAAGGGCTGCAGGCGTGACAGTATTTTCTGTAGTGTACAGCCCAGAGTAGTGTCTGATCCATCTCCACATCTGTTTACCCTTATCGGTTAGTTTCTCCCCACTGATTGTTCTTAGCAGTGCCATCTTACTTTTTTGAGGACCAAGGGCTTGTTTTACACCCTCGTACATTTGTCTAGTGTTGCCTGTTTGCACTGTGGTCTGGATGCTCTCGGTGAGCTGCAGCCAATATTGCACAATGTAGAGCAGTTTAAGAAAATACCCATAACTAGATCAGAACAGTAACAATTGCATGTTTAATACATGTCACTTTAAAAAATGGATGGAATTCTAACATTATGTAATTTCTAAGTAATCTTCTTCAGGAAATAATTTATTTATCAACACAGTCAATCATAAACAAACCAATATTTTGATAATAATAAAACCTAGAAAATGAAAACATCATCATAAACAAACCAATATTTTAATACATAACAATACCTAAAACATGAAAGCATTATCATCATAAACACAAATCTTCTAGCAAAGATATGAGCTCTTCAGGTCACAAATAAACTGAACTCACCCTGTCAAACATCATCATCCTTGCCCATCATATCCCTAAGGATCACAGACCTTCAACAAACTCATGCCAAGTTCTCCGGTCCTATGCCACCAGTTCCAGATCTTTCCATGTTTCTTCATCATCCATTTCTGTCTCCAGTTCTCTTCTCCATGTGTCTGTTTTTGTTTAGTTTTGCTCAGTCTCTCCTACCCTGAGGATTCCATAACAAGGAATGCCTATAATGCTATCAACAGGTTTCCTTGGTGTGTGTGTGTCCTATCCCTCACAAGTGTTGTCTTCTCATCTTTTGTTCAAATGGCAGTCGTCTGGTTCTTGCCATCAGTTCCACATTAGTGATTTGGTCGTAACATTTCAATTCTTCTGTTCTAAAAAAAAAAAAAGTCCATTTTTGAAAGTCTGCAACATCTTAGTTGTCATTTCTCTCCATGTTTCACAACCGTACAGAAGGATAACATACAGTTGAAAGATTCTTATGTTTCTACTGGACGTGAATTTTCTTTATGTCCATGCATTTCACAATGCATAGAAAGTTCCTCTTGTCCTTTGTATTGTTATTTTGATATCACCGTCTGTCCCTTCAGCTCTCCTGTCCTAAAATATGTGGTACCAAATTCAAAAGTGCAAATATTGACAAGAGACAAATGACATTGAAAAATAAAGTGAATACAAATAAGATAGACAACGCCCAAAATGTTCCACTCTGCAACAATGCCAACTCTCATAATCAGGTAAAAAACAATATCAATGGTATACCACCAACAAGTTTAATTATACGCAGAAAGTTAAGTTTCATTAACCACTGATGTTGTCATACAGAAATTTTACCTGAAGAATCAAGAATAACATATGTCATTCATTTATTTATTTATTTTCCTTTTCGCTTCATATGTAACATTGAGCCTCCACTGCTGCTTGTCCTCTTGCACAATGTTAATGTTGATGTTAATCAGAATTGACGACATTGCACTCCGGGCAAACCCATAGGTGCTCAGTCTTCCTCAGAAAATGTCGAAGGGTATGAATGCTAATCTTGCACAAGCCTGCATCAAAGCATTTTATATACTTTAGAAACTGTGATTTTGATAACAATTGATGTTACATGAAGAAGTTATCCAGCCCATGCCCAACCTCACATTAGTTAGCTCATAGGACATGTCTGAGGCAGCAGTATTCCTATTCTTTCTTTGTCTTCTCAGAGCCCTCCAGATACCACAAGGGGCACTGTGACACTACATCAGAAGATTTAAGAATTAACTTGTCATCCTGATATTTCATGGGAAACTTCGAGAATTAACTTGTCATTCTGAGATTTCATGGGAAACTTCAAGAATGAACTTGTCATCCTGAGATTTCATGCAAAACTTCAAGAATTAACTTGTCATTCTGAGATTTCATGGGAAACTTCAAAAATTAACTTGTCATTCTGAGATTTCACGGGAAACTTCAAGAATTAACTTGTCATTCTGAGACTTCATGGGAAACTTCAAAAATTAACTTGGCATTCTGAGATTTCATGCAAAACTTCAAGAATTAACTTGTCATTCTGAGATTTCATAGCAAACTTCAAAATTAACTTGTCATTCTGAGATTTTATGCAAAACTTCAAGAATTAACGTCATCCTGAGATTTCATGTGATGAAACTTCAAGAATTAACTTGTCATTCTGAGATTTCATGCAAAACTTCAAGAATTAACATCATCCTGAGATTTCATGTGAAACTTCAAGAATTAACTTATCCTCAGATTTCATGCAAAACTTCAAAATTAACTTGTCATTCTGAGATTTCATCCGAAACTTCAAGAATTAACTTGTCATCCTGAGATTTCATCTGAAACTTCAAGAATTTACTTCGTAAAATCTAAACACAAATAAATTAATAATTTTTGTAATAGTAACTACTGTTTTCCGCTTTTATACTACTTATAATGTTGCATCACCATTAAACTAATACCTTAAGTATGTTGGAGAATGTCTGGATAACTAGCAATAAAAGATGAGTAAGAGGAAGGGCAAAATGTAAGACGGGCCTATATGCACGATTCTCATCTATTAGTCAATACCCTTTACCTCCCTAAGGAGCATTGGTCATAAAGCTGGATCTCGTATAGTGGAGGCATCAACAATTCACTCCCTGTGGCAGTATCTGTTTGGGACTCAAAGCTGCTCACCTGTGGGAACATTTTCCGCATGCGCTGACAACACACGAAGTCCCAGGTCATTCAGCAACAGATTTCCAAAATGTCACGAGTTCTTATTATATGCCACCATAATCTGATTACGTTTCAAATTAAGTCTAATTTACCGTATGAATGGTTTAGATTTTGTGTGTTTGTATGTTTGTTTTTTTTTTGTTTTTTTTTTAAATATAAATTTTTAAATTTATTTTAATTAATTAATTTTTTTTTTCTTTTTCTCCCTCTTTTTTTTTTTTTTTTTTTTTTTTTACATACTTAAATTTGATTTGACTGGATGTTACAAATGTATGTTATTATTTTACCTTGATAATGTTGTATGCTTAAATAATGCTCAAAATACATGTACGATTGAAAGGATATGGTATGTAAGATGACAGAGAGTAGAAGGGCAGAATGTAAGACGGGCCTGCGTGCCCAATTCTTAACCCTTTGAAAATAAAGTTTGTTCGTTCGTTCAATGCAGAAACAGTTTGCTTTTTCCCTCTACAACTACAATCAGATTTACCTTCAAAGTGCTACAGTTACATAAAGGTAAAGAAGCAAACTAAAGCTAAAGGAAGGCATGTGGCTCTGCAGAGAAACCCTGACAATGTCAGGTTTTTAACTGCACAAATTTGGCAGTGTTAACAACAGGAGCAATCAAAATGTCGAAAAACAAGTTCTGTCTATATTTGTGTCAACTTACTAATTACCTATTATTGTGTTAAATGTCACCTGTGTGTTACCGGGGCCCAAAAGGGGAGCAAAGAATAGTAACACTGTTCCCTTCCATGCATGTCGTAGAAAGCAACTAAGGAGGGTTGGGCATGGGGCTGGTTACCCCATCCTGTAAAAAATTTAAACCACAAAAAACTTCAACAAATATGGACAAGTCAATTAAGGAAAATAAAACACAGCCATCCAAGACAGGGGAAGGTCCTCTCGCAGGGAGGTGTATGATGCAACACAGAGAAAGCCGAAAGGAGTCTGTGTTGCTGACTAACCTTCTTTCTTCTAGAACTTCCAGATTTGGCACCTGGAATGTTCGGACATTAAACGAACAAGGGAAAGTGGCACAAGTTGCAGCAGAAATGAGGGAATATAAAATCGAGGTTCTGGGAATGTGTGAAACAAAGTGGAAGGGGGTAGACAGGAAGAAACTCATCGCAGGTGAATTGGTGCTGTCCTCAGGACATGAAGACGAAAGTTCACACCACAGTGAAGGGGTAGCTCTTATGTTATCTAAAGAAGCACAGAAAGCACTCATTGAATGGGAAGCTGTTGGACCTAGAATAATAACAGCCACTTTTAAAACAGCTAAAAAGAAAATACATGTAAATGTCATCCAATGTTATGCACCAACTAATGACAAAGAAGAGTCGGTGAAAGAAGCATTTTATACTAGACTACAGGAAATTATGGATAAAGTTAAAAGAAGAGACATCACAATTTTGATGGGTGACATGAATGCAAAGATAGGTACAGTCAATACCGGATTTGAAGAAGTCATGGGAAAACATGGGCTAGGAATAATGAATGAAAATGGGGAACTATTCTCAAACTTCTGTGCTTCAAATCAACTGGCTATAGGAGGAAGCATGTTTCCACATAAGAGAATACACAAGGCAACATGGATATCACCAGACCATAGAACAGAAAATCAGATTGATCATATATGCATAAACAAGAAGTTTAGATCATCATTGCAGGATGTAAAGGTATATAGAGGAGCAGATGTGGCATCAGATCACCACCTTCTGATAGCCAAAGTAAAAATGAAACTCAAGAGATATGCAACAATGCAAAATTATAGACAACAATTTAATGTAGGACATCTAAGAAATCAAGAAACAAGAAACAAATTTGCGGTCACAGTATCCAACAAATTCCAAGTGCTCCAACAGCTGGAAGAAGTAGAGAATACAGAGGACTATTGGCAGCAGGTCAAAACTGTATGGAATGAGACATGTGAAGAAATACTGGGGAAAAGGGAAAGACAACAAAAAGCATGGATAACAACAGAAACCATCAATAAGATAAAAGACAGAAAAAACAAGAAAGCAGATTTAAACACAAGCAAAACCAGAAGTTCCAAAGCCAAGGCTCAAGAAGTGTACACAGAAGCAAACAAAGAAGTATCAAAAGAGACAAGAGGAAGTATACTGAGGAGTTGGCAAGAGAGGCAGAAGATGCTGCAGCCAAAGGAAATATGAGAGAACTGTATAGCAGCACAAAGAAGCTAACAGGGAAATACAAGCAAACAAGTTGCCTCATAAAAGACAAGAATGGGAAACTGCTCAGCAATATACAAGAGCAAATGAAGAGGTGGACAGAATATTTTGGTGACCTTCTCAATAGACCAGCTCCACAAAACCCCCCAGACATCCAGCCAGCAGAAGAAGAGCTACAAATTAACGGTGAAAGACCAACGAAGGAAGAAATAAAGAAAGCCATAAAGCTTCTAAGAGATGGAAAAGCGGCTGGACCTGATGGCATTCCAGCAGAGGCCATAAAAGCAGATATCAATACGGCTACAGAGATGTTATATAAATTACTTGGTAAAGTCTGGGAAAAGGAAGAGATACCAGCAGAATGGAAGAAGGATATCTGGTTAAGTTGCCCAAGAAGGAAAATTTACAAGAGTGCACAAATTATAGAGGAATAATGTTACTATCAGTGCCAGGAAAAGTATTAAACAGGATTATCCTTGAGAGATTAAAAGAGTCCATAGACAAGAAACTGAGAGATGAACAAGCAGGTTTTCGACAAAACAGATCATGTACAGACCAGATAGCCACTTTGAGAATAATAGTTGAACAAAGTCTGGAATGGAATTCACCACTATACATCGGATTTGTGGACTACGAAAAGGCATTTGACAGTGTAGACAGAGAATCACTTTGGAAATTGATGAGGCATTATGGAGTTCCCCTGAAGATCATTAATTTAATAAAGAAAACATATGAAGACATGACATGCAGAGTTCTTCACGAAGGACAGCTTACAGAACCGTTTGGGATAAGAACAGGAGTGCGACAGGGATGCCTCTTGTCTCCATTTCTTTTTTTTACTAGCAATAGACTGGGTTATGAGATCATCGACAACACACAACAGAAATGGAATCCAGTGGACTCTGACTAAGCAGTTGGATGATCTGAATTTTGCTGATGACTTGGCTCTTCTGTCCCATAACCATAATCAGATGCAGGACAAATTGAAAACACTCGATGAGAGGTCACAGCAATTGGGTCTGAAAATACACAGGGAAAAGACAAAAATAATGAGAATAAATGCAGGTAATGATAACAGTGTTGAACTTGAAGAAACACCAATACAAGATGTAGAATCATACACATATCTTGGCAGTAATATAGACAAAGTTGGAGGGACAGACAGTGATATCAAAATAAGAATACAAAAGGCAAGAGGAGCTTTCATTGCATTGGGAAATATATGGAGATCAAGAGAAATCGGATCCAACATGAAAATAAGAATCTTCAACTCAAATGTGAAGTCAGTCCTATTGTATGGCTCTGAGACATGGAGAACAACAAAGACAACAACCAAAAAAACTACAGACTTTCATAAATGGGTGCTTGCGTAGAATAGAGGGATTAAAATGGTATGACAAGGTTACCAACGTGGAACTGATGACAAGAACTAGACAAGTGCCAGTGGAACAAGAGATGAGAAGAAGACGATGGCAATGGATAGGACACACACTGAGGAAACCTGTTGATAGCATTACAAGGCAGTCCTTGTTCTGGAACCCCCAGGGCAAGAGAGGCAGAGGTAGACCAAGAAGCACATGGAGAAGAGAGCTGGAAACAGAGGTGAAAATGATGAGGAGAACGTGGAAAGAACTTGAGATGATGGCACGTGACAGGAGGACTTGGCATGTGTTTGTTGAAGGCCTATGCTCCTTTGGGAGTGGAGGGTTATGATGATGATGTGTTAAATGTAGTACTCATTATTTCACTCTATATTAATTTTTGCGTTTGTCAGGAAACATTTGTGCCAAGTTTGACCAAAAGCATAAGAAAATTGCGTCTACTTTCAATATCTTTATGCACACATACAGATGTGACCAACACATATACAGATGTGACCAACACACATGCAGACGTGACCAGCACACATACAGATGTGACCACGTCATCATTTTCATTTTCACTCCTTATGGAGCATGGACCCACCATTGTAGCAGACGACCTGCACCAGGCATTCACATGCTTTTACAGTAGTGGTTTCTGTAGCAAGCTGTTTCACATAGCAAGGTTACCAGCCTCATGCACAATCTCATATCAGCTGCTTTGTGCAACATGTATGTCTCATCAGAGACCCCCCGGTAACTACATGGGGGACAAACAGCCTGCGGATGCTGCAAACATCTTAAACAAGCTTTCTTCTTGTAATTCTCAGAAAATATTGATGATGTTACATAATCAAGAAGTTTTAAATGATTATTTCTATGAGGTGATAAGAAAATTAGCAATTCAAGTGACAATGCAGAATCTGAGAGCCCTTCAGGTCCTTGAAATTTACAATGTGACAATCCTTCTAATTTACAAAGTGCCAAAGTTACATCTTCTTGAAAAATTCTGAACTATGCAAGTTGGAGAGATGAAAATGTATGTACTTAAATCAAATTACGCTATAGACTATGGGTCTAAAACTGTTCTTTACTTTAATACTTTAACATGAATATTCTCATAATTAGATTCTGTCACTTGCAATTTTTTTAACATGCTTACATTTTTTAAATCTACATGTGACAAATAGATATGATTTTCACTGTTAATCCCTTTTTTCAAATACTACCAGACAAGGTATTAATTAATATTTTTTTATTTTTCAGACTTTAGGGGTTTTTTTAACGTAGAATAAATCACCAGCCTTTTTCAACAAGTGTCAAATGTTCATATTGCACATTCCAGTTATATATACATACATATATTTGTATATATATAGATATATATTTATAGATATATATGTATGTATGTGTGTGTGTATATATATATATATATATATATATATATATATATATATATATATATATATATATATATATATATATATATATATATATATATATATATATATATACACACACACACAAGGGGCGTTCAGAAAGTAATGCACCACATCGTTTTTCTCAGGAGCTGTTTATTCAAAAAGCATGAAATTTATACACAATATACATGGATATGTCATGTAAACATCGGTATTATTCAACATAATCCCCATCAACTTGTACAGCTTTATGCCAGCGCGAAACAAGTGCATGCATTCCTAGCACGTACCAGATTTTGTCTTGATCATGTAGCCATTTCTTCGCTGCATGAATCACTCCTTCACCATCTTCAAACCTTGTCCCACGGAGTGCATCTTTAAGTGGACCAAATAGATGAAAATCAGAGGGTGCCAAATCGGGACTATAGGGTGGATGGGGTAGTACAGTCCAACCCAATTTGGTGATTGCTTCCCGTGTTGCCAGACTTGTGTGAGGTCGAGCATTGTCGTGAAGGAGAAGCAGGTCTGCTGGATTCTTGTGCGGCCGAACTCTGCGAAAACGTTGATTGAGTTTTTTCAATATCTTAATGTAAGCTTGCGAATTGATTGTCTCTCCTCTTGGCATAACGTCCACAAGAATCACATCTTCAATGTCCCAAAAGACAGTGATCATGACCTTTCCAGCTGAAGGAATTGTCTTGAATTTCTTTCTTCGTGGTGATTGCGGATGATGCCACTCCATTGACTGTCTTTTTGTCTCAGGTTCAAAATGATGTGCCCAGGTTTCGTCACCTGTAACGATCTTAGCCAAAAAGTTCTCTCCATCAGCATTGAAATGCTCCAACAATTCAGAAGAAATTGCTTTCCTTTGCAATCGGTGGTCATTTGTGAGACTTCGAGGAACCCATCTTGCGCAAACCTTAGAAAATCCGAGAGTTTTTATAACTGCATTTGCACTACCAATGCTGACTGACAGCTGTAAGGCCAATTGTTGAGTAGTGATTTGCCTGTCAGTAAGAATAATGCCCTCAGCGCATTTCAACATTTCTGCGTTGGTGGCTGTGGCAGGACGTCCACAGCACGGCCGATCAAGCAGCTCTGTATCTCCACTTCTTGATTCTTTGATTCTCTGAATCCAGCGACTGATTGTACTCCTGTCGACTGCAAAACTTCCATACACATCACATAGACGCTTGTGAATGTTCACAACAGTTTCCTTCTTTGCAACGAGAAATTCTATCACAATTCGCTGCTTATAACGCATGTTGCTAACACGCTCCATTTCAACGGTTTAGGGCAGCCGTATTATTTGGTCAGTTGCGGTGCAATTTGGTGCACACAATTGGCACATGCCATATTTGAAGTGTGCAAAATTTCATGCTTCTATCTTCATTATTAGCTGAGAAAAACGATGTGGTGCATTACTTTCTGAACGCCCCTCGTATATATATATATATATATACACACACACACACACATATATATATATATTTTTTTGTTAACAAATGTTGAATTGAACTACTGTGTTTGAAAGCTAAGTCTAAAATGCTGTAAGACTTAATTCCACAAAAAGATACAGCTAAAATCTTCAGTGAGGTCAGTGAACAAGAAATAAAATGTCTGAAAAAAAAAAACACAAATGCAACCATATGTTTGTTTTTTTTAAAAAGGGGAAGGGGTTTTGGGAAAGCACAATCAGCTTTGGTTACAAACTTATGTTCTAAACCCAATAAATGTGCTAAAAATTTGCTGACGCAGCATAAATGATTTAATATACCAGGTGCCATTTGTGGATACAATTCTTTATTTTTTTCAAGGTCATGAACACATCAAGCCTACCATTTGAGCACTTGTTTGCAACTATTTTCACGGCCCAGTTATAGAAAAACACAAGTACAAAAAAATGTAACACCACTTCCAGCCTTAAATGTGTGAAATACAGTTGAATGAACTACTGTTACGTGAAACCAAAAGTGTGTCCCAGATAGAAGTTGAAGTGCACAGTGCAAAGCAAAAGTAAGGAAACACAGACAGATGCACAGCCACACGTATACCTCTATTTGTGCATAATATAAATTTGTTTTTATCCTTTTAAGCCCAATATGCAGTTACAGTGAAGTCAACTTTTTACATGACATATCTAAAGCATTTGCTGAGCCATGCATTGAATCTACATGAAAATTTGGTGCCATCATAAACAGTAACAGAAGCTCAAACATACATAAAAGACCCAAAGATGCAGCAATAGAGAATGCAGTCAGCGACCCATAGCTTGACTGCTTGCATCAGGATCAGCGAACCAGAGCTGGTCAAGACCATACTCCACCTCCACGTGGTGGTCCTGGAAACAGTCTGCAGCAATGCAGTCTGACTGAGCGAGTACGGATCGAAGAGGGAAGGCAAACCCGGTCCCAAAAAATGCCATGCAGAAGTCGGATGTGTCGACCGAAAGGTGCAGATATCACAGCTACGGCGTAAACAGACACAACGCAACCACCGTCCTTTTCAGGGCGAACGAGGAAGAAGAAGAAACATACATAAAAACAATCAATTTTGTTGTCACCATTATTCAAATCCTTAATCACGTGTATGCCATTCGAGGAGTAACACTTGTACAATATTCATTTAGCTCATTTTAATCTCACCTTTTGTCTGTATGACAACCTACAAGCACACACACACACACATTCTCTCTTTCTCTCATTTACACCTCATTCTTTTCTTGTCTTTCACCAATTCTCTTCTCCGTGTGTTCTTGAGTCTCCCTCTACTATTCTAACCCTCGGGGAATGCAGAACACAGACTGCCTTGTAATACTATTAACAGGTCTCCTCCTCCTCAGCATGTCCTTATCCATTGCCAGCGTCTTCGTCTCACATCGTGCTCCCCTGGCACTTATCTGGTTTGCGTCATCATTTCCACATTAGTAATCTTGTTATGGCACTTAAATCTTTCTAATTCTACGCAATCACCTGTTTATTTTTTTTTTTTCGTACACCCGCTATAACTCGAGGCGAAATCTCGAGGTTAGTATGTCTAACATGAGACTGATTTTACGTGAGTATCCCTTTTTTCTTGCACAGAGACAAATTTTCCTCGCCATTCAGGCAGATACTCGCCGATTTCGGAGGTACCCATTAGAGCTGGGTTGGCTCAGGAGCCGCCAGTCCCTGGTCGACGACACTCCTTCAAATATTCTCGCCAGGGCTCGAGTTAATCCAGTCCAAATCCCGGTCGATGAAAAATCTTCAAATGTCCTCGCCCGGGTTTGATCCTGGGTCACCCGCGCAGTGTGGTAACCACTTCGCTAGCGCGGCTCCCACCTGTTTATGAAAGTGTATGTGTGTGAGGGCATGCCATCCTGTTTTTGTAGCTGATGCCTGATGTTATTAGAAAATAGTATTTCGGGACCACAGCTTCTACAGCTAGAAATAATTTGGAAGGAAAATGCGAATGTACTTGGTGTTACAGAAATTTCTGTGCTAGCCATGCCTTTGCACACAACACAGTTCACACTGACAATCTTACTCTCTGTGTGCTATTATACAAGAGAAGACAGATAAATGGCTTTGATAGAATGTAATATATAATCCATACACAGATAAACTGCATGAATATAATACAGGGTGGTGCAAAAGTAGGTATACACTTTAATAACAAATATTTTGTATTTATTATCACTTTTTATTTTATTTACTATTTTATTAGCATGTAGATATATTCACTTTATTAAAAAATAATTCACTTTTCTTGTTAACTTAGCATTGTTTTCCCCCACTGATACATTTAATGAAAAAGATTAAAACAGAGAACTTTGCAACAGTGTGTGTCGCAGCGTGGCAGGTAGACTTTGAGAATGTGTGAGCAATGAAGGCAGCCAGTTTGAGCACCTAAAGGTTTAATATTAATTTGCTTGTTAATAATGTATTGTACGTGTTCTACATATGTACTTAATCTATTTATATCATCATCATCATTTTCTTTTGCTCTCCATACTATTGCAGCTGGTCCCCTTACAGGAAGCCTGCACCAAACTATCACATCCTCTTGAAAGAGTGGTATCTGTGGCAAAATGTTTTAAATGATGATGTTGCCAGCCCCCATGTTAGTCGTCTTGTATGACTTGTCTGAGGAGGCAGTAGTTCTATTCTTTCTTTGTCTCATCAAAGAACCCCGGGGACTAGACGGGGCCCACTTATTCTCTATAGTAAGTATTCATTACTTTGTAATAAGCAATAAATAAATGGAAAGAAACAGTATGCCAACTTTTGAACCACCCTGTATGTTCCACATTACCGTACTCTTTATACTTTACAACACCTGACATGGTAGAAACAATATGTCAGCTCCTTATACAAATATAACAGAGTACTTAACAACAACTTCCTTTTGCTCAAGGGACTAGGGCAGCATCTGCTGATCCAACACACCAGCATTTTTATTCATAAAAGCAATGGCTAAAATGTCAACCATATGACGACTCCAACTGTTTCTGCTGCAGAAGTCGTATCTGAAGCTTGACGCTCAGACAAATCATTCTCTCCTCGTGGATTTTCTGGCACAAGTCAGCATTGCTCATCTGAAAGCAGAATCAAATTGTGCAGGTTATAATCTCTGACAATCTCTTTTTTTTTTAATAAGCTGACCACAAGTGACAACTTGATGAAGAAACATGATAGAATACTACTTACTTACTTACTTAGTCGTTCCTTTTCTACCGTGAGGTGTAGACGTTTGTAAGAGAGAGCGCCATACTATTCTATCGGCTGTCTTCCTCCTGGCTTGGTTCCATTCTAGTCCTTGGTCCTTCAAAGATTGTCTAATGTTGTCCTCCCAGCAGACTTTGTGTCGTCATGGAGGTCTGGATCCCTGGCTCTTAGTTTCCCTTGCTTGCCGTGGTAGCCGATCTTCTCCCATTCTGCAGACATGGCCAAACCATCTCAGTTGGGACTGTTCTACTTGGGTCTGCAGTGGTTGGGTTTTTAGGCCTTGACGTATCGTTTGGTTGCGGACTATGTCTCTTCATGATAGAATACACTGCTTACATCGAGCAAGTAACCCACCAAACCATGATGAGGAAATAATTATACTGTGCTACTTCTGCTGCATATCCTGGTGACGGCGCTAATTCTCCTGCGGTCACTTCATTCCTGCCCGTTCCATTTCAATGTCATTGGATCTTTTTAACCAAACTTATGGTCAATACACCATGAACAAAATTGAAAGGCCTGCGCACTCTTTTAATGGGTGTTCAATTTTGCTTTCTGAATGCAGTGTGCGCCTTTTCCTTATCCCCCCCCCCCCCCCCCAGAAAAAAAAAAGTGGCAGGGTTTCTTCACTGATGGTTCAGACATTACATTTAGACAATTAGTATAAATGAGATAACACCCTGTGTAGTTAGTTCCCTCGGGTCTCTGATGAGACAAAGAAAGAATAGAATTACTGTTCCCTCAAGCATGTCGTACAAGGTATAAGGAAGGGAAACCCGAGGCCTGTAAACAGTTAATAAATATTAGACAAACATAAAGGTATGTTATCAGGCACTCGTAAGAAATAAAGAAGTAGAACAATAGACAACAGAAAAACAACAGATGTGAGTGGCTTACCCAGGATTCGAACCACGGACCTTCCGTACGACAACACCGCCTAGCTATACAAGTGAATCACACTATCCTCCCGGCCAGCTAGGCATCCCCAAAAAAAGATGCTTTACTGACCGGTCATTAGTGCAAAACACAAGACAACACCGGAAGTTTACAATGGGCAGCTTAGCCTTATTAATGACGCAATCACTCCTGTCATTCCCCTATTATACAGTATATGTCAGTCCACACAAGACAAAGACCTTGATACTGTGTCTAGTAAATGATAGAGGACTTAAGAACAGTAGTATAGAACAGAGGGTAGGTTTCTGGTATTGTATAAACATATATAACATATAAGGAAGGGAAACCCGAGGCCTGTAAACAGTAAATAAATATTAGACAAACAAAAAGGTATGTTATCAGGCACTCGTAAGAAATAAAGAAGTAGAACAATAGACAACAGAAAAACAACAGATGTGAGTGGCTTACCCAGGATTCAAACCCCGGACCTTCCGTATGACAACACCGCCTAGCTATACAAGCGAATCACACTATCCTCATTAGTGCGAAACACAAGACAACACCGGAAGTTTACAATGGGCAGCTTAGCCTTATTAATGACGCAATCACTTCTGTCGTTCCCCTATTATACAGTATATGTCAGTCCACACAAGACAAAGACATTGATACTGTGTCTAGTAAATGATAGAAGACTTAAGAACAGTAGTATAGAACAGAGGCCTAGATGGCCGGGAGGATAGTGTGATTTGTTTGTATAGCTAGGCGGTGTTGTCGTACGGAAGGTCTGGGGTTCAAATCCTGGGTAAGCCACTCACATCTGTTGTTTTTCTGTTGTCTAGTGTTCTACTTCTTTATTTCTTACGAGTGCCTGATAACATACCTTTATGTTTGTCTAATATTTATTTACTGTTTACAGGCCTCAGGTTTCCCTTCCTTATATGTTATATATGTTTATACAATACCAGAAACCTACCCTCTGTTCTATACTACTGTTCTTAAGTCTTCTATCTGTTGGGAGTAGAAAATGCATTAGTTTTAACGCCGAGTTTGGCACTTTGCCACTTCATCCAAATAGCCACTCTATGTCACGTGATGAGACTGGCTGGGGAAGTTTTGCTAACAAGGCAGGTAAAAAAACGAGAGAGAGTTTAGCAGCGCGAAGCGGGCAGTGAGTGACCAGCCGTTAGGCGGCACAGATGTGTGTTTGGGTATGTGTGGAAAGCCCTAATGTATATTCCTGTTTTTACATGGAAGTATTATAATGTATGGCATATTTAACATTCATAATTGTTCATGCAACTGAGTGACTTTTATTATTATTATTAATATTGATTGTGTTCTTATTGCCTGACCACATCAATGGGTCTAATGTGAAGTTCGTCGTCATGTGTAATAAAGTTACAAACCGTCATTCAGTTATTATTACTTTCATTGGAGAAAGAGATGTGTACACAAAGTAAGTTAATACTAAGAGTTAATGTTTATTCGCCAGGCACGTAAAGAGAGAACCCAGGACATTACATTACTACCAATATTGGATACACATAAACAGTCGTGCAAACGCAAAAGGTATGAATAAGCACGAAATAAAATAACCACACACCCCTCGATAGAGGGGACTTAACAGATGGGAAGCCAAGCCTGTGCCTCGCGATGTTTAATGCCTGAATTAATTATGTGCACCAAGTTATCTAAAATGCATTTGCATCAATTGAACTATAACATGAGTGAACATAAAACAGGAGTTCAGATGCACTTTTAAGGCAACGTGTTTTAAGCTATTTTGAAGAACTGGGCTGTTTAACAATGACTTTTTGTTCGTGTATATGAAATATCTTGCAAACGATCCTTTTTGCAAAAACTACGGTGAAACCAGCTTTCGCGCATATGAACTTCCAGTACAAAGCGAAACTTTTCGACGCACTGCGGCAAATTAGCCACGCCCCGTGACCTTTAACGGCAGCAGGAATTTATGTCAACAAACACGCATGATTTCTGTTGATGGAATATTTTAAAGACGAATGGAGGACCTATTTTTCCAAAAACATTGAAGGCTTTCAGGGACCATGCGTGTACTAACATTTATAAATCTATAAAAGAAACTTTGCGGACCTTATTATTAAGAAATAAATAAAACAGTTCGACCAGACGACATATTATAAAACAAGTTTTCAGAACTATAGTTTCTATTTTGGCTTAGTGTTCCTGATTCATGCGAGACAGTGTAAACTAAATTACGCCGTGTTCAGACCAAAACACTTTAGTCTGCATTTTACGATACGTTTAGCTGCATTTTAAAAGCTTCTTTAAAGCCTCTTGTGCTTTCATAGCGTGCTCCATCTTTGCTATTTTTTTTTTCTAAATTGTGGAATTACCAGGGGAATACTCAACCCCACAGTGGGTGTAAAAACTAATAATCACTTGTGAAAATTAACCCTTTCCAACACCACATTAAAAACAATCTTTTACCACAAATTAACCATCTAATAACCCCAAACCCAATTACCCCATTACCTAACCTCTCCAAACAACATACTAAATACAATTACAATCATCCCAAAAACCAATACATTCCTTATCACAACAAATTCACCACAATCCAAACCATAAATACCCCCACACCAAATACAATTAACCTAACAAAAAATCCCCTACCCATACCATTACAAAAACCATAACCTTTTGGGGGTAAAATAACATACAAACCCCCAATAAAACACCAATTAATCCATACAATAATTAAATAACAATTTTAATATATTAATTCTTAAAAATAATTCCACCCATATTAATAAACTCATAAAACCCCAACCACAATAAACCACACCTAACCCCCCATACCAACCAATAAACATCAATCTTTAACAATAATCGGGGAGGGAGGGGGTATAATGGGGGGTAAGGGTGGAAATACAACTCAACAACCATACAAAACTCCCCCATCAACATTCTACTAACCCCCCAATAACACTCACATATACCAAAATCCAATACAACCCCTTTTAAATAAAACCCACTCCCCTAAATTCCAAAACACACATACTTTTACCTCCCCCCCAATCCTTATAACAATTCCATCACACTCTACCATAATTAATTCAATCATAACCCCCAAAAACCAATCTTCAAAATCACCCCAATACCTTCACCTAAATTTAGCCGGGGGAAACCATCCACATCACTATAACCTAAAACATCCTTTTCTCACCTACCCTTAAAAAACTCCCCCAAATCCCTGCCCAAATTAAAATAACCATAAACTAATTCACACCAACACCCCCAAATTTTGACCTTAAAAACCCCATCCAAATTCTAACCCCATATTCTTCCCCATACTCTTAAATCACCACTTCTATCCCCATACCAATTAATATCCAACCACAAACCATACCCTCACTTCTACAATAAACATCAAAACACACCATCCTAACCACTCAACCCTCAACTAATTTTAAATACCTCTAACCAAACTCAAACACCCCCTTAACATAAACAAAAACCACCATACAAACATTCAAAAAATATCTACAACCTTCCATTATCCAACTCTCAATCCTCCCAACCATTTTCAATTCCCCATTTAATTACCCACAATAAACCCCATCCCATCCCACCCCATACCCCATACCCACTCCATTCCTCACAAAACCCCATACCCTAAACCACCCAAAACATCCACTCCACCCAAACTATCCACAACCCCCCTTTATTACATTTACAACAATCAAAAACTCATTTTCATCCCCCACCAACCACATACCCACCCCATAAAATCACCCCCCCCCATCATTCAAAAAACACCCAATCCCAACCCCCCCCCCCCCTAACTCCCAAAATCATCACATAAAAACCCCCAATTTCCACCCCAAAAACAAAAACAATATACCAACCACAAACCTACCCCAACCCCCAAAAACCACATTAAAACCATCCCCCACCCACCCCCCATACTTCCCCACAAACCCCCCCCAAAACATTAAAAACAACACCTTACTCAACCCTACCCCAATAACTTTCTCAAAACCCTTTTACCCCCCCCCCCCATCATCCTTCAACCTATTTATATCCCCCCAAAACAAAAAAATATCAAAAACATAAATCCAACCCCCCAAAAAACCCCATAAACCCTCGGGGATCCCCTAAACCATCCCACCCCCCCTCAATTACCATCACCTACCCACCCCCCACCCAAAAAACCCAAATTACCCCACCCCCCCAAATACCACCCCCCCCTTCTTCCCCAACCACCCCACCCCAACCCTAACCCCCCCACACCAACACTTCAAAACAACCCCCAACTACCACAAATCCAACCAACCCTCACCCCCCCATACCAAACCCCATCCCATACAACACCAAAACAAAACACCCAAACTTACCTACAACCCCTAACACCCACACACACCCCCAATACCCCAAACAATCAAAAAACCCCCCCCCCCACCCCCCCCCATCCCCCCCCAACCCCATACCCCCCAATACCCACCCCCCCCTACCCAACCCCCCCACCCCACA
The DNA here is from genome assembly GCA_024509875.1 of Oreohelix idahoensis. NCBI lineage: Eukaryota > Metazoa > Mollusca > Gastropoda > Stylommatophora > Oreohelicidae > Oreohelix > Oreohelix idahoensis. The sequence continues at coordinate 826,754 of JAMPIV010001018.1, read as the reverse complement.
TACCCCCCAACACAATTCTATACTTTCACCCCAACCCTAAAAAAACTCAACATAAACCACACCCCCCACCAACCCCCCCACATACAAACAAACCAACCCCCCCCCCCAACAAACCCAATAACCTCAACCCCAAACATCCCCACCAAACCCCCCCCAACACCTCATAACCCCACAACCCAATCCACCCCCCACCAATCTAAAATCCCCCCCCCCAATAACCACATCCCCACCCCAAAAAAACCCCCCCCCCAACCTCCACCCTTCCCAAACCCCACCCCCACATACCCCACCCCCCACCCCCCAATCCCCCCAACACCCAAAACCCACCCCCCCACAAAACCCTTACCACCCCACCCACCCACCAAACCCCAATCATCACCCATTAAAACCCTCCAACACACCCCCACCCACAACCCCAAAACATTACCCCCCCCCCAACCATAATCCCCACCCCCCCAAAAAAAATCCCCCCACAAACAACAACTTCCCCCACTCAAACAACCATAACCCCCCCCCCCCAAAAGAAAACCCCCAAACCCCCCCCAAACCCACAAAAACCCCCCCCCCCAACCTACCCCCAACAACCCCCCCACCCCAACAACACAATTACCCCCACCCAACCCCCACCATTAACCCACACCCCCCCACCCCCCCCCAAACACACCCCCAAAAACCATCCCCACACAATCAAATCAAAATATCCCACAAACCCAACCCCACTAACCCACCCCCACCCCCCCACCCCCCACATCCCCCCCCCCCACCACCCCATACCCCCCATCCCCCCCCCCAAACCCCAATAACCACATCCCCCCCACCCAAAACCCAATACCCCCCACATTCCAAACCAAACCCCAAACCCCAAATTTCCAAACAAAACCCCCCCCAACCCCCCCCCACCCCCCCACCCCCCAATAAAATTACCCCAATCCTCCCCCACCTAATAATATAACATTATCCCCCCCCCAACTCACTTCCACCCCCACCCCCACCCCCCTAAAAACAATTCCCCCACCCTACTACTTAATTAATCTATCCTACCTCCCCAACTTTCCACACCTCACAAATAAAAACTATAACCCCAACACATCCAAATCCCCCCCATTAACCTAATCCCCATTCACTCCAACTAAAACCCAATTCACATTTTCCCCTAAACCCTACAAATCCAAACCCCAACCACCACCCAAACAACCTATCCCTAACAAACACATAACACCCATTACCTCCAAACCCTAAAACACCTAATAATACTTTCCAAACCCCTATTTCCATTTAAACATACATCCCCCACCATACTCCCCCCCCACCCCCTCCAAAACCTTCAAACCTCAATTTCTACCCCACTAAAATAAATTTATAAATAGGCAATAAAAATACCATCAAAAAAACCCCCTATCCACCATACCATACTTAACCAACCCCACATTACAAATCCAAAACATAATATCAAACTGGTACATTGTATATTCAAACAACACATTATATAAATCTCACCTCAATATCCACAACACAAATTCTCCCCCACAAACTATCCCCCAATACCCCCCAAAGACCATGCCCATTTAAACCAAACCAACAATTTACCAAACCATAAATTCCCACTCAAAAACCCCCACCTAAACCCCCCCCCCCCATACCCCCCAAAAAATTGGGGGAAACAAACAACTAACCCATACCCAATCATATAATAAACAAAACCACCTACAACCCCCAACTTAATAAACCACACATTCTACCCACACCCCCCCACAAACCACCCATACAACCCCAAATACAACCTAAAATCCTAAACACCACCCCCAAACCAACCCCATACCCACCAACAAACACCCCCACAATACCCAAACACCAAATACAAAACCCCAAATACCCCAACATCCTAACCCCCATAATATAAATCCCCAACAACCATCCTCCCCCATCAACATTCCATCCCAAATAAATACCACCAAACACCACCCAAATGATATCCCCTCACCCAAATCAATTGCATCTAAATTAAACAACCCAAAACCTGATCTAGCACATACCACTATCAAATTAACCACATAACCCACTTACCACAAACCATAACCTTATGTGGTGCTTAAAACCCATATGTTTTTGACACTAATTTAGATCAGCTCCCCCGGAATGTAGGCTGTAAAGGGAAACCACTGACCTCCCCATCCCACCCCATCTGTTCTGGTTTTAATTTGATCCAGTAAAATAATCCACCTCACGTATAACATTCTTCATTGAATCCCAGTTTGGATAGGTTCAACTGGGTTTGCAGAAAAAAAGGAAAAACTGTCCTAACAGACACACAATAAGCTTGAATTTTTTTTGAAAAAGTGACTATATACTGAACAGGGAGGTATCTAATGCAACTAAAAATTAGCCTTTTCTCAACGTTTTGGGACCCCCATGACGGTATTATTATTTTCCGCTACCCTAGATCTTGAAAAATCTTCATTTATATTACTTTGGCCATTTGTATGCTACGTTGCTGAGTTTTATAAATAACGGGACAGTCTAGATTAGCTGCATCGGTGCCATTCTTTATCAACTTTCCATCTTTTTTTAATTTTAAGTCTTTTTTTTCATCCCATACAAACGCAAAAGGGTGGTCAATTCTTTTCCATTATGAGATTGGTTTCGCAATTCATTTATTCTCTACCCTTTTTGGCATTTTATTCATTTTCCTTTATGACCCCCCTGTTACCACATTACGAACAACTTTAACCAACATTCAAATACGTAGAAACGATGAACACACCTTAACATGTACGGTTGTAAGTTGGATTAATTTCTAGTCGCAATATACAACTCATGCGGCTTAGGTTTTATTTTCTACATTTGTAGCTTTTTTCGTTTATCAGCAAATGGGGGTGGTTGAACGACATAGATACGTCTCCTGGACTGACTGTGATATAGTCTTGCTGTTTTGAGTGATTTCTATGGGTGTTTTTGGCCCGGTAAACAGGAATCCCGTGTGAGGCCTACAGGACCGACGCTACTGGCCAAATTCACGAGGCTATACGGCGGGCGGCATGTGGCACGTCTAATGTTAGCCAACGCCACCCCACGAGACTCAATCTTGCTCAGTATTGTAAAAACTAGGGATCTATCCCCACCACTTACCCTAGTGCTTTTTTTTTTGAATCTTAGTTCCATGGATTGTTTCCACTTTTAGATCAGCCCTTTTATGTTTTTATACCAATGAGGCATGAGACAGACCTGACCGCGATCGCACGGTAATGAGCCCCCACCATACCATCTTCGTGTGTAACGCTTCTATTTTATTAACCATCCTGTAAAATCGACTTACTATTCATTTGTCTCTAGATAGCCCAACCCGCCCACCCTTTCCCCCCCCCCCATAATACTTCCCACCAGTCATACATAACTGTCTTGCTGCGCCCTACTTCAAGTCCCCACTATGTACGACTTAGTTGGCACTCTTTTGAGCACCTGATTCATTCCCTCTTTTCACACTACGCTAGGTATTTTCGTCGTTTTCTTCAGTCTTACGATTTTTAATGCCATTATCATCATTACTAAATTATTTTTAGTGTTGCACCTATCCTAAAGCTTTTTCACACCTTATATACTACCTCAGCTCATCGTACAGACCCCTCCTATAGCACACTAATCTTAACAGTTTCATATCTTATTACTAAACAACTTGACTTTTTTGGGGTTGTCTCCATTTATAATTAGTTAACTTTCATTATTGTTTCAATGTCTGGGTATTGGTGGATAACACACCCAGTACACCTCTGTTTTGTAGCCACACCGGACAGGCTTTTTATTTGATAAGATCCGGTAGCTAAGCCTTTTGAAGTACATAGTGGTTGGTGGAATTTTCTTGAGAGCTATGGTAGGGGGGTAATTGCTTTATAGCACTGTTAGGTGCACCTTCTGGTAACAGAGCGCGTTCAAGACAACATGTGCCTTTAAGTCTCGTTTTATTCCACACATGCCGTATATTTATAACCACACAAGTGATTAATGGGTGACCTGTCATCCCAGGATTCTGCACTAACTAATGTTAAAGGTAGGGCCGAACGGGTATCGGCACTGTATGTACATAGATGTCCAACACCACTATGGTGTACTTCTAATAATTGAAGTTCAGGAATGTCTGCTTTTGTCCACCTGGGTTACCCTTATTACATTCAACCACTATGTTTTGCAATTTCTTTGGTCAAACTGAGGTTATTACTTACTATATCTAATTATATTTTTTTTTAACTATTACCAGATTTCAAGGTCCTATGTACTGGATGTGGGGCTTAGTTATTTTTTATTGGCTTATGTTATATTGTGAGTATGGGTGTATCTTATAGGTTTATGTTAGTGGCAAGTATGATCTTGTGCTTTATAAAACACACTTAATTTGGTTGTCTGCCGCTGTTATTAATGGTCACTATAGAGTTCCCACCCTATTAATCGATTTTACACTTATGTGCATAATCGAAATTAATATATACTCAGTTAGTAAGATCTACACTATACGTATTGTGCTTAGCCGCATTTTACTGTCCTGGGCTAACTCCATTTACTCAAATAAATGTCAAAATTTAACATCGTCGGCCCGAGTTTTATCTTATCATTACTTACAAAATGTCTAATCTGATTATGCTATAATCATTGCCAATCAGACAAAGTTCCACCTTGTACACTAAAGCCGACAATACAGAACTGACTTTCTTAGATGGTTTATTTTTATATATAGCAATACAGTTACAATATACTACGTAAAAGTCCACTCGTACAATATTCTACCTAATCCTAAAATCCCCATCCATCCCATACTTAACATTAAACTCAATATATATAAAATTACATATTTATAAATAATACTTAGAGTAATATCTTCTATGACTTAGACTTAAGACGCTCATGAAGCTCGTTAGAAAATGTACTATATAGTCTCTCTGGGTCTCGTACTGTCTATTAATAGTATAACTCTCTCATACAAAATGTTATACAAGTGCTCGTGTGATGGTGTCATAGTCTATGTCGGTCAAGGTGACCCTCTGGATGTGATAGGGTGGATGACGCCTTAACACAGTTCCCGTTTGACTCACAGCAATGCCCGTGACACGCTGTGTCCACACCATAACTACTGCGCTCAAAATATTAGTCAATACACAAAGTTGTTGACTCTTTGTCTGGCCCCTACCTCATCGACAGCTAAGATCTCGAGAATACGTTGTCATCCAAGGCGTTAAACTCGGTGGACACACTCTGTCTCATTAGGAGGACACGCTGATGAGAAAGTAAACCTTTTGATCGACGCTCAATTGTTATATTGTAGATAGAGAGAGATATAGCTCGACTCGAATACATGTTGGTGAGTCTTGAAAAGTTTTGGGATGCTAAGATAGATGTAAGTGGGACAGAATGAGTTATGTTGTTGTACGAAGTGCTGTTGTTAATGTTCTATTGTGTCGTTTAGTGAACGCTGTGATCGACGCCTAGCCCTCCATTAGCTTCGGGGAGCTTTGTCAAGTGTGTAGGCTAGAGATCTCATTCAATCTTGCAAACGATTTTTCAATCACGGTTTTCCAGATTAGCAATATATCTCTGAAACATTTGGCAATTTTCATTAAATCCAATGTACAAAACATATAAATAATAAGATTTCATATACTCTCTCAATTTTTAGATTGTTGAATTAACTCTATTACAAATTATTTCTCTTACTTGTAATAAATAGCTTGACACACGCACAATATTATCTAGATGAGCTCACTGTACAATATAAAAATTCCTCTCTGCACATAAGAATATAGTGTGATGCGAGCAAAACTTCTTTATTCCTATAACGCTGAAGGACTCAAAAACATACTTGTGGTGAGAAAGAGTATCTCTCACTATTGTTATACAGTAATATGTTAATAATGATAATATTGCAAGCTAAGCGTTAAAGTGAGTTATTGACTTTAAGAAAGTTTCGCTTAAAAAACTGTGTTCGTGGTCTATAAGATGTCTACCTCACAGAGTCAGAGTTTTGTGGTTTATTAAAAATATAAGTCTTGAATGTAATGATGAGATCTATAATGACTAAATATAATAATAATAAGATACTGGAAAGACGAGAAAATAGTGTCTCCATTCACAGTAGCGATTTCTGTAAGAGATCAGTTACACATGTATGAGAATTCTCTTTATCGAAATATAGAGGTTATATAATATAAGTAGGATGTTAATTACGTAGGTGTCTGCAACTCTCACATCATCCTCTAAGCATGTGTGATCCTTCTCAATGAGATATGATCTAGGCCATTTTATGTATGTGTCTGATTGTTGTCGCTCTAATGATTGTAACAATTGCCTCGCTCAAGCTCTTTGGTTATATTCTGGTTGTGTAATTAAATATTATACAGAGTAGTATTTGATTTGTGTGTTATGGAATTTAATGAGTTCTAGGAAATATAGTCTATAGAGCTAGATATATTTCTGTGTATAGAGATGTAATATAAATGTAATGGTGAATTTTAATCATTGATGTGCAGTTAATTGTTGTGCATTTTTATCATAAGGGGGAAACGATGATAAGGGCCTGAGACCGCTTACAGAGTTAAAGTAGGCCTAAGTACGGGAGGTTCCCCTACCTGTTTTTAATGTTTAAGGCCTGAGGCAAGCTGGGTATAATTAGTAGTGATCAGTGAGTCTGGGGTTTACTAGACAGGCAGGGAGTTGATGGGAATAGCTGACCCAGGGTCAGGAAATATTTATGTATTGTCGTGCACAAGATGAAAGGGGAAATGGTGAAGCAGTCTGCGTTTTGGGTGTTTACATGTTTGTGCTAAGATATGAGCGTGACTGAAGCATCCACTGTTTACGTTTTATATGTAAGTTTATTATATGGAAGTATTTTGGTATTGTAGTACAGAGTGGCATGTCTTTTGTGTCCACAGCAGTGGTCACGGCCCGAAGAGCGGGGGTTGCCAATAAATCTTGTTCCTGACAGCTGGCAAAGGTAGCCAGTCTTCTCAAGAGAGAAAAGTCGAGGAAACGCCAGAGGCGTAAGAGCTTGTACCGTGGTGGGGTATCGGCTCCGAGTATTGTGGCCCCAGAGAGGGAGCGAGGAAGAGCAGGTCGAGACAGCGACAGTCTTCAGTGAAAGGGGTTTCTTAAGACCCGGAGCTCTAAGCTCATACACACCCATCGAACCCAAGCAAGCGAGTTGGTGTGTCTTTTTTTTTTAGCCTCGGTCATAATACCGAAGGGCCTAAACCCAAATGAGGGGTAACATAGCAAGGGAAAATCAGCTTTCTTTTCGCCAAATAGAGAAGCCTCTACAGTCTACGGCAAGTGCCTAGTCATCAGAAGTAAGAGTCAGAACCAGGAAGAAAGGGATATCATTTCCCGGTTGCTGAAATGAAACGAGAGCAGCAAGGCAGAAGAAGTGGAGAGAGAATTGGTGAAAAATAGATCAGGGACCTGCAGAGTCTCATATTATTCTTAGAGGGTAGCCTCTGAGCCTTAGATTTAGAAAAAGTCTATTAATTAGCAGTGCAGAGTGTGACTTAGTGGCGTATATCGCTGACAGAATTAGCTGCTGTGCAGATAGTCTTCGGCAGTACCAGCAGAACCTTGACATTAGAAATAGTAAATTATAGAGCGTGGCTTTAGTTGACGCCCACCAAATTAGACTGTAGTTAAGATCACTTGTCATTTTTTTAAATTTTGTCCCCAGCAGGGTGTATGAAGGAGTGGAAGTGGTTGGAGTTTTAATTTGGTGTGCTTATAATCAAATTGATTTTCTTTGTTTTCCAGGTTGGTGCAACCTTGCACGATATATGATTTTCTTTGTTTGTTACTATGTTATATAAATTCTGTTGATTTGTATAATAAACTTATTTAATGTTCACTGGATCAGCTTATTCACTGTACAGTCCTTAACTGTTGTCTGTACAGTGGTGTCTGTAGTGTTAGTTTAACCTTATCTCCTTTAGTCTGTTAAAGGTAGCCAGAGGTGGTGAGTTTATAGCATTTCTTTAGTCACGATTTGGCGAGGAAGATTTAATTTCGGTTATCCTCCTCGGGCCAATAGACTCACCTTACTACATTCACTGTCATTTCTCATAATTAATCTATTATCTTAGTCTTTTCTCACACTAGGGTCTTGTCCTACACTTGGGCATAACTCTAACTTAAATCCAACTCGTGACACATAGTTGGTCCTATGTCAGTCATGTGAGATAGAGGATATCGATATATCCTAACGTGTATAGACTTATGTACACGTTGGCCGGAGGCCATACCATTGAAGACTATCACCTCAGCAGCTGTCTCTGATGCTTTATTTGTTATTTTTTGTCGCATAGGATTTCCTGATGAAATCTTATCAGATCGTGGTACTCAATTTATGTCTCAAATGATGAAAGATATTGAGAACATGTTAGCAATTAAGCATTCGTTCACAAGCCCATACCATCCGGAAAGCAATGGCGTTTGCGAGCGTTTCAATGGCTCGTTGAAGCAGATGTTAGGCAAAGTCACCGAGACATGTCCTCGTGACTGGGACCGAATGTTACCAGCAGTCTTATTTGCTTACAGAGAAGTGCCCCATGAGAGCACTGGCTTTTCGCCATTTGAGTTGGTATATGGTGCCAACCCTAGAGGTCCTATGCACATACTCAAGGATTTGTTGTTGGGATCAGTGGAGGATGTTACTGTCCGCACCAGCTATGAACTGGTCATTGATCTCAGACAACGCCTTGTAGATGCATGTACTTATGCATCAGGTATGATACGTAATGCTTCACAGAGGTCGAGAGTGCGCTGCAACCAATCTCGAAAATTACGTTCGTTCCTACCAGGAGAACAAGTATGGCTACTTCTTCCAACCAAGGAAAATAAACTGCTAATTTCCTGGCAGGGCCCTTTTAAGGTGGTTGAGAAGAAAACTGATGTAGATTATGCCATTGACATAAGGGGCAAAGTTAAAAACATTTCACATTAATATGTTAAAATTGTATGTGGAGCGCCCTGCAGAGTTAGAACCTATCTTAGACAGTATTTCTGATGAACCAGTTCGACAGACTTTGTCAGCTGTTGTGGAATCTGATGATTCTACAGCGAGCGATATTTCTTTTAATTTTCCTCTGCTGCCTTTAACATCTTCCGAATCTTGGAGAGATGTAACTGTATCAGGTGATTTAGATTCTAGTTATCGAGAACAGGCTCTTGCTGTTTTAGAATCTTTCTCTGATGTGCTGACTGAACTTCCAGGTCGCACTGATGTTATCTCTCATGATATTACATTGACTGATGATCACCCTATCAAACTCAGACCGTATACTATACCCTTACACTACAGATCTCAGGTGGATAGTGAACTTAAGGATATGCTACGCATGGGCATCATTTCTCCTTCTGAATCATCCTATTCTTTTCCTATGGTTCTAGTTAGAAAGAAGGACAAATCTCTACGCATCTGCATTGATTTTAGACGTCTTAACAGTGTCACTCTCACAGATGCCGAGCCTATGCCTGTTTTGGAGGATCTCTTATCACAACTATCCCAGGCTACATACTTTAGCAAACTAGATCTTTCCAAGGGATATTGGCAGATCCCTTTAACTGATAAAGCCAAACCACTAACCGCATTTATGACTCCATATGGTTTATTCCAATGGAATTATATGTGTTTTGGCCTTGTCAATGCTCCCGCGACTTTTGTGCGCATGATGCGGAGACTCTTAGGAGATAGATCTGATGTCATCACATACATAGACGACATCTGTTTATTCCATAGTTCTTGGCAAGAACATATCACAGGATTAAAATCTTTATTAATGCTACTCAGAAAGCATGGTTTGACAGTTAGACCTTCAAAGGTTCAGATTGGTTGTCGAGAAATTTCATTTCTTGGTCACCGTGTTGGTAACCACATGTTATACCCTGATGAGCAGACTGTCAAACGCATATTAGAATTAGATATCCCTCGGACAAAGAAACAGGTTAGGAGCATGTTAGGACTCATTAACTTCTATCACAAGTTCATTCCGAACTTTTCATCTATTTCTTCTGTCCTGTCATCTTTGACTAAAAAGGGAGCTCCTAATAAAATTGTTTGGTCCGATACTTGCAGTGGAGCTTTGAACAAAATTAAAACTGTATTTTCCAAGGCACCTATTTTGATGTTACCTAATATCACTATGCCATTTCTTCTGAGGACTGATGCTTCTCAGACTGGCATTGGTGGTTGCCTGTTGCAATGGTTCAATGATACTCCACATCCATGCTTGTATGTAAGCAGGAAGTTGCTACCAGCAGAAACTCGGTATTCCACCAGTGAAAGAGAACTCTTGTCCATCATTTGGTGTATGGGCAAGTTATCACGCTATTTACTTGGCGCACACTTCTACCTCCAGACGGATCACCGTCCACTAACATCCCTAAATCAAAAAACTACAACAAACAGTAGATTACACAGATGGTTCTTGCTTATCCAAGAATATAGATATACAATTATCCCCATCAAGGGATCAGAAAACTTTCTGGCAGACTTATTGTCAAGGAATGTAACTGGAAAGTGAAATTGTTTGTGCCAGATGTTGACATTGTCTGATCTTGTTTTGTTTTTCAGGTGATATACTATTGAAACATTCATGTTATGACTTTAAGTGCATTTTTTGAAAGATTGGATTATATTTTGTCTAAACTGTTTACATATATCTGTTTTCATGTCATTTTGCACTACAATTAATACTTCATATATATTATTCTGAACAGTAGGATTTTTCTTTTCTAATAGATTAATAGTTCTTGGGCTAACTATTCCCTGTTCTCAAGCGAAAACCCTTGGTTTCCGCTCGGGAACAGGGGGGCAATGTTGGGAGTAGAAAATGCATTAGTTTTAACGCCGAGTTTGGCACTTTGCCACTTCACCCAAATAGCCACTCTATGTCACGTGATGAGACTGGCTGGGGAAGTTTTGCTAACAAGGCAGGTAAAAAAACGAGAGAGAGTTTAGCAGCGCGAAGCGGGCAGTGAGTGACCAGCCGTTAGGCGGCACAGATGTGTGTTTGGGTATGTGTGGAAAGCCCTAATGTATATTCCTGTTTTTACATGGAAGTATTATAATGTATGGCATATTTAACATTCATAATTGTTCATGCAACTGAGTGACTTTTATTATTATTATTAATATTGATTGTGTTCTTATTGCCTGACCACATCAATGGGTCTAATGTGAAGTTCGTCGTCATGTGTAATAAAGTTACAAACCGTCATTCAGTTATTATTACTTTCATTGGAGAAAGAGATGTGTACACAAAGTAAGTTAATACTAAGAGTTAATGTTTATTCGCCAGGCACGTAAAGAGAGAACCCTGGACATTACATTACTACCAATATTGGATACACATAAACAGTCGTGCAAACGCAAAAGGCATGAATAAGCACGAAATAAAATAACCACACACCCCTCGATAGATGGGTCTTAACACTATCATTTACTAGACACAGTATCAAGGTCTTTGTCTTGTGTGGACTGACATATACTGTATAATAGGGGAACGACAGAAGTGATTGCGTCATTAATAAGGCTAAGCTGCCCATTGTAAACTTCCGGTGTTGTCTTGTGTTTCGCACTAATGACCGGTCAGTAAAGCATCTTTTTTTGGGGATGCCTAGCTGGCCGGGAGGATAGTGTGATTCGCTTGTATAGCTAGGCGGTGTTGTCGTACGGAAGGTCCGGGGTTCGAATCCTGGGTAAGCCACTCACGTCTGTTGTTTTTCTGTTGTCTAGTGTTCTACTTCTTTATTTCTTATGAGTGCCTGATAACATACCTTTATGTTTGTCTAATATTTATGTCGTACAAGGTGGCTAATATGAGTCTGTGCTTGAGGCTGGTAGCCTCATCATGTAGAACAAACTGCTACAGAAATAATGGCTGCAAGAGCATGTGATAACTTTGTGCTGGGTTTCCATATGGAGCAAAAAAGGTTAATGATGATGATGATTTACTATAATCTGGAATGTAGAACATCCAGGTCACACACAAAATGATGCTTACTACCAGCTCAACAGAAGAGAACAAGTGGTAATCTTCAGACTCTGCACTGGCCACAACAGATTGTGATACCATCTATTCAACAAGCTATAGATAGGAACTACCGATCAGTGTAACTGTGGCACTGATAAAATGACTGCTGAACATCTGCTTCAAAGTTGCCCCTTATATGCAGTACAGAGAAAACACATATGGCTGACGCCAGTTCCTTTCATGGAAAAGCTTTACGGGGATTCAAATAGCCTCAAACTGACTACTGCTTTCTTTGAAAACATTCAAGTGGACGTCTGAGTGTGTATGAAGAAGAAGAAGAAGAAGATTTACTATAATCTGAGGCTGATTAAAACAAATTTAAAAAGCATCATTTGCTACAGCAAATAAATATACATTTTTGTTTAATCCTGTCTGAGAATTAGCCAGCACAACTGTTCTTGTCAATCCAAGGAGCAGGCCTTCCACAAACACATGCCGAGTCCTAAATGTTCTTGTAATTCTGTAAAACCTGTTCCTTCCTTCTAGCATTAAAACAATCTGGTACAAATTCCTTGTAAAATTGTTATAAATGACATGTTTTCAATGTTACACTGTGGTTCTAATGCCTAGCAAAATGAGAAAAGTAAACAACAGCAGCCATTAAGACAATCACTGATAGAGCAAGAAATAAAACACTTTTTTTTTTTTGGATAACACCAGTGAATGAGCACATCTAAAGAAACAGATATGTTTATTTAGAGGTGCTGGGAGGATAAAACTTGATTATTCTATAGAATGGGTATTTAACATTATAACAATAGTAGCAATGAAATATACTAGTTTGCCGGAAGTTATAAGTGGACTAAACCTTAAAGAAATACGTCATCCAACTCAAATTCTTCTGTACAAGTATACAACATTACCGACAGATAACTCCTCATTCTCCTATATACAACATTACCCACCTCTAACTCCTCGTTCTCCTGTATAAGCTGTGACACCATCTCCTGCAGATCTTCCTCATCCTCACTCTCATCACTGGAACTAGAACTCGAGCTGAAATCCTCCAGGTCAGAGTCCTGCCTCAAGTACTGCAGCTCCTGGATCTCTTGATTCAGCCTTTCCATCTCACTCCTCTCGGTAGCAATCTTCTGCCTCAGCTCATCACCTGGTAACATATATGGATTATTTGGAAATAACATCGACAATAACCCAAATGTTAATAAAGCACTTACTATTAAGCTCTTTTGGAGGCTAGTCAAATAAAAGCTGTTATTCAAAAAAAGCAGCACCATTTAATGGCAATTGATTACTGACCACTTTGACGTATGCAACATGACATACTTTGAAAAGTTAACTGAAAAGCTTGTCCGATATCAGATACTGCCATAGAAGAGTGAAGTGTTAAGAGACTTCTCTATACTAGGTCCAGTTTTATGAGGTGCGGTGGCCAGTTCCTTACTCGCTGCCTTCGCCCCTTCCTAACTCAAGATAAGCCAGGTACCCATTTACAGCTGGGTAGGTTGAAGCATGAAGCTACCAGGTTCTAAAGCCAGCAACTCTGCTACCAAAGGCAAGCACTCTAACCATTCTGCCAACTGAATGCTCTCAAAGTAATACATGTAAATGACCTGCCACAATGCGTCTTCTTTTTAATTTATGAAGAAAAAATATCCCGTTCAACCTGTGATGGGTTATCATCATCCGTCAGCACCCTAAGAATCATAGGTCTTCAACATACGTATGCCACGTATTCCTGTCCCGTATCATCAGCTCAAGAACTATATTTATTTTCTTCAACTCCTTCATAACTGTCTCCAGTTCTCTACTCCATGTGTTCTTCCATCTCTCTCTATCTTTCATACCCTGGGAATTCCAGCACAAGCCTTGCTCTGTACTGGTTCAACAGATTTCCTCAATTCAACAAAACAGTATGGACAAGTTTGATGGGTTATAATAAAGATTTATAGTGTCTGTAATTTTAGATGATATGTTTATTTGCCAATATTTTCTTCTGGCATTATTCCTCCTGTCCAGTTACTGCAAATAGAGTAAATGAAAATGTCCAACAATGCAGCAACTTTTGGATCCGACAAAACTACAAGCAACAGGGCAGCTCACAACCACCATTATCATCTACCCCTTTAGTTTCACATAAAACATGTGACTGCTTGCAACTTTTGCTTGCCACCACTTGTTATACTGGGTCACCTTCTTCAGCCCTTGTCCGTGATGCTTCAGTTGCTTTAGTGTCCTCTTCTACTTTTCTTCTCCATGTTCTCACTGGCCTTCTCAATCCCCCCGTGAGCTTCAGACGAAGATGCATCTAGTTATATATTTGCTGGTAGTTTCCAGAGGGTATGTTCTAAGTTTCCTCCATTTAATCTCCATTTGTATTTTGTGTGCTCCTCCTTGTAGTTTCTGGGGGTCTCTCAAGGGGCAAAGATAGAACATAACTACTGCACCCTCGGGCATGTCATTCAAGGCGACTAAAATGAGGCTCTGCATGGGAGCTGACAACCTCATCATGTCAAACAAATTGCCATAGAAACCACCGCTGCAAGAGCATGTGAATGTTTTATGTAGGTTTTCCAGCAAGGGGGCCCAGCTACAATGGTGGCACCATGCTTCTTAGGGAGCAAAAAGGAAAATGATGATGATGTATTGTGTGCTGCCTGGTTCTCCTGCTGAGGCTTCTATTTGTTATTCCTTTTGCTGTCTGACAACAACAAAATTATGTGACAGTGGCATTGTCTTCTTCTTTGTTTGCTCTTTTATAACCACTTCTCTCTCTCTCACAAAGTTGGCAGACTGTCTCAGGCTTTTCTCACCACCATCCAGTTTTCCGTCAATGCGACTTGTTATGGCCATGCTGTTGATTAACTCCTCTCATGAAGTCGACACTCATTGAGACCATGCTGTCGATCAACTCCTCTCATGAAGTCGACACTCATTGAGGCCATGCTGTCGATCAACTCCTCTCATGAAGTCGACACTCATTGAGGCCATGCTGTCGATCAACTCCTCTCATGAAGTCGACACTCAATGAGACCATGCTGTCAATCAACTCCTCTCATGAAGTCGACACTCATTGAGACCATGCTGTTGATCAAATCCTCTCATGAAGTCGACACTCTTTGAGGCCATGCTGTTGATCAACTCCTCTCATGAAGTCAACACTTTGAGGACATGTAACGTGCTTGATATGTGTCCATCTGCCTGATTTTTAATTTGTTGAGCAGACGATATTGTCAATCTGCAGTGGCCAGTTCTCAGCCTGAAAATGATCACCTGATCTCTTATTGGCATGGATTAGCATGCTTCGGTTATATCTAGCTGTGGGTGTTCTCTTGGTGAAGGTAATAAAATTGAGACGTGATGTATTTACATTACTGATATAGCCAGCTAGCTCAGGATATTTCTTCTATCATACTGTCACAGAAAGCAAAGTTTACATCTACGTCCACCTGATAAATATGTTCTTTCTACAAGTCAACCAGCTACAGTGGTAGCTCCATGCCCCAGACAGAGCACAAAGGAAAATGATATGATACAGCAGCTAGCTCAGGGTATTTCTTCTATAACATGGTTTATGTCACAGAAAACATGTTTATATCTATCAGCAACTGCCTGGTGAAACGTGTTAACAAGTGACAAAGAGTCATCTGAAATAGCCTATTCTTTTATCACAGAATGTGATCTGCCAATAAATACTGTGTGAATTCTGCACAATCAAAACATAAGTTTGCTCAAACATAATTTTACTTCACTCTGCTCCACAAAAGCTAGCTTTAAGTTCTTTCTAACATGAACTGGACTGGAATCTTCTCTAACATAAACTAGCTTGAAGTTCTCTCTAACATAAACTGGACTCTAACAAAATGAGATTGAAGTTCTATGTAACATAAACTGGACTGAAATATTCTCTAACATTAACTAGCTTGAAGTTCTCTCTAACATAAACTGGACTGAAATCTTCTCTAACATAAACAAGATTGAAGTTTTATGTAACATAAACTGGACTAAATTTTCTCTAACATAAACTAGCTTGAAGTTCTCTCTAACATAAACTGGACTGAAATCTTCTCTAACAAAATGAGATTGAAGTTCTCTCTAACATAAACTGGAAATCTTCTCCAACATAAACTAGCTTGAAGTTCTCTCTAACATAAGCTGGACTGAAATATTCTCCAACATAAACTAGCTTGAAGTTCTATTTAACATAAACTAGACTGAAGTCTTCTTTCTCTCATAAACTGGATTAAGTTTCTCTAACAAAACTGGACTGAAATCTATTTTTAAAATAATTAAAGTCTGCTATGTAGTAAATTTAATAAAACAGCCCATTACAATAAAACTCAGCTAAAGCCTATTGTAAAAGAAACTGAAGCCTATTGTAAAAGAAACTGAAGCCTATTTCCAGGCTCTCTCTGGTCTCCCAATTCACCTCTTCCCTTGAGAGTCCTAGATCAGTGGTAATCAACTAGGTTGCATTAATTTTTTCAAGGAGTTCATGGTATCATTGAGGTGCACAAAGTAAAAATTGTACATAGGAGTCCAGTGCAGAAATAAATTTCCTATGAGAAAAATGTATAAATATGACATAAATAAGTGCATTTAAAATCATATATATATATGTGTGTGCGTGTGTGTATGTATATCTTCTTCTTCTTCCTCGTTCGTCCTGAAAAGGACGTTGGTTGCGTTGTGTCTGTTTAGAGCGGAGCTGCGATATCTGCGCCTTTCGGCTGGCACATTCGACTTCAGCACGGCATTGTTTGGGACCGGGTTTGCCTTCCCTCTTCGATCCCTACTCTCTCAGCCAAACTGCAGTGATGCAGCCTGTTTCCAGGACCACCACGTGGAGGTGGAGTAGGGTCTTGGTCAGCTCTGGTTCGCTGACCCTGACGCAAGCAGTCAAGCTATGGGTCGCTGACTGCATTCTCTATTGCTGCGTCTTTGGGTCCCGTACACACGCACGCACGCGCGCTTGTTTAATTTACTTTAAACTTTGTTTATATTTTTAATTTTGATGAGAACCAGGCATAATTTCAGATTCTGGAAGTATTCTTCAAGATAGTTTTACTTAACAATAAACTGATTATTTATTAAATTTGTATGGGCTAGTTACTGTGCGAGTATCGAATAGGCAGAATATTTAGAGCGCTCGCCTCTCATGGCAAAGGTATCAGGTTCAAAATATGGCGGAGTCACATCCAGACTACCCAGCTGTAAATTGGTACCTGACTTAATTTAGTGCAATATAGCTAAATGAACCACCTGTGTTGGTCCTGTGGTCCAAAATGCAAGCAATGAACAGAACAGATGCAAACTACCATACATCACAAAAAAAGCTAATAAGGAGGGTTGGGCAAGGGGCTGGCTACCTCATCCCATAGAGACTTTGCCAACTATAAAAACTTCAGAATTACTGTGAACATTTCATTCACAGCGGCCATCCAGGATGGATGGTCCTCCAGCAAGGTGGATAATGAAGAAGAAAACAGAAAAGGACAAGAAATCTGGTCTCAGCTTCTTTCTTACTAACATACTTAGTCGTTCTTCTTCTACCCTGGAGTATAGAGGTTTTCCAGAGAGAAAACCATCCTATCCTATTGGCTGTCTTCCTCCTGGCCTGGTTCTAATCTAGTCCTCGGTCCTTCAGATATTGCCTAATGTTGTCCTCCCATCGAACTCTGGGTCGTCCTGAAGGTCTGGATCCATGGCTCTTGTTTTCCCATATATGTTGAGTTAGCTGATCTTCCATTCTGCAGATATGGCCAAACCATCGTAATTGGGACTATTCCACTTGCATCTGCAGGAGCTGGGTTCTGAGGCCATGAGGTATTGTCTGGTTGTAGACCATGTCTCTTCTCGTTACTTCAGCCAATTTCCTCAGATACGTCATTTCTGAGGTTTCTTTTGTGGATTGTAGTCATTGTCCATAACTTGCATCCACATGTCAAGACCGGTACATAGCTGTTGTGGTATAAAACCATCTTCGTCTTCTTGCCAATTTCTCTTTTGCTGAGGAATCCTCGATTTATGGCCTGAAAAAATCTCCCTGTTGCTGCACTTAAGGTAGTCAACTCTTCAGCTTCTTTCACCTCTGAGAATTTCCAGACTGCCAAATTTATGAGAGAAACAGATATGGTTATATGAGAGAAAACCAAAAAGAGTTTCCAGAACTGGCTCCTGGAATATTAGGACCACATTGAGGAAACCAGTTAATAGCATCACAGGGCAATCCTTGTTGTGTAATCCCAAGAGTAAAAGAAATGCAGGGAGTCCCAAAAACCACATGGGGAAGAGGAGTGACCAATATAAGGATACAGAAAAAAATAATTTGAACAGATGACACATGACAAGAGGCTTGGCAGTTATGCCTATGGGTTTGCTCAGAGTGCAATGATTGTGATTCTGTTCAACAATAACAATAACTGAAGATTTATGATCCACAAGGTGCTGAAACTGAAAGAAAGCAGATAAAAAAGAATGTCCAAATGGAAATAATTATTTCAAAAAGTATGCAGCAGAAAAAGCTCAATATACCTCAAGTTTGGTAACTAGAAAAGTTTAACCACTACCTTTATTTTGAGACGAGGAAAGGCAAAGATAAAGAGTGATATTGTGGTAAATGAAGATTTGCTTTCCTGTCTTTTAAAAGTTCACTCATTCTTACTCATGATAGTTACCTGTACCTTTGCCTTTCACAATTAGAGACACTTAGCTGTGGCGAGTCATTCGAAACAGTAGACACACATAAACAGATGTCAAGACAGTAGAGGTGGGCAAATTGACACACTCTACTGTTTCGAAACAGTTAGCAACGTTTCGAAACACGACACAACGGACTCAATTGCCCGTATCGAAGAGAAAAAAGTCTCTTATAGACAGTACCGGGCGGGTATACATGAACTGTGTGAGACAATTTCCTCTGTTTTTTACTGTCGTGTGTGAAAATCTATGGTGTTTCGTGTGACCACAATACAAATCTTCATTATGATGTAATAAAACGTAGATATGATGATAGCTGCAGTATATGGGAAAATAATAAAAAACAACAATAATAATAACAGTAATAATAACACATGATATCAAACTAGAGTAAGCTAGATTTGGTAGACAATGATTCAAATCCACACCGAGTACACATATCAGCAGAGCTAATAAAGTGTATATACATTTATACGAACACACTGACACTTTCAACTTTAACATAGCGCCTAAAACATTGACAACTGCAACACTGACACAATTTCCAGTGTCTATAACTTCTCAGCAAAAATAATATCACTTGTAAAATCAAGTCATCATAACACATCCCTGAAAAATATGACATGTTTGATATTCCATACTAATGTTTCCGACGGTTGACTCAAATTTTTACATAGGCTCAGACAGTGTGTCGCTGCAAAACAGCGAGGCAGAAGAAACAAACAAGCAGGAAGTGTCGAATTGCTCGCTGTTTCGAAGCATTGTTTAGCTACATACCGTCATACACACACTAGCCATCTCTAGTGCCTAGTTCATACTTGAAGTTGACGAACCCTTGAATAATAAAATACCAGAACACAGTTACATTTTACTTTGTTGTCTTTGATCTTTACAAAAATATAAACAGGGCTTCTCCCGCGCCATAAATGAAGATTAAATGAGGTTGAACACAAGTTTTAAACACACTATTTTAATGATAAACAAAACACGTTTTGATTAACGAGAGGCGCCTGAAGTCAGGAATCAAGAGTACCGTAACATGCGTTATAATTAGCGCTTGGATGAAAAAGAACTATGGAACTGTTTCGAAACAGCAGTACTACAAGTAAATTAAACTGAAACAATGAGACATGATCTTTCTGGACGACCCCTAGTATGCAGATTTTTACTTATTCTCGTTAGTACAAAGGAGCTATACTGGGCCAGAAACACTTGTCCTGATGGGGGGACTTTCTTCGGATGATCAGATTGCCTCCTGTTGTAGCGCTCTGTAAAGAGTTTCCTATCATATGTATTTCGTGTGGACCACTGTTAAGATTTTACACAGTCGTATTTCATTATGATGATTTGCAAGGGGAACATGCTGACAGCTGCAGTAAAAGTGAAAAAAATTATAATAATAACAGTAATAATGACACATTATATAAAACTAGAATAGGTACAGTCAGCGACAATGATTCAACTCAAACCGAGCAGACACCTAATAGTAGTAAGCCTCTTTCAGTCCTGAGGAATTATTTAAAAAAAAATTATGACTTGTTTGATTTTCCATACTATCTATGAACGCCATATGTAGCGCACGCTTGACACATGAGACAATGATACAGTGTGCCTTTTGCAAAACAGCGAAGCAGACGGGAACTGAAGCTGCTGTTCGAAGCAGGCTATGTGTCGAATCTGCGTGAGACAATGTGTCTCTGCAAAACAGACAGGACGTGACACTGTATCGACACCGCAAAAATCTGCGCATCGAATCGTTCGGGTACGACGCAGTTTCGACACATAAACACAGTAGCCATCTCTAATAGACAGTAGGTGTGATATGATTACCAAGTTGTGATAAGTAACAATTATACATATAACAGATATCAGTGACAGATGTAACAACATATGAAATATGATTAACAAATGATATGTAAGCAATAACTTTAAAAAAAAAACAACACTACGATTACTGTATCACCTTCCAGATCTTTCTCGACCTTTGCCCTTTTCTCCCCCAGAAGTTCTTCCTCCAGCTCTCTCAGCTCCTCAGACTTGCGGAGGTTTTCCTTCAGTGCTTTAATGTCTTCCTCCACCCGTTTAGGTTTGGGTATTTCTGCTTTCATAGGCTGCAGCAGGGCCGTGGACATAAAAGGAGGGTTTGGGGCTTTCCTGTACTCATACTCCACTTTAGCTGGTTTTGGCTTGATTTCTACTTCTGTGGTCGCTGGCTCAGCTTTACTAACATCAGATATGTCTTCTGCCCTGACTGTATGATCTTCTGCTTGCTTAGCCTCCTCGGTATTGACTTCTTTGGTGAATGAGCTGACATCCTCTTGATGAAGTTCAGCTTTAGGCTCACTGGCAGGTTCAGTTCTTATTTCAGCTTGTTTCATTTCTTTATTTTGTTCCTCTTCCCTAGCACTAATTGACTCATCTTTCTCATTACCGGTCTCCTCAAATTGTTCTTTCTCAGACTTCTCTTCTACAATTTTCTCCTTTTCTTTTTCTGGAAGCAGCTCTTTAACAGTATCTCCAGATCCTTTACCATCTTCTGTATCCTTTGTCAGTTCTTTCACATCCTCTTCTTTCTTTGCATCATCTGCTTCTTTGTCACTGCTCTTTTCTGTCTCCTGTACTACAGGAACAGTTCCTGTCTCCTGGGGAACTTCTGCAACTTTCTCTTTTTCTTCCTTAACCTCACTCTTTTCATCATCTTCCTCTTTTATTTTATCAACAGGTTTTTCATCCTCCAGCTTATTTATTTCCCCGATCTGTGGAGCTCTTGATTTCTTTGTGCTCTCTGCAAACTTGACTCCTTTCTTTGGTTCATGAGAATTTTCTGGTCTGACATCTTCCTTCTCTTCTGGCTGCTTCTCAACAACAGCAACCACTGTTGTAGCATTCACAGCAGTAGTTTCTGGTGGAGGCCGCAGGTCCAAATGTAGATCCTCTGGGGCACTCAGTGATGGAATGGAAGCTGAAGACAATCTCTTGGCATCAACGTTAGTTCTCCTCCGTTCTCCCATTTCAACATTCTTCTTGGCCATCTTTATCTGTTAGATGCAACAAAATGTGACTTACAGAAACCAATTCATTGGATATGCAACCTGCAATAGCAGCTTTAACTGCAAAATTTCAAGTCAACTAATTTAAGTTCAGGGTAAAAGAAATAAGTTTACTTTAAGCTATTCTAAGTGCCTTTGTATCATAAATGTTATTAAGTGATTAACAAGACACTAACATTCATTTCAGATCACCAACAGGTAGGAAAGACATTTAGCAACTACAGTAAGCCTAACTGGCATTCTCTGTCAACTCTAACAAATCATTTACAAGAAATCGTCCACTTACCTCCAACTTAAATGGCAGTCACATGACTGTTCTCATTCTAATTTTCAAATGTATCAGTTACAAGGTATTTCTCTCTTAACTACATAGTTTATAACTTTCAAGGCATCTTTCTTTCAACTTCAAGTTACGTCAGTTACATGACATATCCAATGTAACTTCAAAGTAATCATTTATATTTATCTTTCTATTTATTAGTCAGTACCACTACACCACTCATTTATTGCCCACATCATCAACTGCATTAACCTTATCAGTAACAAGTGGCAGGACATTCCTAATTAACTTTCAGGTAATTAACTGCACTTACTTTATCAGTAATAATTTTCTCAGTACAACTGACACTGCAGTAAGAATGAAAAACAAGATGACTTGAATATTAGTTTTATGTAATTTTTGGTGAAGAGGCAATAAAATCTTATGACCTTTCAAGTGGACAGGGTAGATATTAATGCTAGCATTATTAAGATATTTGTGAATCAGGACCTCCAATCGCAAGATCAGAGCCTGCAGTGAGATCAGATAGCAAAAGTCAGTGCATGAGCAGTTCAGATCAGCGGAAATTCGGACAGCTCCTGGGTTATGGGTGGGTAACTCTTATATACAGCTAACCTACAGCAGTTCTTGTCCTGGATGTAAAACAATGCACTAACTGGTAAGAGATTATACAAAGTACAAAGCTAGAAAGTGAAGCTGAGATCTCAGAGTGCCCATCTGCAGATGGATGCTGAGGTAAAAATTCTTTACTTCGTTTCTCATATGATGATTTTATAGTCTAAATGAATGTACAGTATCTCTTGCGATTCAGATTTTCTATTAGTCACGTTATACCTTGATAATAAAGTGCAGGATTTGACATTAGTAAATTTATATATTTAGACTTTTAAATATATTAGTAATTGCAACTAAATATCACGATATTACATCCTACACCTTTGTTAAATTGTTTTTGAAAAGTGTAAAAGATGCACACATGATAATTAAAAAAACAAAACAGTTGCATATAAAGGTGTAAAATAATTACTCTGTGCTTTACTTCTAAATCTTGACTGTAAAAAATCCACCTTAAATAACTCTGCTACATTTAACATCCAAATGTTACGCATTAGCACTGTTCCAATCCTATGACCTCCAAAAATCAATGAGATACATGCCTTTCTCTTCAGCTGCGTGACCACTCTCTGGACCTCCCACAGCTGTTCCTCAATTACTGGGTCCTTTCGGCCAGAGTTTAAATCTGCATGCAGCTGGTTCAACAGTGACTCCTAGTTATGAACAAAAACAAAAATTATCATAACCTACCTCATAATGTTTCACAAAAATAACAACAGTGATTACAAATGACTGAAGGTGATTCAACAACGACTCTGATGGTTGCTGTCTAATTTAAAGTAAATAAAACAAAACAATAAAAGTAAATTTGGTTTTTCACAGCATGAAAAGCATTCTCACTAACATGAAAAACCTGCCACCGGCAATGAGGTGTTTCATGATGCTAAATAGAGCATTATTATATTGTGTGTGCCAGGCCTAAATAATAAAAAAAACAGATTGAAGGAAAAAAAAAAACAGAAAGCAGCACAGATGTTGTTTCTAAGAAGGATGCAATGGGTATCTTGAATGATAGGACGTGAGGACTAATAGCACTTGAGTCTCCTGCGCAAAAAAAGTGTAACTGGCCCCTGATTACTGACTCTACATTGATTACAGGTTCTAAATGTCTAAATCCCAGCTGTGGGCATTCAGGCAGCACCTGAAATGCCCAATGCACAGTCTGCCCCTGGATGGCAAAGAATAAAAGGTCTGCAGTGAAAGAGGAAATTTGTTAACTAATCAGCAAGATAATTTGTTTTTGTAACGTCAACTGGCTTTGACGATCATGTCCTTCCATTTCCTATACTCTCTTCTTGTATGCTGAATCAGATGGTATTTTCAATTTTGTTGCATGGCATGTGGTCACACATTCAAAGTATCTCGCTATTATCTTCTCTTTTTTAGTTGAACTACCTACGAATTGTTATAAAAATTCTCTAATTTTTCTCTTCTCATAATGTCTCCAGAAAACGTGGACCGTCTGCCCCTAGGAAGGAAACATGCGCCAAAAAGCCTAGTGTGTTCTTGCAGTGGTGGTTCTTGTAACATTTTAATTTCCTTCATGAAATCGCTAGCCCCGTGACAAACCAAACCAAAACTGCCCCTCACAGCATTCACGACAGCAGTGACCCTGTTCTTACTTTGTCCCTTCAGAGAACTCCGCAGCACCACATATATAATCTCTTATTTATAGGAACAAACTATTATACTCAGCTCTGTGCTGACCATAACTCTAGTCATATAAAACAGTGAGAACACAGTACCAGTGTGCATCTATAAAACTAAGAACAAGGGTGATCACACTTGGTTCATAACAAATCTTTAACATGAAACTGAAATGAGCGCTTTAACACAACATGAAAGAAAACAATCTACTTGTTTAGCAAGTTCTTCTTCCAGAGCTGATGGGTTGTCTGGTAGCTCCAAGGTCCATTTTGAGTGAGCTGGCTTCAATGGTGGTACATATCTAAGAGTGAAATATGCAAAGTGCAGCTGACAAGACACAACTTCTCTACAATACTATCCAAAATTTAATCTATGAAATAAAACATCATAAAACAAGATCAAGCGAGTGAGTAAAATAAATGCTAGTTCTTACCAGAAGATTATAAATTTGGTTCACATTCACGCTTACTAAATATATAAGTTATACCATCATTTTTATAAACTTTAAAAAGGCCCCCAAAAAAATGATGTCTGATCTAGTTAGGTGATGACAACTGTGCTCACGTCTGAATAAAGGAAGCAAATATTTACTCTTGTCAATACTTAGTTACATCATGAAAACTGTGTTACTGTCTGAATAAAGGAAGCAAATATTTACTCTTGTCACTACCTAGTTACACCATGACAACTGTGTTCCTATCTGAATAAAGGTACAAATATAATCAGATCTAGTCTGGTATGTTCCTGCCTGAACAAAAGTAGCAAATGCATGTACTCTTCTCAGACCTAGTCACACTATAGATTCAATTTATTGACACAAAATGTTCTGAAGCCACAGGGTATGGCTGTATAAGCTAAACATTTCCATATAAGGACAAGTGGATGAAATAAATTTGATTTTAATGTACTGATGAAAACAATGGCTATATGCCCGATTTTTAAAAATGTCACTGTGGATTCTACTGAAGAATGAAATGAGATTTTATAGAGAATTATCTACACATCTACACACACTGGACTTCGGTTGTTTCATGTCTTTATAAGCCACCTACTCACGAATTTTGTGACATTTCATGATGAATTCTATGTTGAGTCCAGATGCTTCAATGAGGCATTGAGATATATAATATTACCACACTTATATTATTGATTTAATAAGAGAGTGCCTGAAACATTTATTATATAATTTCCACTTAATAATATTGTAAATATGAAGTGACATACTTGCGAAGAAGCACATCTCCAAACAGGACAGAGACATTTGAGAATAAGACATTCAGCACCCTGTGGCTTATCTGCATGGTCGGGCTCAACACAATACTGACATTCTGTAAAGTCATCTTGTTCTCTTTGGCCTGGAGAGAAACAACAAACTTGTTTATATTGATAGTGTTGTTGTTACTGTTGATATTTAACTCACGCTGCTGAGCTTTTCGCTCTCTTGCAAGTTGAAGAGTACTTGGTATTATCTTTCCTGTGGCTTTTCTGCCATTCCAAAATGGGTGGAGCTGAAGTCATGAGCTCCAGTTTTTCCAGCTTGACTTGCATTTAAAGGATTTTCACTGGTCCTAAGCCAGAAGGAAGAAGCGCATGATATACTGTGCATTCCCTCCATCCTCTGTCATCCAAAAAAGCTCTCTAAATATGCACAGCTAAGATACTGTGTCCTGGGTTCTCCCAAGGAATCATCACATCCTACAAAGAGTCACGACTCAGCTCCCCCCTGCCTACCATGGAGTCCATAAAGAGATCCTCTTGCATGCAGCCAACCATGTAAAAGTCAGAGTTACGTCTGGGGCTCAAGTGACTCCTCCAAGCTTAGTGTGTAATGCTGGGTTCTCAACATGTTTCACCACAAGGGGAATCCTTAGAAGTGTGTGGATGATTTCAAGAGCCAATGAGAGTGTAATTAGCCTCACAGACAGAGGTTCACATCCACATCCAAATACTATAGCATTGTGCCTAGCTGGTGGTCATATAAAGGTAAAGGATCCTGTTACACGTCCATTGAGGCATATTGGGAATATGGTGTTAGTCCCATATTTTCTTGACCATCTGCACACTAGGGGTGATGTGGTCAGCATCACGCCGGCCGCCTTAACCTTCCCAGAGTTGCTCTGGTATAAAGATGACCAGATATGCCTCCATGCATGTAATGATAATGTACAAGATATGCAATGAATTTTATTACAATGTAAATTTATAGTGTATATTTTATAAAAGGTAAAGGTTGTCCCATAGCAGATACTGCCATAAGGGAGTGAAGTGTTAGAGACTTCACTTTACTAGGTCCAGCATCGTGATGTGGGGTGACCAGGTCCCTTCCTCGCTGCCTTTTCCTTTCCTAACACAAGAGCAAAGTCAGGTACCCACTTACAGCTGGGTAGTCTGGAATGTGCCGATACTGTGAATTGAACCCACACCTTTGCAGTGAGAGACTAGCATTCTAACCACTCTGTCAATCAGACATATAATATATTTTGTTAGTGTGTTGTCATGGCTCAAAAGGGGTGCGAAGAACAGTAATATGGCACCCCTCCATGCATGTTATAAGAGGAGACTAAGAAGTATTGGGCATATGAATGGTTACCCCAACTGTAGAAACTTAGACTCATCCACTAAACCTCACTTTCCTTCCAGGAATCGTTTTGATTGTTTACTGACTGTGCATGATTATTTTGTTTCCATATGACAGGACGGGCACTTGTAGCACAAAATACACAAAGAAAATACAAAGATTATGAGAATAAATGTGGGAAATGATAGTCAGAATACATATGGATAAACACCTCTGGAAGATGCATTTTCTTACATAATGTACTTTGGCAGAAACATAGAGATTGTTGCGGGAACAGAGTCAGACACTGACATCAAAATAAAAGGTTATAGTCACAAAACGTCAAACAGAACCATTAACATGTCATCCTAAGGAAATAAAGTAAGTAATTCAACTCAGCTGTCCCAAACTCAAAAAGGTCCTCCATCAAGGAGGATAATGATGTGATACAGAGAAAGCTGAAAGGAGCCTGAGTTGCTGATTACCTTATTTCACCTGGGAGAATCTCCAGATTAGGTACCTAGAATTTTAAAACACTAAATGAACAAGAAAGGCCCACACAGGTGGCAGCAGGGATTTTAAAAAACTACAAAACTGACATCATGGGACTGTGATGGAAGGGAATATAAAAGAAGACACTGAACATAGGAGAAATAGTGCTATCATCAGAACATTAGGAAGGCAGTGCACACTGTAGTGAGGGTGTGGCAGTAGTGCTGTCAAAGGAAGTGCAGAGTGCGCTTACACAATGGAGGTAGACTAATATCACAACACTGAAAAAAAAAAAAAGATGAATATCATCCAGTGTAATGGGAGCCGCGCTAGCGTAGTGGTTACTACACTGCGCTGGTGACCGGGTGACCCAGGATCAAACCCGGGCGAGGACATTTGAAGACTTTTCATCGACCGGGATTTGGACTGGATTAACTCAAGCCCTGGCGAGAACATTTTGAAGGAGTGTCATCAACCAGGGACCTTATATGGGTACCTCCGAAATCGGCGAGTATCTGCCTGAATGGTGAGGGACACCTGTCTCTGTGCAAGAAAAAAGGGATACTCACGTAAAATCAGTCTCAGGTTAGACATACTAACCTCGAGATTTTGACTCGAGTAATAGCGGGCATACGAAAAAGAAAAAAAATCCAGTGTAATGCGCTAACTAATGACAAAGAATAATCTGTGAAAGAAGAATTTTGTATCAAACTTCAAAGTATCGTGAATAAATGGAGAAGAAATGACATCACAATCTTGATGGGCGTCCTAGATGCAAAGATTTTTTTAAAAACCCACTAAGATTTTGAAGAGATCATGGAAAAATATGGTCTTGAGAGACTACAAGAACCGGATCAACGTAACATGATGTAATACACAGAGGAGCAGAAGGCATCAGACACCATCTTCTGTCAGCCAAATTACAACTAAAACTCAGAAGATATACCGTATATACTCGAGAAATGTACTGCCATTTTAGACCTTAAAAATATACCCCCGACTTATATCGAGTCAAATAAAAAAAAAGATTCATGAAACTGGTCAGTGTTGGGCTCTCCTCTCCCCCTGCAGTTCCCACCACAAATTGGTATCCTTCATATACAAACCTGCTGCTTCATTAAATGTTTTTAACAAAATATCTCAAGTAATATATGTTTGAATTCTTACAAAGCTACAAATTCAACTGGAGTATGCGTTGTTGACTAGCCTCCATTTGATCCACCAATACCATTACTTCTTTCACTAGATTTACTTTTGTCAGCATCAATGACAGATTCTAAATTGGGCCCTTATTCAATATCCACATCTGATTCAGCTGCACTGTTAGCATCCTGATGATCAAATGTCAAATCAATTTTCAGATACCAAAGTGACTAGGTTACCATTTTCCGGCTACACACTGCACACAGCAGATTGAGGTACCATCTATACCACAAGTACAGGACTGGTTCAACAAATCTCTGCACCTGTACCATCAACCCCATGACAGTTGAACATCTGCTGCAGTCCAGCCCTATATACAACAGTGAACAGAGTAGCATATGGCAACAACCTACTTCTCTCCACAAAAAACTGTTTGGAAATGTCAGGGACCTTGAGCTGACTTTTGCCTTTATTAGAGTCATTAATGTGGAAGAAGAATATCTGAAAGCAAATATTTGACTGCCCATAAAGCCATGGCTATAAAAAAATTGCCAAAAAATCATAATATTGATATCAATTTGTAACAAAAATTAAGAAAACAGAATCTTTAGATGTACCAGAAATCTATTTATAACTCACGTCTCACTAAATACCAAGATCTCTTTGCTACTTAGCAACGACTGACAGCAGTATTCAGACTTTCCAGGTGGGTGATTTCAGATGTTCCATGCAGGGAAAGGTGCTGAAAGTGATAGAATTTGTAGAAAGCCAAGGAAATTCCACTGCAATGTGGGAATTTGGAATCGACGAAAAACCCATTCGACTTAAATTCAGTGATTAATTTTGGAAGCTTTTTAAGTCCTAAAGTCTGGAGGTCGACTTTTAGGTGGATCAGCCTATACTCTAGTATATACGGTTAGTAAATTTTGTTATAAAATTCACATTCAAACTAGGAGCAACTTTCATTACTATCTTATGCACCACAATACTGTGTTATTATATCAGCCTTCTCCCCTACGATTAACATGCATCTCTCGTTTTAAATTAAGTGTACAGTCATTAATGTACCTTTATTTTGCACTTTCCAGGCAATCTGGTAGTTATAGTGTCTACATTTCATTGTGTTTTTTCTTTTAAATTTCAAACTTAAGGTTTAGAATACAAAAATGCAGCTTAGTATCACAAATTTCCCCCTTGAATATGGAAATGTACCCAGTGTAGTTCAACTTAACATATTTCAGAATGGCAGAAAAGGCACAGGAGAAGCCTAGATCAACAGTGTAGACAATACCAAGGAGTCTTTAACTTGGTATGGGCTGCAAAAGAGTGAAAAGCTCAGTAGCCCTAGTTAAACAACAACAACAACAACCCAGTGTATATCTCAGAAGGTCTCTGAAGATGGAATATTACCTGCCCCATACACAGTCTCACATTAGTCACCTCATATGATGTGCCTGAGAAATCATAGGTGAATTCATGTTTGTACGTCTCTGTCTATCTCTTATTTCCTTTTTTCCTCTTTCTCCCCCCCCCCTCCTCCAACCTGTAAAAACAGACGCAACAGTATCATTAATCCAAATTCAGTGTGCGAAAGTAAAGGAGATCTTGGTATTTAATGAGACCCGAGTTATAAATAGATTTCCGGTACGTTTAAAGATTCCGTTTTCTGAACTTTTGTTACAAATTGATATCAATATTATAACTTAGTGAGATTTTTGGGAAAAACGTAACAAAACATTAAAGCAGGGCTTCTTAACCAAAAGAACAGTTGGGCGACTGCAGCTGAGGTTCAAAGATGTGCGCAAGAGAGACATGAGGGCACCGGACATAAATCCAGCAACCTGGGAGGCTGAAGCTGTCAATCGCACCAAATGGCGATGCTCTCTAAGGTGCCACATCAGACTGGGCAAAAAGAAGCTCTCACGGCAAGAGAAGAGAGGAGAAAACATCAAAAGGAACACCAGGAACAAAACAGCTGAGGGCTGTCATCTCAGGGGCGCATTCCCATAGTCAGTTATGAATGAAGGGGCTATAATTATTACTATTATTTTTATTTGTTAAGCAAAATATTTTAATCATCTGAAAGTTTAAATACACAGAAGACTACCTTGCTTTGTTTAAGATGGGACCCAAAGACGCAGCAATAGAGAACGCAGTCAGCGACTCATAGCTTGACTGCCTGCGTCAGGACCAGCGAATCAGAGCTGGTCAAGACCGCACTCCACCTCCACGTGGTGGTCCTGGAAACAGTCTGCAGCAGTGCAGTCTGGCTGAGCGAGTGTGGATCGAAATGGGAAGGCAAACCCAGTCTTAAAAATGCCATGCAGAAGTCGGATGTGTCGACCGAAAGGTGCAGATATCACAGCTTAGGCGTAAACAGACACAACGCAACCACCATCCTTTTCAGGACGAACGAGGAAGAAGAAGAAGAAGTTTAAGATAGCCATGAGCATCACCTCGTAAGATGCAGGGCGATTTTTTTAGGTAGATTTGTGGAGATGAAATGCATGTTATATTTGAGAAATATAGTAAATTAAAAAAATACGCACCAGATCAATGACATGGGTCATGTGTACAATCATCCAACTCAACAGAAGTCTGTTGCAGGTTGGCAGGTCAGCTATGAGCCTGATGAATGCCTCCACCTTTTTCTTGTTGTTCTTTATTGCTGAAATTATAACTTGTGAATAATTCTGGACAGCTACTTCATTTACCAATTTCTGGACAGCTACTTCATTTACCACAGTTTCAATATTTTCATATCTTCCAGACTATATTTTAGTTAACTCTGTGAACTTCCAAAATACAGGTCTATAAACGTTTATCCGAACACCTGAAAACCAAAATATTCTGAAAATCAAAAGTTCTTTGGGCTACCTTTTTTATCACAATTTGGGCAATTTCTGACTTTTTGGCTGACTTGGGCTATTTTCTGAACACAGTTTTGGTGACTGGGTGATTTGGGCTAGTTTTCTAATGCAATTTTGAGCAACATCTGAAAACTGAAAAAAATCGGGTTCCAAAACAAAGTTGTCTCCGAGAATTTCAGAAAAAAGGTTACAGACCTGTACAAACATAAGGGACCGTAACTATGAATTTGATTCCACCTGTCCCCTAGCTATTGCTCTTCCCTTCTTCCATGCACTTCCTCTTACAGCATTTTCACAAGAGTATTCAATTGTGGCATCTTGCAGAATGTTTTAAATGCTAGTTTCTGCAAATTATGACGTGTCTAATCACATTTTGTATAAATCTTTAGTCTTGGTTTTATTATACACCAGCTAAAAAGATGTGTGACTTAGAAAGAAACGGCACAGATTATTTGTCACAAGACATAAAGAAATTGTATTTACATTCTTATTAAAAGGAAGACAGATGTGATGAGAAGGGGATCGCAAAGAAAATAATGAACAGGAAAATGTAACATTACCAGCAAAGAGAAAATATTGCAACGTACAATAAACTGATCCGCAATACAAAAATGTAAGGAACATTTCAAATAATGACAAACATAAAAAGCCCCCTCATTATAAAGTTGAGTGTCATGATAGCATCACATACCAGTCAACCCAATTGTAAATGGGCGTTCAGCTTTGCTCTTAAGTTAGGGAAGGCAAAGGCAGCAAGGAAGGGACCTGGACATCCCACCTCGTAAAACTGGACCTACTACAGTGAAGTCTCTAACACTTCAATCCCCTATAGCAGTATCCTCTATGGGACTACCTTTCCCTTACTTACTTACTTAGTCGTTCCCCTTCTACCATGAGGTGTAGAGGTTTGGAAGAGAGAGCGCCAGTCTATCCTATCGGCTGTCATCCTCCTGGCCTGGTTCCATTCTAGTCCTCGGTCCTTCAAAGATTGTCTAATGTTGTCCTCCCAGCGGACTCTGGGTCGTCCTGGGGGTCTGGATCCCTGGCTCTTTGTTTCCCATGCTTGTCGTGGTAGCCGATCTTCTCCCATTCTGCAGACATGGCCAAACGATCTTAGTTGGGACTGTTCTACTTGGGTCTGCAGGGGGTGGGATTTTAGGCCTTGACGTATGGTCTGGTTGTGGACCATGTCTCTTCTTGTTACTTCAACCACCTTCCTCAGATACCTCATTTCTGAGGTTTGGATCAGGCTTTTATGGGTTGTAGTCATTACCCATGACTCGCATCCATATGTCAAGACTGGGACATAGGTGGAGCGGTATACAGCCATCTTCGTTTTCTTACCAACCGTTCTCTTGCTGAGGAATCCTCGATTTATGGCCTGAAAAAGTCTCCCAGCTGCTGCTTTTCGAGTGGCCAACTCTTCTTTGATGCCTCCCTTTCGGTCTATAATAGCTCCGAGATATTTAAAGTGGTCGACCTGCTCCAGGACCTGTTCTCCCAGTTTAATCTGATGTCTTTTTTCTTCTCGTGATATCACCATGGATTTTGTTTTAGAGCTGCTTATGACCATCCCTCTCTTCTCCAGCTTTTCCTTCCAGTCTTGCAGGTTGGATTGGAGATGTGCCTCTGATTTAGCAATCAGGGCAACCTCATCAGCAAATGCCAGCTCTGAAATACATACCTGTCTCATCTTCCAGTACCCCACTGAGTACTTTCTTGTTCTCTCCTTACATGACTTGATAACATCGTCCATGAGGAGTATGAAAAGATAAAGTGACAGGATATCACCTTGTCTTACACCAGTGGTAGTCCTGAACTCTTCTGACTTATGGTTTGCTGTCCTCACATAATTTCTGCAAGACTTGTAGAAGCTCTGTATAGCATGAATCAGAGGTGCTGGAATGTTCTTCCTTGCCAAACAGTCCCAAAGTTTGCTCCAGGGGACCCTGTCAAACGCCTTTTCCAGATCTATGAAACAGAGATGGATTTCACTCTTATACTCAAGGGCCTTTTCACTCAGCTGTCTGAGTGTGAAGATTAGGTCTTGAGAACTTCAGTTTGCTCGGAATCCGCACTGGACCTCATCCAATTGTGGCTCAGCTAGGAGTCGGAGTCTCTGCTCTAGGATTCTGGTGTAGATTTTACCAGGGACATTGAGAAGGGATATACCTCTATGGTTTCCACATTGTCGATTGTCACCCTTTTTGAAAATTGGTGTTATGATGGCAATCTCCCAGTCCTTTGGTATGGTCTTATTGCACCACGCTGCCTGTAGGACCCTTAAGAGTAATAGGTCGCCTGATGCTCCCATGTACTTAACCATTTCTGGTGTTATACCATCATGCCCTGTTGCTTTGCCCATCTTGATTTTCTCCAGTGTTGCCTTCAGTTCTTCCCTCTTTATGTCATCTTCATCACCATTGGTTTCTTCTTCTGTGCTATTGGTTATCATCTCTGATGCTTGACCTTGCTCACCATCAAGGAGTTCTGAGAAATATTCTTTCCATCTTTCCATTACTTCCTTCGGGGCAGTAAGCAATTTTCCTTGCTTGTCCTTTATAAATTTGAGAGGGCGTTGTTTTTCCTTCCTCATGTTCTTTAGGGTCTTGTAGAACAATTTCTGGTTTTCTTGCGCATCTTTTTCTAGCTTTTCTCCAAATTCTTCCCAGGACTTCTGTTTTGCTGCTAGCACCTTGTTCTTTGCTTCTGTTCTGAATATCACATATTCTCTATTTGTCGTGCTGTGTTTTTAGCTCCTAAGTATTGTTTCCATGCCATTTTCTTCTCTCTTATTTTCTCTTTAACTTCCTCTGTCCACCAAGGTGTCCTCTTTCTCTTGTTCCCAAGTCGGACTTCACCACATGCTTCTGCAGCAACTGTCTTTATGATGTCCTTAAATTTAAGCCACAGGGTTTCCAAGTCATCAGGTTGTTCTTCTGTGTTTCTCACCGCTGTAGCAATAAGCCCCTGATATCTGGTCTTAATTTCTGGCTCTCTCAGCTTGTAGGTCTTAATGCTCATTTCTTCTGTTCGTTTACTTAGTTTCTTGTGTGATGCTGGGCAGTTCCTAGGCTGAGCAACTCTTTCAGTTGTTCTTTTGATTGTAAGCAGGTAGTGATCACTTCCAATCTCTGGCCCCCTCCAGACTCTAGCATCCCGGACATATTTGAATGAGCTCCTCCTAACAATGGCATAGTCGATCACTGACTTCTCATTCTTTGTTGGTTCACACCTAGTGTATGCATGTATGCGCTTATGGGGGAACTTTGTGTTGGTAATGATCAGATTCTGCTCACTGCAGAATCTAAGGAGTCGCTTTCCATTGTCATTGAGAGTATCTTCTCCATATCTTCCGATAACTCCACCCCATCTAGCATGGTCATTTCCAACTCTGGCATTGAAATCTCTGAGCATGATAATTTCATCTAGGCAGTCATCCACTGTCCTTTGAAGCAGCTCAAAGAATTCCTCCTTGACCTCTGCTCTCTCATCCTCATTTGGCCCATACACTATGACCAGGTTGACTATGGTTTCTCCTTCTTTTAGTTTTACAACCATAATGCGCTCCGAGGCAAAGTTCCATCCCTTGATACTATCTTTCTGGTTTTTGGCCACAATGCAACCCACGCCCCCTTTAGCTCTTTCAGATTTGGGTACACCACTGTAGAGCGGCGTGTTGCCATCGAGATCCATGACTCCTTGTCCCTTTTTCTTTGTTTCCGTAATAGCCAGGATTTCTAGTTTTGCTTTCCTCATCTCTTCCACCAGCTCCTCTTCTTTCCCATTTATACTTCTTGTGTTCCAAGTTCCATCAGTCATAGTCCGTAGTCCATTCCAGTTTGTCGCCTTTAGAATCAGTCCGGTTTTCTCTCTTGTATTTCGCGTAATCATGTTTTAAAGCAAACAAGTGATTGGCCTGTTGTGCCTCCTTACGGCCTCCATGCAGGCCGCCCTCCTCCTTTTTCAGCCGGGCGTGGGACCGGCCTAGGCGGAGTTGACTACCTTTTCCCTTCATATGTAATTGTAATCACTTAACACTGTTCCTTACATTGCTGTGTTATAATTAACCATTAATGCATTGACCCTCTCTATTCTAACATGGAGAGGTTTGATCAACTACCTCCAGAGAGGAAAGGCTGACCAAAAAAAGGACTGGTACACTCAAGTCAATGTCTTTAAATCTCCAGAAACAAGACTGTAGACAAACTGTGATCCATAATCTTACTTGATGCCTCCTCAAACTTTGGCATCAGTGCTGTGGTCAAAACAGGTTCTGGCAGATCTCGCAAGAACTGCTTCAATAAGCTGGCTACAATGTTAGGTTCATGTTCATACAGGTACACGGGCTGCTGACGGTTGTAGCAGTCCTTCAAGTGCTGGACTTTGGACTTAACTCCAGAGATTCTGTAGATTCCCTCACGAGCAAGACCTAATATCACAAAAGTAACAAATAAATGGAACGCCATAAATCAAGAGGCTATAAGAAAAGCAAAAATGCATAAATAAAATGTAATAAAAGTTTAGGGCTGTAAGTGATGCTTCTTGCCACAGCATGCTGAGCTTCAGACAACTGTCTTTTTTTTCTCTCTCTCTTCTATTTTCTGTCAAGCTTGCCTAAAGATCCATCACTTTTGTTCAGGTGCTAAGCTGACGTGTAGGTGATCATGTCCTCTCCAAATGTGTATAACAAGCTTCTTTTACAAACTGGCCTCTTTCAGCACATCCTGGTTAGTCTTTTAGCTGTACATGGAATTCTTAAGACTCATCCACTAAACCTCATTTCCTTCCGGGTATCTTCTTGATTGTTTACTGACTGTCCATGATTATTTTTTTTCCATATAACAGGACTGGCACTTGTAGCACAAAATCCACAAAGAAAATACAAAGATTATGAGAATAAATGTGGGAAATGATATGGAGAAACACCTCTGGAAGATGCGTTTTCTTACATAATGTACTTTGGCAGCAACATAGAGATTGTTGCGGGAACAGAGTCAGACAATGACATCAAAATAAAAGGTTATAGAAGGCAAGAGGGGCTCTCAAGCGGGAAATATATGGAAATCAGAATAAATCAAATCCAACATAAAAATAAGACTATTTAAATTAAATGTCAAAGTAGTCCCATTGTATGAAACTCAAACATGCAGAAAAAAGAAAGAACAGCAACCAAGAAATTACATACTTTCATAAATGGATGATTGCACAGAATAAGAGATGAAACTGGTATGACAAGATCACCCGTGTTAAACTAATAGAAAAGACCAGACATTTACCAATCGACCAAAGAGATGAAAAAAGATGTTGGTGTTGGAAAGGGCACATTCACAAGTTGGTGTTGTAAAGGGCATTTTCTGTGACGTGAGTGACCAACAGTGTTTTCACACCTTTACTCATTATAAATTAAGGTATCCTAACCTAATTGTAAGTTTCCAGACACCTAGCAAATTTTGTGTGACATGATTGGCCAACAGTTTTCTCACACTTTTACTCATTATAAATTAAGGTATCCTAACCTAACTGAAAGTTTCCAGACATCTAGCAAATCTTCTGTGACATGGGTGGCCAACAGTTTTCTCACACTTTTACTCATTATAAATTAAGGTATCCTAATCTAACTGTGACAATAAGATCTGGGGTCTCACTATGTAATACCCTACAGAATGTAATGAAGACACAACAGAAAGAAAAGAACAGCTATGTAGAGAACTCCTGGTCCCCTGGGGAGGAATCTGCTGTACATGTTGTTGTTGTTGTTTAACTAGGGCTGCTGAGCTTCATGCTCTTTAGCAGCCAATACCAAGTTGAAGACTCCTTGGTATTATCTACAGTGTAGATCTAGGCTTTTCCTGTGGCTCTTCTGCTATTCCGAAACGGGTTGACTTGAAGTCATGAGCTCCAGTTTCTCCAGCTTGGCTTGCATTTAAAGGATCGTCACATCTAGTCCCAAGGTAGGAGTAAGAAGTGTGTGGCATACTGTGCATTCCCTGCCATCCAAGGAGGCTCTCCAACTATGCAGAGCTAAAATGCTGTACTCTGGTTCTAGACTCTCCCAAGTAATTGTCACGTCCTGCACAGTCACTTCTCAGCTTCCCCTGCCTATCACTGGATCCATAGTGAGATCCTTCTGCATGCAGTCAACCAAGTCAAAGCCAAAGAATTACACCTGGGGTTCAAGTGACCTCCAAGCTTAGTGTGCAATGCTGAGTTCTCAACAGGTTTCACCACTGGGGGAATCCCTGGAAGTGTGTGGATGATTTCAAGAGTCTATGAGGATGTAATTAGCCTCACAGACATAGGTTCACTTCCACGTACATATATTGTAGCACTGTGCATAGCTGGTGGTCATATAAGGATGGGACCCCAAGATGCAGTAATAGTGAATGCAGTCAGCGACCCATAGCTTGACTGCTTGCATCAGGATCAGCGAACCAGAGCTGATCAAGACCGTACTCCACCTCCACATGGTGGTCCTGGAAACAGTCTGCAGCAGTGCAGTATGGCTGAGCGAGTACGGATCGAAATGGGAAGGCAAACCCGGTCCCTAAAAAATGCTGTGCAGAAGTCGGATGTGTCGACCGAAAGGTGCAGATATCACAGCTTAGGCGCAAACAGACACAACGCAACCACCGTCCTTTTCAGGGCGAACGAAGAAGAAGAAGAAGAATATAAGGATGACTCTAGATATGCCTCCATGCATATCTACTGTAAAAAACAACAGGGAAGAGGCAACTCCTCTAATGAGTAAGGAAGTCAGTAATGACGAGTGCTCCCCAAATTCTTTTGAAAGGGGGCATTGTGAGAAAGACCACCTAAAAACTGGTAGGAGGAACCTAAATATAGGCACCTGGAATGTTAGGACATTGAATGGAGTGGAGAAACTAGACAATTTAATTTTAGAGGCAAACAGTATGAAACTTGGCATGGCAGAAACAAGATTGACAGACGCTGGCTACATAAAGAGAGACAATTACACACCTATACACTCAGGAGGAGAAAAAAGGAGTTGGAATTTTGATAAAAAGGGAACTCGAAAAATATGCATTTGGATATTGGACAGAATAATGTTAATAAAAATTAGGGCAAAACCATTTGACATCACAATTTTACTAACATATGCACCAACCAAAGAACAAGATGAAGAAGAAATAGAGGAATACTATGAAGAGTTAAAACACACACTTAAACCAGTAAAATCTACAAATTGTATAGATAGTAATGGGAGACCTGAATGCAAAAATAGGAAAAGGAAGATACAAGAAAACAGTAGGACTATATGGATTGGGGAAAAGAAATGATGGAGGAGATAGACTTATACAGTTCTGAGAATAAAACGAACCAGTTATATGTAACACCTTTTTTGAACACCATTCAAGAAAATTATACACATAGAAAAGCACAGGAGACATAAAAAGAAATCAGATTGACTTTATCATGATCAATAACAGACTCAGAAACAGTGTTACAAGTGCAAAGACATATCCCAGAGCCAATATAAATTCAGACCACAATCCAGTGGTAATTAAAATAAATAAAAACTGAAAATAATAGGAAACAGTATCAGCACTGAAACTACCAGACATATAACAGAAATATCTTATCGAGGTCAAAAACAAGTACAAAAATCTATCGACAGAAACCATGGAATAATACAGAAGAGAAAACCCAGAAGAAAAAGTAACCACAAAATGGGAATGTCTAAAAATAAGCATACAATCAGCAAATAACAATTTACCAAAAAAAAAAAAGAAAAATCATATTTGGATGACAGATGACATCTTGAACAAAATGGCAGACAGAAAGAGAGCAAACAACACTCTTGAATAAAAAAACAATAAATAAAGGAACAAAGAGATATGTACTATATGTAGTCAGGGAAAAGAACAGTGGATCGAGAGTAGATGCAAGGTAATTGAAGAAATGGAATCTAAGCACATGTCAAGGGATATGCATGAAGCTGTAAAGAAATTGTCCAGTATGTTAAGTATTGCCCAAGGCTGTATCAAAAATAAGAATGGTACAATCTTGCTTGATGCAAAAGACATACCAAAAAGGTGGGCAGAATATGTAAAAGAACTATTTGAGGACAACAGAGGCAATAAACCATCACCAGATTCTAATGATGGCTCAAATATTCACAAATCAGAAGTAGAGAAAGCAATAACTATGATACAAAAAGGAAAATCAGCAGGCATGGACAACATAAAAATAGAAATTGTAGAAGCCCTGGAGAGCTTTGGTATAGATACAATCACAGATTTGTGCAACGATACATACAAAACAGGATACATACTACATGACCTGAAAACATCAGTCTTTATAACATTGCCCAAAAAACTTAATGCAACAAAATGTTTAGACTTCAGAACAATCAGCCTGGTGAGTTTCGCAATTAAAATACTGCTCAAGATCACACAGGAGAGAATAAAAAATAAGGTAGACAATGAAGTCCAGAAAGAATAGTTTGGTTTTTGAATGAACAGCGGAACAAGAGTGTGACGAGAGTACTGAGATTCTGTCTTTCAAATGGCCCATGTCTTTTTCTCCTTGCAATTTGTTCACTATATTTTAGGAGGGATTACAGGTAGTCCTTCTCCATGTTTCTTCTCCTTCTATTATTTACGTTTTTTTCAAGACGAGATCACGAGGGAGTTTGATCTCATCTGCTTTATGGCTCTTCTTTATGTGTTTAGAATGGGGGTGTAGGGAATTAGAAAGTATTATTCTAGATTGAGATTATAGAGGCTGGATCAGGATTTGCACCAGTGTCTTTTTTTTTAAAGATATTGCGTGGCCATATACGCATTTTTCGGGAGTTAAATTATTTGCGGCCATTTTTGCTTCATTTCCGCAGTATAGGGCTAGGACCAATTCCCGGTTCTTTGTCTAGCGGGGACTGGTTGCATCAGAAAGATCTAAGGTTCTGATTGGCGGAGAGCTAACTGCAGTTGAAATGCAGAGCGCCCATTGGCTTTAGAACCACGCCGCGCATATGACGTCATGAAGTCGGCGCGTGGGGGCTTGAGAATAAATACGCCCGAACTTCATAAGTTCGGTCTCTAAAAATTAATTGCCAAGGCCGGGTTGCCAGAGTCAAGTCGATTGCCTTCAGTAGGACATTCGAGATTTGGTAAGCATGAATTTTTTGCGTGAGGACTTTATTTAATTTTTCTAGTCCTAGCCGATCATTTAAGTTTCTTGGGAAGTTTTAGTTTAATTTAATTCTTAACTCCAGAGCCATCAATACGATCTTAGTGATAGACTTGAAAATTTATAGGTCCATTTAATTCCTTGTTGAAAGAATAGCGGCATGGTTTAAAAGTTGAGATATCACCGCTTTGTATTATTGCAAAGTTGGTCGGGAGAGAAACTCGCATCTGCGAATCATATGTATTTACAGAATAGTCGGGAGCGTGTGTAATGTGTATTTTCATTTGTGATTTTATTGAGAGTCTTGATGCTCGCTATTTATATAGTTACGCATATATCTGTGGACGGAAGTGATAGAGGTATTAATTGAAGCACGTGAGCGCGTGGTTACGGTATCTTTATTGATACGATGTTCAGAGGGACGAGGGGGAGAGAAGCACGTGGTCATAAAATTGTAGCCACGTGTTTGTAACTACTGAGATTTAATTGATAACCATTATGTATAACTTTTGACGGCATGTAGATGCTAGCGTAAACAGGGTTATAGGTTATTGATTGTGCTTTGTTATTCTGTGTATTCAGAAGATGGAGATGAAATTTATTTATGTTAAGGGAATAATATTTTATTTCAATTTTGAGGTGATTAATCATACTGACGGGAATTTTAGGAATTCCTAGAGAGGACTAGTTTTTAATTTTTATTAATCCTTACGGCATTAGTGTCAGCGTAAGAAGTAGGCCACAGTACGTCTGCCCAGACGGGCCATTGAAAATATTATTGTGGCTCGGAGTTAGTCAGGCAGAACAAGCGATCTGGGTTAGCCAATGTTTACTTTGTAGGCTCAGGTAGAGAGGGGAGTTACGTGGTGAAGAGTAAGGAAGTTAATTGTTATTTGAAATGTATTATTATGGTTTGTTTAGCTGTTGTTTTGTTTTGTCTAAAACAGCAGGTACCGGCTTTGTGGGAATGAGAGCGGAATTTTGAGACCACAAAATTTCTCCCACGGCAAAGTTGGGGCATTCGCAGAACCGCAAGGGTTTTACGTTAGTTGCCAGTAGTGGAAGGAGAGGAAGAAAATACGTTTTCCCAGCCAGGGGAAGACATTTTCCAGCGAATAGGATTTTTGTGGATAAATCCTGAGCTCTGACGCTCGTTACACACGCAGATTTGGCAGGCTGCCAGCGTTGTGGTAATTTTGTGTTCGTTTCTTCACGGCCATAATAAAGCCGACGGCCCAGTTATAGATACTCGGGCAGGTAATTTCAGAGTGGTAGAAGTCAGCTACAGTTCCAGTCCAGAATCCAGGGGGGGGTTCTGTTAAACCTCAGTCAAATCCAGAGTAGTGGAGAGAGATAGGGTAAACATTCTCTCTACTGAAGTCAGCACAGATAGGCAGAACTGTTAGTTTTGGTGAATCGTAGCAGAGGACAGCTGCTGAAGTTTAGAGGTGCAGTTAGTTGTGTTCAGGAGATTCCAGGATAGGCTGTGTAGAACCGAAGTCTGTGCAGAGATTGTGTAGTCACTTCGCCGTCGTTCCAGCTATCAGTGGACTTAGAGTTAGAATTTAGAACAGCTAGTTTGGAGTGTAGGCGACATCAAGTGCAGTGTAGTTCATTTTCAGTTAACCTTACCTTCTTTCTCCATACAGGTTGCAATTGTGGGAGAAGGGTTGGGGTGGATGCATTTTTTTTTAACTGTGCTTGATTTTGTTTTCAGGAGTGCATCCTCGCACTTGATGTATGGGACATGCATATGTTTGTTGTTTATAGGTGTATAATAAACTTGTATAAATTGTAGCTGGCATCAGTCATTTCCTTTAGTACAGTAGCTATATGTTGTCTGTACCTTGGTGTTTGTGAATCTTAATTGAACCTTATCCCCATAGGGTAGTTAGAGGTGGTTCGAGGCCATAGCAATTTAAACGTCCGAAGTGGCGAGGAAAGAATCAACCTCGGTTCTCAACCTCGGAGCCAATGGTCTCAACTTTTCACAGTTTGCACTATATTTCTATCTGAATCTATCATTTCAGTCTTTCTTCTTACTATTGTCTTGTCACTATATGTAGACAGTCTCTAGTCCTAAATCCATTTCGTGACAAAGTGGGTGCTATCGTCCGGTGAATCATCTTTGTTACGTTCAATTCTGTGATCTTGACAAAGTGGCGGCGTTCGTCCGGTAGATCATCTTTGTTGGGATCAATTCTGTGATCGTGTCAAGATTCATAGATTGTTTCTATAGGAAAGTTCTGGGAAATAGATTTTCTTTATAATATCCCCTAGACTTGAGCTATATTAAGACTGATCCAGCTAAAAGTTTTTTCCACAGGTTACAGTTAGTTAGATGATAGTTGTAGTAAGGTTGTTTATGACTTAGAGGTAATTGATGGCTAATTGAATTTTTTTTCTTAACAGGAAAGTAAATTCGGGTTTTGGGTAGCTGGATAACTTGAATTTTTTTTCAGGTAGTTATTAGTCAGACTTGGTGCTAGTCTGAGTGCGGGTTTTTGCGACAGCATATTCCTAGTAGGTAACAGTAAATTTTTCTTGTTCCTTTTTTGTCATTTCCCCTCGTTGTGAGTACTGCTGATTTGTCAGGTAAGATGGCTGAATTGGTCAAGCTACTTACTGCATGGAAGGACGCAGCTAAAAGCATGGGGATGAATGAGGCCGAGACTAGGGCTTACATTATGAGGGAACAGGACCG
Source organism: Oreohelix idahoensis (assembly GCA_024509875.1). NCBI lineage: Eukaryota > Metazoa > Mollusca > Gastropoda > Stylommatophora > Oreohelicidae > Oreohelix > Oreohelix idahoensis. The sequence continues at coordinate 783,530 of JAMPIV010001018.1, read as the reverse complement.
GCAGACGGAGAGAGAGAAAAGGGACGCGGAGAAAGACGAGAAGACCCGACAGGCAGAGGAGAGAAAAGCAGAGAGGGAAGCCCAGGAGAAGATAGCACAGAGGGAAGCCCAGGAGAAGATAGCACAGAGGGAAGCCCAGGAGAAGATAGCACAGAGGGAAGCCCAGGAGAAGATAGCACAGAGGGAAGCCCAGGAGAAGTTAGCACAGAGGGAAGCCCAAGAGAGGGAGAAGGCAGCAGAGAGACAGCATGAACTTGCCCTGCGTTCACTGGAACTGCAGTACCGATCTTCGGAAGGCAGTTCGGCTAACGGAGATTCTCCCGGAGCAGGGGCAACAGACACCTCAGGAAACGGAGGGCCCCGGATGGCAGCCATGAATTTTCCGATGGACTCTTTTCCTAACGGGAATGAGAAAATTGAGGTATTTTTAGAAAAATTTGAACGGATGGCAAAGGCATACGGGCTGGATGATAGTCTTTGGTGTCTCAAATTATCTCAATCTCTAAGAGGACATGCGTATGAGGTCTATAGCAAGATGCTGGTAGATGACCAAGGTAACTTTGAGGCTCTGCGGAACGCCCTGTTACAGCGATTCCAATGGACTCCCCGGAAGTGCCAAACGATGTTTAGGGAAAGTCGACTGGAGAAAGGAGAAAGTTTTCCCCAGTTCGCGGAGAGGCTGAGGAATTACCTCACTCGCTGGAGAGAGTTGTCGGGTTTGGCTAAATCGTTTGAAGGACTCGAAGAGCTCATCATGTGCGAACAGATAAAGGCCAACATGTCTCCGGACTTAAGGAAGTACCTGGCGGAGCAGGGCGCCCAGCAAATGGACCAGATTATTCTATTTGCTGAAAGGTTCCAGTCGGCACAGGCTGAAGTCCTGGGCCAGAAACGGAAAAACACTGACCCGCCAACCCGAGGACATAACACCTCTCCCGACAAGCCAACTAACGGGCCTAACACCCGAGAGCCCCCTCCACCTGCTTTGAGCTCCGCGAGGGGCCCCAACCCGCCGGATAAACGAGAGGAGCCAAGGAGGGACCCGGCCCGGAAACACGCCCCTGGCCGGCAGTGGGGCAGCAGAAATAATTATAACTCGCAGTGGAGAGCAGGGGGAAGCCGGGAAACCCCCCAAAGAGAGTAGCCTGTTTACAAACTTCTATACCAGACTTGGAGAAGGAGCAGGATTCTCGACCTACCAGTGACCGACCTTCCACGAGGGGAAGGGTAACTGTTAATGGGGTTGAAACCGAGTGTTTGTATGATACCGGCTTAAGTTTCGAATGTCTGGTGGGCCATCATCTAGTAAAGCCCGAACAGATGACAGGAGAATTTGTGGAGATATGTGGGGTGTTGAAGGGAGATGCTCCAATGCGCCTCCCAGTAGCGCAGATCGAGATAGTGTCGAAGTTTGTCAGGGGCACGATCAAGGCGGCCGTAATGGAGGGGCCCCTTTTCGAGGTCATTTTGGGATGTAGGTATGTGTACCTAGGGGACCCAAAGGAACCGGAAGTAGTAGCCGCAGTGGTTACTAGGGAGCAAGCCAAGAAGGAGCGGGAAAAGGAAGCCCCCATTAATCCGTTACCCCAGGAATTGCAGGAGGCCCAACAACAGGATCCGACCCTGACGGCCTGTTTTCGGAAATTGCCCACGTCGAAGGACCCCAAACAAAAAGGGAATTTTTTCAAGAAGGACGGGCTGATTTATCGCAGAGAAGGAGGTGAAGAGCAGGGGCATAACCAATTGGTAGTGCCAGCCAAGTATAGGCTGCAGATTTTAGAAATGGGGCATGCGCTTCCATTTAGTGGACATATGGGCCAGGGGGCCACCATACACAGAATATCGGCCCATTATTTCTGGCCGGGAATGACGCCGGACATCATAAGATTTGTGAAATCTTGTGCTCAGTGTCAGAGAGTGGCACCCAAACACTGGACACCCCCAGTCCCGTTAGGAGAGATGCCCATCGTCGGTACCCCCTTCGAACGAGTGGCGGTTGACATTGTAGGCCCATTAGAAAGAACTAAGCGGCGGAACAGGTTTATTCTGACACTAGTCGATGTGTGCACCATGTGGGCAGAGGCCATACCCCTGGCGGTCACTGACTCGAAGCATGTTGCAGAAGCCTTGCTGCAAATCTTTACAAGACTGGGATTTCCTCAGCAAGTGTTGACAGATAATGGCTCCCAATTTCGCAGCTTGTTGATGGAGGAGATCTTCAACATTCTCCGGACCCAACACATACATACCAGTCCGTATAACCCGGCAGGAAATGGTCTCGTGGAGAGGTTCAACGGCAGCTTGATGACGATGTTGCGCAAGTTAGGGCAGGAGCGGCCAGAGGACTGGGATCTTTTTATTCCCGCCGCCCTGTTTGCGTATCGCGAAGTCCCCCAAGCTTCTACAGGCTACCCGCCAGCCACCCTATTGTTCGGGCGGCCGATCAAGGGCCCATTGGAGGCTCTGTTCAGGTCTATGACAGATCGGAAGGCAGATGAGACAACGGTGTCGGCCTCCAAATATGTTGAAGAGCTGAAGGAGCGACTACAGTTAGGTTGGAAAGTGGCCTCAGATAACCTCCGTAAGGCTCGCGCAAAACAGGCGCAGAGATACAACAAGACGGCCAAGGAAAGAGAGCTCCAGGTAGGGGAGAAGGTCTTGTTGTTACTTCCCACTGGAGAAAACAAACTGCGCATTGGATGGCAGGGGCCTTTCGAGGTGTTAGAGAAAATCTCTAACACTAACTACCGCATCGCTATCAGGGGAAAAAGGAAGATATACCACGTAAATCTCCTTAAGAAATTTTTAGAACGAACCCCACCATCTCAAGACCACCTGTTAGCATTGGCGGTAGCTATTGAGGAAGAGGACGACCCAGAGAATTACGGAGAGTACCCCCTACACCAAACAGAGTCGTACCGAGACGTGAAATTTGGGGACAATCTTTCAGAAGGAGCGGCGCGAGAACTCAGGACTGTATTACAACAATACACAGACGTTTTAACGGATAAGCCTGGACTCACCCACCTCTCAGAATTTGAGATGAAACTGAAAGACGACACCCCGGTACGGACTAAAATATATCCGGTTCCATACGCCAAAGCCGCTGCGTTACGGGAGGAAATTGAAAAACTACTGGCGGCCAACATCATTTCTGAAACCACATCCCCATACAGTTCGAGCGTGGTCCTCTTACAAAAACCTAACGGTGAGACCAGGCTGTGCATCGATTATTGATTGCTCAACACCGTAACGGAATTTCAACCGGAAGCCCTCCCCAGCCCTGCGGAACTGTTTTCCAAATTAAGCCAGGCAAAAATCTTCTCGAAAATAGACCTAAGTAAAGGCTATTATCAAATTCCGGTGAAAGAGGACGTCAGGCACTATACGTTTAATGTCATGCCGTTTGGGTTACATAATGCCCCGGGTGCTTTCACCCGAATGATGAGGAAGCTATTAGGGCCGTTGCAAAACCCCCACATTCACAATTTTATGGATGATATCCTCATCGCAACGGAAACGGAGGAGGAACACATAGCCACTGTCGCTTCGCTCCTCGGGAGATTGAAGGAGGCGGGGCTTACCGCCCGCCCGAGCAAATGTTTACTCGGGTTTGACACCCTAGACTTCCTAGGCCACACTATCGCCCACGGATGCATGTGGCCGCTGGACAAAAACGTGGAGAAAATAAGGAAAGCAGCCCGCCCCATCACAAAAAAAGACACGAGATCTTTTATCTCCTTGTGCGCCTATTATCAAAAATTCATTCCGAATTTTAATAGCTTAACAGGGCCGTTGACCGACCTCACTCGGAAAGGTCAGCCGGAAAAAATTTGTTGGACAGCAGAATGTGAAGGAGCATACACCACTCTTAAGGAGCTGCTGACCAGTTCGCCAATACTTCGGCTCCCGGATCTAACAAAACCCTTTGTGTTAAGAGTGGATGCAAGCGCCATAGGAATTGGATCCACTCTTTTACAGGCCGACGAAGCACAACAAGGGCTGTTGTTCCCAGTCTCCTATGCCAGTAGGAAACTTAATGCGGCTGAAAGAAACTACTCAACAATAGAACGAGAGTGCCTTGCATTAGTTTCCGGAATTCGCAAACACCACGAATACCTATACGGGGTCACATTCATAGTACAAAGTGACCACGCTCCTTTGGCATTTTTGGGAGCCAACAAGCACAATAACGCTAAAATAATGAGATGGGCTTTATTGTTGGGCATGTACTCGTTTTCGGTACAATATATCCCGGGAAAAGATAATGTGGGAGCGGATTTCTTAAGCCGGCACTTAGCTCCGGAAGAGAACACGGAAAAGGAGGAAGTGCTCACAGACAGCTTGGTAGACAGGAATAAGGGCCAATGTGAAACACAGAGATTTCAGTAAGGAGATCGTTGCTCAATCTTTGAAAGGGGGGAGTGATGTGACGAGAGTACTGAGATTCTGTCTTTCAAATGGCCCATGTCTTTTTCTCCTTGCAATTTGTTCACTATATTTTAGGAGGGATTACAGGTAGTCCTTCTCCATGTTTCTTCTCCTTCTATTATTTACGTTTTTTTCAAGACGAGATCACGAGGGAGTTTGATCTCATCTGCTTTATGGCTCTTCTTTATGTGTTTAGAATGGGGGTGTAGGGAATTAGAAAGTATTATTCTAGATTGAGATTATAGAGGCTGGATCAGGATTTGCACCAGTGTCTTTTTTTTAAAGATATTGCGTGGCCATATACGCATTTTTCGGGAGTTAAATTATTTGCGGCCATTTTTGCTTCATTTCCGCAGTATAGGGCTAGGACCAATTCCCGGTTCTTTGTCTAGCGGGGACTGGTTGCATCAGAAAGATCTAAGGTTCTGATTGGCGGAGAGCTAACTGCAGTTGAAATGCAGAGCGCCCATTGGCTTTAGAACCACGCCGCGCATATGACGTCATGAAGTCGGCGCGTGGGGGCTTGAGAATAAATACGCCCGAACTTCATAAGTTCGGTCTCTAAAAATTAATTGCCAAGGCCGGGTTGCCAGAGTCAAGTCGATTGCCTTCAGTAGGACATTCGAGATTTGGTAAGCATGAATTTTTGCGTGAGGACTTTATTTAATTTTTCTAGTCCTAGCCGATCATTTAAGTTTCTTGGGAAGTTTTAGTTTAATTTAATTCTTAACTCCAGAGCCATCAATACGATCTTAGTGATAGACTTGAAAATTTATAGGTCCATTTAATTCCTTGTTGAAAGAATAGCGGCATGGTTTAAAAGTTGAGATATCACCGCTTTGTATTATTGCAAAGTCGGTCGGGAGAGAAACTCGCATCTGCGAATCATATGTATTTACAGAATAGTCGGGAGCGTGTGTAATGTGTATTTTCATTTGTGATTTTATTGAGAGTCTTGATGCTCGCTATTTATATAGTTACGCATATATCTGTGGACGGAAGTGATAGAGGTATTAATTGAAGCACGTGAGCGCGTGTTTACGGTATCTTTATTGATACGATGTTCAGAGGGACGAGGGGGAGAGAAGCACGTGGTCATAAAATTGTAGCCACGTGTTTGTAACTACTGAGATTTAATTGATAACCATTATGTATAACTTTTGACGGCATGTAGATGCTAGCGTAAACAGGGTTATAGGTTATTGATTGTGCTTTGTTATTCTGTGTATTCAGAAGATGGAGATGAAATTTATTTATGTTAAGGGAATAATATTTTATTTCAATTTTGAGGTGATTAATCATACTGACGGGAATTTTAGGAATTCCTAGAGAGGACTAGTTTTAATTTTTATTAATCCTTACGGCATTAGTGTCAGCGTAAGAAGTAGGCCACAGTACGTCTGCCCAGACGGGCCATTGAAAATATTATTGTTGCTCGGAGTTAGTCAGGCAGAACAAGCGATCTGGGTTAGCCAATGTTTACTTTGTAGGCTCAGGTAGAGAGGGGAGTTACGTGGTGAAGAGTAAGGAAGTTAATTGTTATTTGAAATGTATTATTATGGTTTGTTTAGCTGTTGTTTTGTTTTGTCTAAAACAGCAGGTACCGGCTTTGTGGGAATGAGAGCGGAATTTTGAGACCACAAAATTTCTCCTACGGCAAAGTTGGGGCATTCGCAGAACCGCAAGGGTTTTACGTTAGTTGCCAGTAGTGGAAGGAGAGGAAGAAAATACGTTTTCCCAGCCAGGGGAAGACATTTTCCAGCGAATAGGATTTTTGTGGATAAATCCTGAGCTCTGACGCTCGTTACACACGCAGATTTGGCAGGCTGCCAGCGTTGTGGTAATTTTGTGTTCGTTTCTTCACGGCCATAATAAAGCCGACGGCCCAGTTATAGATACTCGGGCAGGTAATTTCAGAGTGGTAGAAGTCAGCTACAGTTCCAGTCCAGAATCCAGGGGGGGTTCTGTTAAACCTCAGTCAAATCCAGAGTAGTGGAGAGAGATAGGGTAAACATTCTCTCTACTGAAGTCAGCACAGATAGGCAGAACTGTTAGTTTTGGTGAATCGTAGCAGAGGACAGCTGCTGAAGTTTAGAGGTGCAGTTAGTTGTGTTCAGGAGATTCCAGGATAGGCTGTGTAGAACCGAAGTCTGTGCAGAGATTGTGTAGTCACTTCGCCGTCGTTCCAGCTATCAGTGGACTTAGAGTTAGAATTTAGAACAGCTAGTTTGGAGTGTAGGCGACATCAAGTGCAGTGTAGTTCATTTCAGTTAACCTTACCTTCTTTCTCCATACAGGTTGCAATTGTGGGAGAAGGGTTGGGGTGGATGCATTTTTTTTAACTGTGCTTGATTTTGTTTTCAGGAGTGCATCCTCGCACTTGATGTATGGGACATGCATATGTTTGTTGTTTATAGGTGTATAATAAACTTGTATAAATTGTAGCTGGCATCAGTCATTTCCTTTAGTACAGTAGCTATATGTTGTCTGTACCTTGGTGTTTGTGAATCTTAATTGAACCTTATCCCCATAGGGTAGTTAGAGGTGGTTCGAGGCCATAGCAATTTAAACGTCCGAAGTGGCGAGGAAAGAATCAACCTCGGTTCTCAACCTCGGAGCCAATGGTCTCAACTTTTCACAGTTTGCACTATATTTCTATCTGAATCTATCATTTCAGTCTTTCTTCTTACTATTGTCTTGTCACTATATGTAGACAGTCTCTAGTCCTAAATCCATTTCGTGACAAAGAGAAGCAATATCTTGTAAAAGAATATTAGCAGAAAAATATCCAGAAGTCCAGAAAAGTATTTGCACCTGCTTTATTGACTATAAGACGGCTTCTGACAGAGTACATCAAGAGAGAATAATTGAATGCCTCAAAGACATAGGTACTGATGGAAAAGACATACAATACTCAGTAACCTTTATTGGGAAAAAAGTGCGACAGTAAAATCTGGCAAGAATTACTCACCATATGTAAACATAAAAAGAGGTGTGAGACAAGGTAGTGTATTGTCCCCCTGCCTATTTAATATCTACACAGAGAACATTTTCAGACAGATACAAGAACTACCAGGACTGAACATCGGTGGAGGATCAATAAACAACATCAGATATGCAGATGATACAGTTTTGTTAGCTGAAAGTGAGCAGAAGTTGCAAGACCTAGTGAAGCAAGTAAACAGCATAAGTCACAAATATGGATTGGACATTAAGATAGAGAAAACGAATATTATGATAATTAGTAAAGCAGGTGATAAGCACTGTTAAAGATAGCAATAAATGGGGAAAACCTGAAACAAATCAAGAGTTTCTCATATCTTGGTCATATAATAATAGAAGATAGCAGATTTGAAACAGAAATCAAAAAAGAAAATAGGAATGGCCTAGGCTACATTCAACAAAATGAGACAGATTCTAACATTTAAACAACTAACTCACAAATTCAAACTGAAAAGCATCCAAAGATATGTATACTCTTCATTATTGTGTGGTGTAGACATAGACAATGAACAAGCAATTAGAAGAAAGAATTCAGGCCTTTGAGATGAGGATATATAAAAACAGGGGGGCACATCTCGTGGAAGTAGAAGAAACAAATAAAGAAATCCTAACAAACCTAGGAATAAAAAGATAATTAATGAAGGAGATCAAAATTAGACAGCTAAAATATTTTGGCCATGTAAAGAGACTTAACACTTTACTTCTTCTTCTTCTTCTTCGTTTGCCCTGAAAAGGACGGTGGTTGCGTTGTGTCTGTTTACGCCGTAGCTGTGATATCTGCACCTTTCAGTCGACACATCCGACTTCAGCACGGCATTTTTTAGGGACCGGGTTTGCCTTCCCATTGCGATCCGTACTCGCTCAGCCAGACTGCACTGCTGCAGACTGTTTCCAGGACCACCACGTGGAGGTGGCGTATGGTCTTAGTCAGCTCTGGTTCGCTGACTCTGATGCAAGCAGTCAAGCTATGGGTCGCTGACTGCATTCACTATTGCTGCATCTTTGGGTCCCTAACACTTTACTGAAAATCATAAAACAATTCTATTTGGCTTGCTTCACAGGTTACCTATATTCAACAGAAATACATACCACATTCTTCGATATAATCTATGCACTCTCTGACTATTGCAGGAAGTTCGATGCCATCATGTGATTTATTCCTTTCAACTGCTACTGCAAGTGGCACACCAAAAATTGGGTTTTCATTCTCACCTGCAGAAAACACAAAAACTGAAGAATATTAACAGCCGAATACACACAACCTAACACAAAAACTGGAGAATATTAACAGCCAAATACACACAACCTAACACAAAAACTGGAGAATATTAACAGCCGATTAACATAACCTAACAAAAAGGCAAATAAATGAGTTATCATGCAGAAAAACACAAACAAACAGTCATTGATAGTTTAAAATCAAACGAATTAACAAAACTAATGGGTCACAAGAATGTAACACAAAGATAAACAGAATATATAAAGGACCTGTATGATGACCCAAAAAAAATCAGGACCACCAATACCTCATCATTTAAAAACAAACTGCTTCAGAAATCATCACTGTAAATGCACATAAATGCTTGGTGCAGGTTTCCTGAAAGGGCACCAACTGCTGTACTGGCACCATGTTCTATAAGAAGTGAAAAGGGAAAAGAAGAAGTGCAGATTTCTAAAAGGCAAAGGCAATAGCAAGCCATACATATTATCAGATAATTGATTAAAGCAGCTGGAGAAGTGAAAAACTCATTTTTACTCATGTTTTATAGAATCTACTAAGAAAAAATAGAGTGAAAACTCGTAACCTAGGGGATCGGAAAAGTCAAAGTCATAGACTATTGTGGCGTTGGCTATTGCACGCCACATGTCAGAGAATGACTAAGAGTATGGTGCTGGTAAGCGCAGCACGATAAAGAATTATCACAATGTGTACTTCGGACATGACGTGAACATGTTTGGGATAGAAACAGAACAGAGTTGATGTTTACCCTGTTAGAGTCATATGTGTATGCTACTTAGCTGGTAGTTCTTTGGAACATGTTCAATGGGAAATGTTTTACAATAACTCGATGTGTTCAGATTTTAAGTATATGAAGAAAAGTTGATCAGATGATACTATTATTGGAATGCTAGAATGTGTATCTTGGAAAATGCATTACATAGAATGCCGTGCTGTTGTCTTGTGAAAACTGTGGAATAAATATATTTACATGTATTGTTAGACATGCGTCGTCACAATAATTAATGTTGGCTGGTTGAAGAGCCTTTATGATTAACGTTCATAAACGTTATTACTAGGACAAACTTCTATATTAACCCTAGATGAAAATGAGCTTAATAAATGCGCGGATACAATGTTACGTGTGGATTTGTGACCCCACAACTATACTAAGGGAAAAAAGAGTGAAAACTCGTAACCTAGGGGATTGGAAAAGTCGAAGTCATAGACTATACTAAGAGAAACAAGAGTGAAAACTCATAACCTAGGGGATCGGAAAAGTCAAAGTCATAAACTATACTCAGGGAAAAAAGAGTGAAAACTCATAACTTAGGGGATCGGGAAAAGTCAGTCATAGATTAAGACATCTGATGGGTTAAACAAGGGGAAATAATCAAAATATTAGCAAACATAAATATAATTGGTAAAACCTGGGAATAATTATTTCCCTTTATGCTCCTTATGGAGCATGAAGCCACCACTGCAGCTGGTATCCTTGCAGGAAGCTTGCCCACAGCATTTACCTTAGCTGCAGTGGCAGTTTCTGTAGTACTTTGTTTCACGTGATAAGGTTGCCAGCCTCATGCACAACATCACGTTAGTCATCTGTTATGAAATAGCCGAGCGAGCTGTACTTCTATTCTTTATTTGTTTTCTCAGAAGACACCTGGGAACTATACAGGACAGATGGGAATAATGATGAATATTTAGTGTGAAAAATGAAAGACAGGCACTGACTGATTATACAGTGAAAGAAAGAGGAAAGCCTTAGTCTAAAAAGCAAAAAAAACACAGAAGTAATGGTCACCTCAAACAGAATGGCTTATCCAGAATGCTTCATCAAAATATATGAGACAGTTTTGAAACATGTCAAACAGATTCAACTGCCTGGACAAAGGTATGTTTCAGGCACTTGTGAGACATAAAGAAGTAAAACACTAGATAACAGAAAAACAACAGAAGTGATAGACTTACCGAGAATCGAACCCGGGACCTTCCGACGACACCACCACCTAGCTACGGGAGCAAATCGTTACTTTCCTCTCTGCCAACTAGGCACCACAAAATTGTGCTTCATGGACAGGTCATTAGCATAATCTCCCCACGTAACCCAGATATGTTTCTAAGGACGACCCAGACTAATTATAGATACAATCACTTCTGCAGTTTTCCTATTTAACAGTATAGGCCAGATTACACAAGACAAAGACCTTATTACTATGTCTAGTAAATGATAGAAGAATGAGAATAGTAAAGGTCAGAGGGTAGGTACAATACCAAACTTACAATTATGGTAAAATTTACAAATTTACAATAAATTTGGTTTTAAAAAGTTTGATCAGCTGATCAGCAAAGTAATGAGTATATAAAAGTGACAAATTTACCATTCTCATACTTCTATCATTTTTTACTAAACACAATTAGTCTATAATTAGTCTGGGTCTATTTCACAGGACAATTTCCACCAAAAGGACAACAAGACAGATACTCACTGGGCTCAGATATTTCTACCGCAGAATCATGATGACCAAGTTTCATTACTTTCTTCTTCTCTTTCTTATGTTTCTTTTTCTCTTCCTTTTTCTTCTCTTTCTCTTCCTGTTTTGTCTCCTTATCTTTCTTTTCTTCCTGAAGAAGAAATTACAGATATCTATAAATAGTGTGAATTTATGGTCTATTTAACCCCCTCCTTTTTTTATCTTCAAGCTGAGAATCCGTTGTAGAATTAATTATATAATTCTTACTTCCTTACTTACTTAGTCATTCCCCTTCTACCGTGAGGTATAGAGGTTTGGAAGAGAGAGCGCCAGACTATCCTATCGACTGTCTTCCTCCTGGCCTGGTTCCATTCTAGTCCTCGGTCCTTCAAAGATTGTCTAATGTTGTCCTCCCAGCGGACTCTGGGTCATCCTGGGGGTCTGGATCCCTGGCTCTTTGTTTCCCATGTTTGTCGTGGTAGCCGATCTTCTCCCATTCTGCAGACATGGCCAAAACATTTTAGTTGGGACTGTTCTACTAGGGTCTGCAGGGGGTGGGATTTTAGGCCTTGACGTATCGTCTGGTTACGGACCATGTCTCTTCTTGTTACTTCAACCACCTTCCTCAGATACCTCATTTCTGAGGTTTGGATCTGGCTTTTGTGGGTTGTAGTCATTGCCCATGACTCGCATCCATATGTCAAGACTGGGACATAGGTGGAGTGGTATACAGACATCTTCGTTTTCTTACCAACCTGCTCTAGGACCTGTTCTCCCAGCTTAATCTGATGTCTTCTTTCTTCTCGTGATATCACCATGGATTTTGTTTTAGAGCTGCTTATGACCATCCCTCTCTTCTCTAGCTCTTCCTTCCAGACTTGCAGGTTGGATTGGAGATGTGCCTATATAATTCAACTAAATTAATACAATTTCCTGTTTGATTAACATATTTTTTTTCCTTAATTGAAAAGTGTGACAGTTGCATTTTTTTCCATAATTAAAAATAATTAAGGTAAACTAATTCTTTTTATGTGGGAAAAAAATGAATGTTTCTTGGGTTTCCCACAAAATAACATATAATACAAGCATATACACTACGTACAAGAAGATGCTTATACGACATACCTTAAAAATGGATGTGTGGGGACTAGAAACACATTTTAACATTTTAAAAGGTTTTATCTGTTAGGGGAGGGGGTTATTAATAAATGGCAATGAAACAAAATGGACATGGTGCCGGCATAAATTTGGTTTTAAAAAGTTTGATCAGCTGATCAGCAAAGTAATGAGTATATAAAAGTGACACTCACTATGTTATGAGTGATGTGCATCCCACAATAAATAGCATAATTAGCTTATATAGAATAAGTTTACCAACTACTGTTTTCAATTATAGTCTGACACACCCCCCTTACCCCTTTCGCATGTCGAAAAACACACACACATGCATATATATATTTTAGAAAAATTACATGAACAACTGAATAATCAGCTTAAAATAAAAGTTCTTTTTTTTTCCACAGGTCAACAGACCTCAAAAGTTGTTTCACTTTTCATTGTTCCTTTATTCTTGTGCTAAGGATAAGGAATTCTTAGATGCACAGGTTAAGAGGAGACATCTACTAGGTATGTACAGTGATACAAAATACAAAATACTGGAATCCTACTATTGCCGTTGACAACAAGACTACCTTGACATGTCTAGTTAAGAGGAGGAGAACATCTACTAGGGATTATGTACAGGAACTGATACAAAACCAAACAAGTAGTGGAACAAAAGAAGATGTCGAAGTTTAGAGTGTGTCTGAGTGTATAGACAAGACCCTAGTATGAGAAAGACTGAGAAGATAGATTTAAGATGAGAATGAGTGAATGTGGAAAGATGAGGCTATTGGCTTCGAGGGTGAGAACCTAGATTGACTCTCCCTCACCACTTCTGACGTATTTGATAGCTATAGCTTCACCATCTCTGACTACCCTGACGGATATAAGGTTTCACTAAAAAAAATCCACAGACACAACTATACAGACAATTATATATACGTACAGTATAGTTATATATAGAGAGAGACTGATCCAGTATGAAGTTTATAGTTTATTTACACCACAAAAATAAATTACATATCAAATAAATAAAGTGCAAGTTCGCACACCTGAAAAGAACAAATAATTAAGAATGACAATTAATAAAATCCAACCCTTTCACCCAAATCATTCAACCTGCCTGGGGAAAAAAAAAAAAAAGAATGGATGATTACACACACGGTAAGTTGGTGGAGTCTCTAACTGCGAGCCTCCCCTCCTATTACCTATTATTAAAAAACCAATCTAACACTACTGTCCAGCTGCAGACCCTACTAACTGTCTACACAACCTCTGCCTGAACTTTCTGAAGTCCTACACTGCACATCACTAACACTGCTCCACTAACTGACTTCTTCAGTGCAGCCTCAGAAGCTGTCCTCTGCTCTGACTATCTAACTCTTTATAACTTCTGTCTCTCCTCTCTAAAGCATTCAGAAGGAATGTTAACCCTATCTCCCTCCACGAATATTGCTGTTGATGACTTGGCTTTGAGACTCAGGTACTTGACTCGGACTGTGACTGCGTAAATTCTGACGAACTTAATTCGTTATCGGCCGACTGAATCCACTTAGGATTTAGGGGCAAATAGCATTATTATGGCTGTGAAAATTAGAACCAACCTCCCAGGCAACGCGCATTTTTAGGAGTGGTATATCGAGCTGAGAGCTCGGGATTTTAATGATGAACACGTTCCCGCTGAAGTATGGGGCTTCACTGCAAGAGAACAGCTATCTTCTCCTGGTGCAGACGTACTTGGCGCCGGTAACTACCGCGTCACCAATTATCTTTTGCCTCTGCCGATGCCTCACCCTTTCTACTCCTGAGAATGGCCGACTATCTGGCAAACTGTGAGGCAAATCTCGCACCCCTCTCTGTGTGCCGTGAAAATTGCCAATACCGAATATCTCACTAAGAGCAGACGAAATGACTTTGATTCACGACCGTAATTTCTGGACACAAAGAGACCCCTCACTAGTAGACCCTGTTATTTATCGTACAAAAATCTGATGCAATCGCCCCACGCTATGAGTGAGTCATCTCGTGGCTTTGTTTCAGGCCCAATCTTAAACCAATAATATTTCGGCATTTAATAAACTTTTGAAACCCGCCAATAATACAGCAACAATTTCATGACTCATGGTTATACAGCTCGTGCGCATCTCAAATTGCATCATGTTAGCTAAGATTATCCCCGACCGCGTGAGCAGAATCAGTTTTGATACATTCTAAGTTACCGGGGTCATTTCCTACACCCACCCCCGTTTTTACAGGGTAGGTGCGGGTTTGCGTCGGAAAATATTCACTCAGCCTAATAATATTATGCGCTCAACTCCAAATGAAATAAACTGAACGCAGTTATATTACACAAAGAAAGGAAGACTGGTGCGGATATAAATAAAATTAAAACCTACCGTAATCCCTTGGACAGGATAAATAAACATTCAGGAAACAAAATGATAGTATTATAAGAGAGACAAAAGACCAAAACACATGGGGACAGACTTAAAAGGGATACAGAAGACAGGGAAAGAACTTGTACAGATGGCACAGGCAGCTAAATGGTAATAATCATTGTTAATACTCATACTGGCCAGTAGTTGTTAAATCACGTTTTATTTGTTAAATGCCGTGAATGTCCACCAGTTGATAAATGTAGATGTTGGGACTGGTGTAGTAAAGTGTAACGATTGTCAACTCATTAAACCCAGCACAGTTTTGGTCATACAGGTCATCTTGTCCTGGAACGTGATGAGGCTCCGACAAGAATGTGAGTGTAGACAATGAGTGTGTATATGAATGTCAGAACGCGAATGGTAGAATGATTCGATAGAGTTGACAGGTTGGTAGTACATCACTCATACTCACACTGTTCGAATTCAAGAAGTACTGGAACTACGTGGTCTTTTTATAACATTTAATGAGACGCACACTTGGACAGTACGTGTATGGTTACAGGAACAAATGTCGACATAGACAGCATAATGTTGATCACAGGAATATCATCTTAAGTTAGCATTCATGCTTGGCAAATATCATAATGGAGCATTCGTAAATAAGCATTCAGAGTTCCATCATGTAAATCATCTGGCTTTACTGACTGGGCACGTCAGACCATAACCAATATATAGGAAGGCTCCTAGACCTAACCTCGTCTAGCGAATATCCCTTCACGTAAAGTTCAATATATATATTTTTTCATAAAGATATAGGAATCCCAGACATGGGTTCTCACATGTAGCAGTGATCTCTTGGTTCATCGAGCGATAGTACAGGCATCCCTTTTTCTCACTCGATAAATACAAAGTATATGAATTTCAACATGGCTGTGCTTCTCTCGTGAGCTTCACTCACTATTGGATACAGACCAAAATTGGTCATTCGTTAAATGTCCTCATTCCTCCATAGCTTCTATCATAGAGGTAATTGAATAATATCATATAATCTAGTGCTGATACATAGGAATGTCATCTTCCTTTGAATAAATATTCTTTTCAAAAGTACCACTGTGCATCTGCTTATCGACAACGATGGCGAAGCCCAAGTTCATAATAAATTGTGGTTTTACCTTTCTATGCGAAATATAACTTTGCCATTCCTTGGCAAAAGAGAATAAACACTGGGGTAAAGTACATACAACATGTCTAAATGACTATCACTTTTCCCCATTTACTTATAGATCACTTTTTCGGCAATAAGCCGGCTACAACAAAATTCGACATCCCGACAGGATGACAGCCATGAATCACACCCCCCTGCTAGCGATACTTCCGCTGCATAGCCTTTGACCTTTTCTAGCGACAACCAACATAGTTCGACTTAGAAAAGTAAAGATATCCATATATAAGACAGACTCGTCCTACTCATACAAACACTACGTATAAATTCAGGCCATAGATATACTGAAGCAAGAACAATCTATTCCTACCCAGCCAAAGAATAAATCGCAGTAGGCCTAGATCCGTCCGCGGAGTCCGATCGAAGATGACGGAACTCCTTTCAAGGGAAGTAACTCAAAAATGACTTCTCCTTAAGCACTTAAAAAGGAAATACTTTGTTTACAAAATATTTGCGAACATAATAAGTATATAAATGTATTATATTGCAAGATAGTAAAGATTGCACTTTACAGTCTTACCACACCTCCCGGGAAAAAAAAAAAAATTTTTTTTTTTAAATACATCTAGGAGCAACGTAGAATAGGCTCACAACGCAAGAATACTGCGCAGATGAAAATATCAGGAATAACTATAATTCCTAATATGACCGGTGAGAATATATCTCAAAATCTGAGAGAAATTGTTTCTCTACGAATAAATGTTTCCAGGAAGGTGTGATCTACGTATAATACAATTCTGGTAATTATACAATGCATACCAAAAATTCACACTATAATCTTAAATTTATGATTTATGAAGAAACAATCATCAAAGAACAGCGGTGAATAAACATCAATAAACCGCTAAGTAGAGATACCATCATTCTATTATTAAATTACAAATGTGTATCTTAGTAAAGAAACAAAAAATAACTGTTGTAAAGTTATACATATTAAAAAGATCCAATATTTAACAGTTAAGTGGCATCATGTGGGCATCTGGACAGAATGTCCGCCATCACATTTTCTGCACCACGGATAGCTCGTACAGAGAAATGAAAAGGTTGAAGAGCGATTGCGTATCGAGTTGATCTCGAGCTCTTCAAGTTCTTACTTTGGATAGCCGTAAGAGCTTTTTGGTCAGTTTCCACTACGAAATGCGCGCCCAGAAGGAATCTTTGGAGTTTGAGAATTGACCAAACCATTGCCAATAATTCACGGTCTAAAACCGAGTAATTCCTTTCTGCAGCATTAAGTTTTCTGGATATATACATTACAGGATGCAGAGTTCCAGAGTACTCTTGCATTAGTGCCGCTCCAATCCCAGTGGATGAAGCGTCACTACGAAGAACAAATGTCTTATCTGTTGTGGGTAACACTAAAATAGGTGGTGATGAAAACATAGTTTTGATCTTCTCTAGTGAAGATTGGCATTCATGAGACCAGTGAACCATGTTAGGCGACCCTTTCTTTAATAGTGTAGAGAGAGGTGCCATGATAGAGGACAGATTCGGAATGAAACGTCCATAAAATTGTATGAGACCTAAAAGACTTCGCACTTGCTTTTTAGTCCTAGGGATAGAGATGTTAAGTATCTTAGTGATATTATGGTCTTCTGTTTTCAAGAAACCGTGACCTACTCGATGGCCTAAGAAAGCAATTTCGCTAAAGCCAATACAAGCTTTGGATGGTTTTGCTGTCAGGTTATACTCACGCAGAGTTGATAATAATTCAACTAACCCTGAATAGTGATCTTCCCAAGTATCGCTGAAAAGACAGATGTCGTCTAGATAAGCAATGACATCTGACCGATACGATAGGATTCGACGCATCATGCGTACAAATGTAGCTGGTGCGTTCATAAGGCCGAAAGGCATAAAATTCCATTGGAAAAGGCCTCTGGGAGTAGAGAAAGCGGTAAGAGGTTTGGCGCGTTCGGATAATGGAACTTGCCAATATCCTTTAGACAAATCAAGTTTAGTGAAAAAATGCGATTTAGAAAGACGAGTAAGTAGCTCTTCTAGCAAAGGCATAGGTTCAGCATCGAACTTCGTAACTTGATTCAATTTGCGATAGTCAACGCAAAGACGTATGTTATTGTCTTTTTTTCGAACAATAACCATCGGCGAAGAATATGCAGAAGTGGATGGTTCGATTATTTGTAAATCTATCATTTCATCCAACTCCTTTTCAACCTGTGTTTGGAAATGTATAGGGATAGGACTTCTCAGTTCAATAACATTTCCTTTCGCAAACACTGTCAAATATTCTCCAGTCCTGATGTGTAATGTTCTATGTTTCAACCAAGCTTGCTGTGTAACACTGTCAGTTGTATGGCAAATGTCCAACGAACCAAATGTCAACAAACGCTGACCTAGTTACTGCATACTCTCGACAGGACAGGTCACGCTGACATCACTGTAGAGTTGTACTGTTGATGTATTTGTGTGTCGTAACAGACCCCAAGGAACGTCTGGTCTCAGTAGTTTACTTCTCAATATGGTCACTGTGCAGGTTGACCCAGGAAGCTGGCACACCAGTTGTTAATACTCATACTGGCCAGTAGTTGTTAAATCACGTTTTATTTGTTAAATGCCGTGAATGTCCACCAGTTGATAAATGTAGATGTTGGGACTGGTGTAGTAAAGTGTAACGATTGTCAACTCATTAAACCCAGCACAGTTTTGGTCATACAGGTCATCTTGTCCTGGAACGTGATGATGCTCTGACAAGAATGTGAGTGTAGACAATGAGTGTGTATCTGAATGTCAGAACGCGAATGGTAGAATGATTCGATAGAGTTGACAGGTTGGTAGTACATCACTCATACTCACACTGTTCGAATTCAAGAAGTACTGGAACTACGGTGGTCTTTTTATAACATTTAATGGGACGCACACTTGGACAGTAACCAATATATAGGAAGGCTCCTAGACCTAACCTCGTCTAGCGAATATCCCTTCACGTAAAGTTCAATATATATATTTTTCATAAAGATATAGGAATCCCAGACATGGGTTCTCACATGTAGCAGTGATCTCTTGGTTCATCGAGCGATAGTACAGGCATCCCTTTTTCTCACTCGATAAATACAAAGTATATGAATTTCAACATGGCTGTGCTTCTCTCGTGAGCTTCACTCACTATTGGATACAGACCAAAATTGGTCATTCGTTAAATGTCCTCATTCCTCCATAGCTTCTATCATAGAGGTAATTGAATAATATCATATAATCTAGTGCTGATACATAGGAATGTCATCTTCCTTTGAATAAATATTCTTTTCAAAAGTACCACTGTGCATCTGCTTATCGACAACGATGGCGAGGCCCAAGTTCATAATAAATTGTGGTTTTACCTTTCTATGCGAAATATAACTTTGCCATTCCTTGGCAAAAGAGAATAAACACTGGGGTAAAGTACATACAACATGTCTAAATGACTATCACTTTTCCCCATTTACTTATAGATCACTTTTTCGGCAATAAGCCGGCTACAACAAAATTCGACATCCCGACAGGATGACAGCCATGAATCACACCCCCTGCTAGCGATACTTCCGCTGCATAGCCTTTGACCTTTTCTAGCGACAACCAACATAGTTCGACTTAGAAAAGTAAAGATATACATATATAAGACAGACTCGTCCTACTCATACAAACACTACGTATAAATTCAGGCCATAGATATACTGAAGCAAGAACAATCTATTCCTACCCAGGCAAAGAATAAATCGCAGTAGGCCTAGATCCGTCCGCGGAGTCCGATCGAAGATGACGGAACTCCTTTCAAGGGAAGTAACTCAAAAATGACTTCTCCTTAAGCACTTAAAAAGGAAATACTTTGTTTACAAAATATTTGCGAACATAATAAGTATATAAATGTATTATATTGCAAGATAGTAAAGATTGCACTTTACAGTCTTGATGATGATATTATTTTCTGGAACCAATTATACATTAAATATTAAACTATAAAGACAAAAATAAAAGTACTTTTGTACTGAAAGCAAAATGACTTTCCATAAAGTAATTTACTATTCTATATTCCCTGTATATCTCTGATGAGCATCCAACTGACAGAGTCAGAGCGCTGGTGTGTCACAGCAAAGGTGCTGGGTTCAAATCACGGTACCAACACGCTCCAGTCTACCCAGCTGTAAATGGGTACCTGACTCTGCTCTTTGAGTTAAGGAAAAGGCAGTGAGGAAGGGAACTGGTCGCCCAACCTCTTAATGCTGGACCTAGTATGGTGAAGTCTCTAACATTTCACCCTCCTACAGCAGTATCTGCTATGGAACTTCCTTTACCTTTTTATATCTCTGATATAAGGTTAAATTTTCAGACCAGCTTTCATCATCATAAATTAATTAAATTAAGGGGCTGCCTGTCATGAAATGGATTTAAGACTAGAGACTGTCTACCTATAGTGACAAGACACTAGTGAGAAGAAAGACTGAAAAGATAGATTTAGAAGAAAATGATAGTGAAATGTGAACAGTTGACACTATTGGCACCGAGGTTAAGAACCGAGGTTGATTCTTTCCTCGCCACTTCGGACGTCTTATGTGCTATAGTTGTCAACGACCTCTAGCTACCCTAAGGGGATAAGGTTATATCAAGATTCACAAACACCAAGATACAGACAACATATAGCTACTGTACTTAAATGAAATGACTGATGCCAGCTACAATTTATACAAGTTTATTATACACCTATAAACAAACAAACATATGCATGTCCCATACATAAAGTGCGAGGATGCACACCTGAAAACAACAATCAAGCACAGTTAAAATGCATCAACCCCAACCCTTCTCCCTCAAAAAGGGACAGAAGTTAGGATTAAACAAATTAAACCACACTGCCCTAGGTGGGGTCTCAGATGTCAATTTTCCACTTCAACAACTATTCTAAATTAAATGTTAAGTGCACAGTCAGCTGGAACAACTACAAAGTGTCTACACCAACTCTGCGCAGACTCTGTTTCTACACAGCCTATCCTGAAATCTCTTGCACACTGCTACACAATTAACTCGTCAAAAAAACGTCAGCAGCTGTCATCTGCTATACTTGGAACAACACTGCGATGACTTCTGTGGAGAGTATGGTCACCCTCTCTCTCTCCACCATTCTGGAACTGATGACTAAGGTTTAAAAAAAAAAGAACCCCACTGGATTCTGGAAATTGGAATAGGTAGCTGGTTTCTACAAACACCTCTGGAGTTACCTGCCCTCGCCCTCCTATGGGTTCAGGCCTTCGGCGTTATTATGGTCGGGACGAAGTGAAATAATTACGACAACGCTGGCAGCATGCCAAATTTGCGTGTGTAACAGAACGAGCTTCAGCGCTCATGGATTTATCCACAAATCCTAGTTCCACTAGAGAAATGTCTTCCCCTGCCTGGAAAAATGGGTTTTTTCTCTTTTCTTCGTCCTTCTCTGGCAAGATCTCAAACCCTGCGTCTGAGATGCCAATCTTTTTGCCGGGAGGAAGTTATTGCAACTTCCGCTCTGCTCCCTCAAAAAAGCCGTGCTACCTGCTGTTAGACAAAAAAACACAACAGCTAAACAACACGTAACTAATACATTTCTAATAACATATAACTCCCCTACTCTCTCCCGTTAGCCTATTACCCTACAAAATCATGCCAACAAAGTCAGCTCCCCCACTGAGCTCCCTTCTCTCCCATCTCTACCTGAGCCCAAAATAAACAATGGCTGACCCAGATCGTCTGACCTAGGGTTCTGCCAGACTGGTTACAACCACAACCGTTTTTCACACTGAGGACTGACCTGTCCAAAAATACTAAGGCCCACTTCTCGCGCTGACAACATGCAGCCATAATGATTAACACAATTAAAATATCTCTAGGCATCAATATCCCGTTCCGAAAAATTAGATCACCTAAAATGTAATACAAAATAATTCCCTTTAAAATTACATTTCACGTCGTCTGACTACACAGACCAACAATACACCCACAATAACATATAACCAGTTTACGCCAGCATCTGCTTGCCGTCAAAAGTTATACAATGAAAACCCCGTAATTCAGCCACGTGGTGCCGCAGTTTCGCAACCACGCGCTCCTGCATAAATATTCATTAACTGATAGCACCCACGTGCTCGTGCAACAATACACATTAACTGATAGCACCCACGTGCTCCAATTAATACCTCTTCACTCCCGTCCACAGATATATGCGTAACTATATAAATAGCGAGCATCAATACTCTCAATAAAATCACAAATGAAAATACACATTACACACGCTCCCGACTATTCTGTAAATAAATAAAATTCGCAGATGCGGGTTTCTACGCAGACCTGTTTTTGAAATAAATCCAAGCATGGCCGTAACCTCGCAACATCTAAACCATCTAGACAACGCTATTCCTTCAATAAGGAAACAACTGGACCTATTAGGTCTCTCAAGTCTTATCACCAGGATAGTATTGATGGCTCTGGAGTTAAGAATTAAATTAAACTAAAACTTCCCAAGAAACTTTACTGATCGGCCTAGGCTTAGACAAAAATTAAATAAAGTTACCACGAAAATTCTGCTTACCAAATTTCGAATTTTCCCACTGAAAGGCAATTGATAATTTGAATCAGGAACGCGGCTTGGCAATTAATTTTTAGAGACCGAACTTATGAAATTCGGGCGTATTTATTATCAAGACCCCACGCGCCGACTTCATGACGTCATATGCGCGGCGTGGTTCTAAGCCAATGGGAGCTCTGCATTTCAACTGCAGTTAGCTCTCAGCCAATCAGAACCTTAGATCATTCTGATGCAACGTGCATGGGCTTTAGACAAAGAAACGGGATTAAGCCCTACCCTCTAGTAGCAAATGAAGCAACAATGTCGGAATTATATATATATATAAAATCCCGAAAATGCGTCTAACCGCATGCCATATCTTTAAAAAGACTAAAACTGGTGCCAATCTGATCTAGGCTCTAAAGTCCTTCGTCTAGAATAATAATGCAACAATTCCCTACACACCAACACTAAACAAGACTACTAGTCATAGAGAAGGAACATAGATGTAGATGAGATGAAACTCCACCGTAATCTCTCTGAAAAACGTAAATAAATAGAAGGAGAAGAAACATGGGGAAGGATTTTTCTGTAATCCCTCCAAAAATAGTGAACAAAATGCAAAGAGAAAAAGACATGGGCCATTTGAAAGACAGAATCTCAGTACTTTCGTCACACTGCCATAAAACTGTACAAACCGGCAACAAGGACAAGAAATATAGATTATAGACTACAAATACGTAATATATATATAAACACAGATGATGAGCAATAATAAAGCAAAGAAACTACAAAACCAAAAAGAATTAATAGATACAAGATATTCCACAATCAATGAAAATCAAAAGAAGAAAATGGAATAAAAATTCCTGCTATAAGACTCTCCGCTGAAAGAATCGGTCACATAATGAAAAATTGCCTCAATGGCGTCCCACAGTGATGAATAAAAGTGACGTCATAAAAATATGAAAGTAGAAACGCAAAACTATATAAAAGAAAGATCGTGAAAAAAAAAACGACGAATGAAATAAAGAAGTCTGAAATAAAGGAAAGCCAATAAATAACAGAGTCAAGCAAAATTATGTTGGACATTAAGACCATTAGGAGAAAGACAAAGCATTTCGAAAATAAGATGATTCTCTAGAGAAAATCGACTACGGTCATCAAGAAAGCAACCTCGTGACCCAGTTACCTGGATGTCAAAGGGATCGGAATGGTCTGGGCTATTGAAATGAAGGGCTACAGGTTTCTGTGTTCTGTAATAAATATCATTTCATCATCATACTGTCAGAGTGGTTAGAGTGCTTGTTTCTACCAGTTCAAAGTCAAGTAAAAATGGATACCTGACTCTGCTCTTGAGTCAGGGAAGGCAAAGGTAGCGAGGAAGAGAACTAGTCATCCCACCTCGTAAAGCTGAGACCTAACATAGGGGACGTCTCTAAAACTTGACTCTTACAGCACTATCTAGAGCTTGATGCTCCCAGGTTTCCAACTTTGTTGAAGGCAGAATATATACTGCTGTGTTGTTGCAGAACATATACTCAGACATTTTTAAATATTTTTTTTATTTTAAAAAAAGGTAGCGGAGTCAATTTTACAAATGAACAAAACACTAGAAACATGGGACATAACTGGTATATATTATTTTCTTGTGCTATTATAATATGTTTGCGTTGATTTTATGCATGGTAATCCAAAAAACTACAAACCTCTTACTCTGAAAACCCTAACTTGCAAGTATTCCACATAATAAGTGGCAGAGCGTTTATGAATATGCAGAAAGCATAGGTGATGCTAACAACTAATAAATATAATAGTACAGAAAAATTATAACAAAACACAGTAATAGCAATGATACAGAAAATGATGATAATATTACACAACACACAAGTAACACAGAATATATTTTACGTACCAATGATTTTAACAACACATAACATACAATTTTTACAAGGCATCCATACAAACAAAGTGACACCAAGAACAACAATGTTTATATTCAAACCTTTTCTTTTCCTTTTTCCTTCCTAACTGGTACTGGAAATTTAAATGTCGGCTTCAGTCTTTCCTTCTTTGTTTTATTAGGACTCCTAAATAAAATAATTACAACAGCTTTACTAATGGTTAACATGAGCAGCACCATGCCAAATATTTGTGCATTTTAACCCTTTGAACCCAAGGCCCACAAAAAGAGGATGGTGAGATTGTCTTAATCCCTGCTGTTCTGAGGTTTTTACTGCAAAACCTTTCTGTTAGAGATTTATTAGCAACATAATCAACTTTCTAAAGTTCTAATCATATTAACATGTATTTGATACAACTGCTTGTTTTCCATCATTATTATGCAGAGACATTTTCACAGTAATTTTGCATTATTTAAGACTATATCTTAATGTCTTAACTAAAGATATTGGAGATGGAAGAACAGACAGTAGTATCAAAATAAAAATAAAGAGGGCAAGATGGAGGTTTCAATGCACTAAGAAACACACCTACATGAAAAAAAAATTAAAACCAAATCAAAATAATTTTCAATTAAGACGCCAAGTCAGTCCTACTGTGTGACTCTGAAATACAGAGAACAACGAAAATGACAACCCCGATGTTAAATGACAGGAAGAAATAATCTTTCATAAAAATTTGCTTATGCAAAACAGAGGCATTAAAATGGTATGACAGGATTATTAATATGAAACTGACTGAAATAATCAGTGGAACAAGATGTGAGGAAAAGATATTGGTGGTGGATAGAACACACAATTCAAGAAACAAGCTGGTAGCATTACAAGGCAGTCCTTGTTCTGGAATCTCTATGGTCAAAGAAACATAAGGTAGACCAAAAAAAAAAAAAACACATGGAAAATGGAATTGAAGACAGATGTAAGAATTAATTAGAAGGACTGCGTACAGGTGGCTGAATGCTAACAGATGAGTGACTGAATTTTTGCTTGACCAAGATTGATCGTATTAGGTAACGTATTATGACCAAGTAGACTAGTAACTATGTTGATACCGCATTGTAACATTCTACACTTTTTAATAATCCTGTTCTCATTACTTGTACAACCTGGCATTGCATGAAGGCACCTTTCATCTCCAAAATAGCGAAGAAGTGCTTATTTGAATGATTCTACATCTGTAACAAATTGTTTTCCTACAATATTAGATAATCACTGTTTAGCTGATACAACACTATAATAAGCCAAAACCAGTACACTGTCTGTAATGTTGCAAGAGCTTTTTTGACCACAAAGAAAAATTTTGCATCAAAGTGGTAAACTAAAGAGATTAAAGAGAATGTCCTGAAAGAAGCCAAAATACTGAGGAACACACATCAGTGGGGATGAATTCATGTGATTGGTAACCCATAATCTGAACACCCGAACTATTCTGAAATTGGAAGTTTTTTCGGCCAACATTTAGGCAATTTTGAAACTGATTTTTGGGCAACTTAACTACTTCTTGGGCTACTTTGGACGAAATACTAAAACTGAAAAAATCCTAAAACTGAAACACTGCCATCCCCAAGCATTTTGGATTCTGGGTTACCAACCTGTATAAAACATTTTTATATTATAATATTTCACATACTTTATTTCTCCAGCCAGAACAAGCTGCTCCTCTTCTGAATCCTCTTCCTCAAACACCTGATAGCCTTTTTCTTTCTTCTCCTTCTTGCCTTCTCGTTTGCGGCTTGAGTCCCTTTTTCTTTCATCATCACCTAAGACCATAAGCACAGTTATTAATTTTCAGTATCAAAATTATCAGACTCTTTCAAATGAGAGAAGTGAGAGTTTATAAGAGGGAGTGATGTTTTCATCATCATCATCATTTTCCTTTTCACTCCCTATGAAGCATGGAGCCACCACTACAAATGCCTCCTTACAGGGAGCCTGCACTAAAGCATTCATGTGCTCTTGTAGCAGTGGTTTCTGTAGCAATGACCTCCACAAGATGAGGTTTCCAGTCCCCATGAAAGAACTTTATATAGGTCACTTCTTACGAAGGTCACTTCTTACGACATGCCTGTGGAAGTAGTGGTCCTATTCTTTATTTGTTTCCTCAAAGGCTCCACAGGAACTACATAGGGCCTACCAGTTATTCTTCTTCTTCTTCTTTGATCAAAGCAGTCATTGGCCATCAAACGGATTCCACTTTGCTTAGTCGGCGGCCATCCTTCATGCAGTGCCCAGCTCTGGTTCATTCTTTTCATCTCAGTCTCCACAGTTCTCCATCAAGTTGTTTTTGGTCGGCCTCTCTTTCGCTTTCCTTCCTGGGTCCATAGCATAGCTGTTCTTGTGACAGCATCAGGGTCTCTTCTGAGGACGTGGCCAACCCAACTCCAGCATCTGCCAGCTATGATGGTGTGCATGTCCTCTTGTTTGCTCCGAGTTAAGCAGTTCTGCAAAACACAACTGATTCTAACTATAAATATAAGCATAATAATAATAAAAATAGCCCCTTCAGTCATAACTGACTATGGGAATGCGCCCCTGAGGTGACAGCAAAAGTAATGATACAAATAAAAAAAGTGTCACTTATCTCAGACACATATAATAAAGGAGATTGGAAGGTGAAAAACTCGCCAAAAATATGATCAACTATACATTAAAAGGAATATTAACACTACAGACACAAGAATCATTAACTGTTCTGTCTACTGTTAAATTTTCTATAATTTTAGAAACAAGCAGTTCGGAGACAGAAATGAGGCCCTTGAATTGCGTATGTAGAGAAGAATGTGAGGCATAATTTTTTGTTTTGTTTTGCTCAATCAGACAGAAAATGTTTGTTAAAAGCAGAAGTTTGGTGACAACAATTTTTATTTGTTTGTTTGCCTTCCAAATGTTTTTACTGAGGTCAGTACTATCCTCAACCTCATTTACTTTATTAATGACACTTTTCTCTATTCCTCCTTGTTATGTTAATATTCATATATGTAAAGTTACCAGCTCTCAATCTTGATTTGTCCTAATTTAATAATTTTAGGACTATGCCATGTGTCACTGTACATCTCATTATTTGACTTTTGTTCAAGTTGATACGTAGTCAACATTTTATTAAATTCTTACTTAAAGTTTACATTAACTACTGTACCTGTATAGCTATCCCCATCTTGACTTTCAAAACTCATTTTGATAATTTTTTTTACAAAGATGAAATCCTTTACTTCTCACTTGAAAGCAGATGGTCAGTGATGATTCATTGTCTCTGCAATGTAATGGATGAATGTTAATAACCTTATGAAATAAACAGTTTATGATATTTATGATGGCCACAAACAACATGATTTTGTTTTGTAAACAATAGCTCACTAAACTGCTAGAAACTCCTTTTTGTTCATTTTACACTCCTTGAGGACCATAAGGTCATAACTGCAGTTGGCCTCCTTGCAGACAAGACCTGTGCCAAAGCACCTATGTGCTCTTTACAGCACTGGTTTCTGTAGCAAGTCATTTAACACGCTTATACTGCCAGCCCCTCACTAAACTTCAGTTGGTCGCCTTTAATGACACGCCTGAAGCAGCAGTTTACATATCTTAGATAAATAAGGGGACATAATACGAGGGGCGTTCAGAAAGTAATGCAGCACATCGTTTTTCTCAGCTAATAATGAAGATAGAAGCATGAAATTTTGCACACTTCAAATATGGCATGTGCCAATTGTGTGCACCAAATTGTACCGCAACCGGCCAAATAATACGGCTGCCCTAAACCGTTGAAATGGAGCGTGTTAGCAACTTGCGTTATAAACAGCGAATTGTGATAGAGCAAATGCAGTTATAAAAACTCTCTGATTTTCTAAGGTTTGCGCAAGATGGGTTCCTCGCAGTCTCACAAATGACCACCGATTGCAAAGGAAAGCAATTTCTTCTGAATTGTTGGAGCGTTTCAATGCTGATGGAGAGAACTTTTTGGCTAAGATCGTTACAGGTGACGAAACCTGGGCATTTCATTTTGAACCTGAGACAAATAGACAGTCAATGGAGTGGCATCATCCGCAATCACCACGAAGAAAGAAATTCAAGACAATCTCTTCAGCTGGAAAGGTCATGATCACTGTCTTTTGGGACATTGAAGGTGTGATTCTTGTGGACGTTATGCCAAGAGGAGAGACAATCAATTCGCAAGCTTACATTAAGACATTGAAAAATCTCAATCAACGTTTTCGCAGAGTTTGGCCGCACAAGAATCCAGCAGACCTGCTTCTCCTTCACGACAATGCGCGACCTCACACATGTCTGGCAACACAGGAAGCAATCACCAAATTGGGTTGGACTGTACTACACCATCCACCCTATAGTCCCGATTTGGCACCCTCTGATTTTCATCTATTTGGTCCACTTAAAGATGCACCCCTGTGGACAAGGTTTGAAGATGATGAAGGAGTGATTCATGCAGCGAAGAAATGGCTACATAATCAAGACAAAATACATGCACTTGTTTCGCGCTGGCATAAAGCCGTACAAGTTGATGGGGATTATGTTGAATAATACCGATGTTTACATGACATATCCATGTATATTGTGTATAAATTTCATGCTTTTTGGATAAACAGCTCCTGAGAAAAACGATGTGGTGCATTACTTGCTGAACATCCCTCGTACTATGCTGAAAACCATGTTAGAAATAAAAGTTTAATGCAAAGGAAGCAAGAGAACGACAACATTTTCAGAAAACATCATCAAGGTATGGACAGGAAAGAGCATATCAGTGTATCATCATGGTATGGACAGGAAAGAGCATATCAGTGTATCATCATGGTATGGACAGGAAAGAGCATATCAGAATGTATCATCAAGGTATGGACAGGAAAGAGCATATCAGTGTATCATCACGGTATGGACAGGAAAGAGCATATCAGAGTGTATCATCAAGATATGAACAGGAAAGATCCTATCAGAGTGTATCATCAAGGTATGGACAGGAAAGAGCATATCAGAGTGTATCATCAAGGTATGGACAGGAAAGAGCCTATCAGAGTGTATCATCAAGGTATGGACAGGAAAGAGCCTATCAGAGTGTATCATCAAGGTATGGACAGGAAAGAGCATATCAGAGTGTATCATCAAGGTATGGACAGGAAAGAGCCTATCAGAGTGTATCATCAAGGTATGGACAGGAAAGAGCCTATCAGAGTGTATCATCAAGGTATGGACAGGAAAGAGCCTATCAGAGTGTATCATCAAGGTATGGACAGGAAAGAGCCTATTGGAGTGTATCATCAAGGTATGGACAGGAAAGAGCCTATCAGAATGTATCATCAAGGTATGGACAGGAAAGAGCCTATCAGAGTGTATCATCAAGGTATGGACAGGAAAGAGCATATCAGAGTGTATCATCAAGGTATGGACAGGAAAGAGCCTATCAGAGTGTATCATCAAGGTATGGACAGGAAAGAGCCTATCAGAGTGTATCATCAAGGTATGGACAGGAAAGAGCTATCAGAGTGTATCATCAAGGTATGGACAGGAAAGAGCCTATCAGAGTGTATCATCAAGGTATGGACAGGAAAGAGCATATCAGAGTGTATCATCAAAGTATGGACAGGAAAGAGCCTATCAGAGTGTATCATCAAGATATGGACAGGAAAGAATTTTCAGAAAACATCATCAAGGTATGGACAGGAAAGAATTTTCAGAAAACATCATCAAGGAATGGACAGGAAAGAGCATATCAGAGTGTATCATCAAGCCAAAAAAGCAAAATATGTTGGAAACCTTCAATGCAGAAAGGGCAGCTGATCTAATCTGGTCTGATGGAGCAATGTTCATACTATACAAACCTTCCAGCTATTCTGTACTGTTTTCATTCTTCTATAATTTACTAGATACAGTATTATGGCCGTCGTCTTGTGCCATCTGGCCTTAACTGGTGAATAGGAAAACTACAGAAGTGATGGGTCTATAGTCTGGGTCGTTCTGCAGTCAAAAATTCTGTAGTTACATTATGAGGTCATGTTAAGTCCACTTTCCACAAAGCAATTTTTTTGTAGTGCCTGGTAGTTAGTGTGGTCATGTTAAGTCCACTTTCCACAAAGCAATTTTTTGGTAGTGCCTAGTAGTTAGTGAGGTCATGTTAAGTCCACTTTCCACAAAGCAATTTTTTGGTAGTGCCTAGTAGTTAGTGAGGTCAGTCACATTTCACTCCCGCATCAAGGCGGTGGTGCCATTCATATGGTCCTGAGTTCAAGTCTCCAGTAAGCTGTTGTTTAGCTTTCAACTTCTTTATTTCTTACAACTACCTGAAACATACCCCTTTCATCTGTATTATGCCTGCAGCCTACCCTTTATGTGTATTATTTATTTACTGCTCACAGGCCTTCGGTTTCCCTCTTTATTTATTTCAATGAGGGAGCAGTGATTCTGTTTTTTCCTCATCTGTTCTGAGACACTCGGAAATTGCAAGAACTCCTATAATACTGGCCAGCTCATTTTAAGAAATGAAATGCTAACAAATGAATTTCTTCCCATTAATATTTATTGGTACCCTGTGTGCTTCCAAGGGGTCTCTGAGGTGACATATAATGAACAGAAGCACTGACCACAAGAGACATTTACACATTAAATGTTAAGAGGCATACTAAAATATATTTCACGTGAAGCTAGCAGCAAATTTATCATGTAAAACAAATTGTTACAGAGACCACAACTTCGTCCAAAAAAACAT